>LT554468.1:1425897-1437476 GCA_900079185.1 Absidia glauca
GCTTTTGTTGTCCCATGTCCTATGGTTCAAATAGTCTTATGACCTCACATATGAATGTTGCTAGGCGATAGGCCTAACTGACACTCCTCACCCAAGAAACATGAATCAGGCGGTAGGTAAATTCAAACCCCGCTGAAAATTTTTTCCTTATGGTTATGACAAAAAACACAGACAAAAGATTTCCTTCTCTTTCCTTTTGTTTTCACCAACACACTCATTTCCACCCTTTCCACCCCATCTTTGATTTCAAACCAACCTTTGACTCCTTCTTTGTCACTTGTTAACTTGTAAATCATACCTATATATAAAACATCTAAAAAAAAACATAAAATCTGAAAAACATGTCGTCTCCTATCATGAACGCTTCTACTCCTGTTGCTGAAGCTCCTGTTGTGCCTCAACAACCTCAACAAGAAGAAATCAATGGTAATGTCCCCTCCACCACTGCCTCTCTCTACGTTGGTGAACTCGATCCTTCCGTCACTGAAGCCATGTTGTTTGAAATGTTCAACATGATCGGTCCTGTCGCTTCTATCCGTGTGTGCCGTGATGCTGTCACCAGACGTAGCTTGGGTTATGCTTATGTCAACTTCCACAATGTGGTCGATGGTAAGTGAAGTGATAGAAAAAGAAAACAGCAGGTGTGCAGTCTTAGGATCCTCGAAATCAGATCTAAGGAACACTGGATTGAATGACGGAAAGAGTAACGCTTTCTTTGCTTTGCTATTGTAGGTGAACGTGCTTTGGAAACTCTCAACTATACTTTGGTGAAGGGCAAGCCTTGCCGTATTATGTGGTCTCAACGTGATCCCTCTCTCCGTAAGACCGGCTCCGGTAATGTCTTCATCAAGAACTTGGATGTGACCATCGACAACAAGGCTCTTCACGATACCTTCTCTGCCTTCGGTAACATTTTGTCCTGCAAGATTGCCATTGACGAAAGCGGAAACTCCAAGGGTTACGGGTTTGTCCACTATGAAACCGAAGAAGCTGCCGAAAACGCCATCAAGCATGTCAACGGAATGTTGTTGAACGACAAGAAGGTGTAAGTAGTGTAGTATAACTAGGGAATGGATCTCGAAACATAGATTAATGGGTTGCTATGGTTTTAGGTTTGTTGGTCACCACGTGCCCCGCAAGGAACGTCAAGCCAAGATCGAAGAACTCCGCGCCAAGTTCACCAATGTGTATGTCAAGAACCTCGACACTGAAGTCACCGACGACGAATTCACCGCCATGTTCACCAAGTATGGTCCCGTCACCTCTGCTTTGATCTCCAAGGACGAAGAAGGCAAATCCAAGGGCTTTGGCTTTGTCAACTATGAAAACTTTGAAGATGCTCACAAGGCCGTCGACAACCTCAACGAAACCGAACACAATGGCAAGACTTTGTATGTTGGCCGTGCCCAAAAGAAGGCTGAACGTGAAGAAGAACTCCGCCGTCAATACGAACAAGCCAAGATGGAAAAGCTCGCCAAGTACCAAGGTGTCAACCTCTACGTCAAGAACTTGGATGATGATGTCGATGATGAAAAGCTCCGTCAAGAATTCTCTGTGTATGGTGTCATCACTAGCGCCAAGATCATGCGTGACGACAAGGAAAACTCCAAGGGCTTTGGCTTTGTCTGCTTCTCTTCCCCCGACGAAGCTACCAAGGCTGTCACTGAAATGAACGGTCGCATGATTGGCTCCAAGCCCATCTACGTCGCTTTGGCTCAACGCAAGGAAGTCCGTCGCTCTCAATTGGAAGCTCAAATGGCTCAACGTAACCAAATGCGCATGCAACAAGTAAGTTAGGTCGACCAGGGGAGGAATACAGTGTGTTGCATATAGTATGTGTTAAAAGTATACTGATCGGCTTTCTTCTTTCCATAGGCTGTCCCTATGCCTGGTGCTCCCGGTTACATGCCTGGTGCTCCTATGTTCTACGGTCCCCCTGGTGGTTTCATGGGTCAAGGTCAACGCCCTGTGTTCCCTCCTAACGGTATGATGCCTCGTCCTCGCTGGGCCCCTCAACCTCAACAAGGTCAACCTATGGGCTATCCTCAAGGCTTCAACCCCAACATGCAAAACCGTCCTCCTCGTGGACCCCGTCCTGCTCGTGGTGCTGCTCATGCTCAAGGTAACCGTCAAGCTGCTGGTCAACGCAAGCAACAACAAAACCGTCAAGCTGCTGGTCAAGAACAACAACAAGACAGCGGTGCCCTGACTGCTGCCGCTTTGGCCTCTGCTCCCCCTGAAATGCAAAAGCAAATGCTTGGTGAACGTTTGTACCCCTTGATCCATGCTCAACAACCCGAATACTCTGGCAAGATCACTGGTATGCTTTTGGAAATGGACAACGGTGAACTGTTGAACTTGTTGGAAGAACAATCTGCTTTGGACAGCAAGATCGCCGAAGCTATGGATGTCTTGAAGGCCCATATCTCTACTGACGCCCCTGCTGACGCCCCTGCCGAAGAAACCAAGGCCTAAGGAACTTCACATGATTGGACAATTTGCGACAAAAGTAATAATAGTTATAGTGGATTGGACATGAAATGAATACACATATGGTGGTTATGTGTGTATTTGTGTGTATGTGTGAATCTATCTTTGATAGATGCTCAATAAAATCGTTTTGATTTGTCTATTCAAGCTTGGCGTGGTGTGTATCCTGAATTTTGCGGAGAATAAGAATTTTGTGGTGAGAGGGGAATATGACGGAGTTTGAATTAGGTTTGTCTGGGTATAAAAGGGTAGCAGGGTTTGTTTTTACATTCTGCTTGTTTCTCTTTCTGTCTTTTTTCTTCTTGTAAATGATCTTATCCCCTCGACCCAATTTATGTAGACTTACTCGGTGCTACTATTCCTCTACAACTAAACCCTTCACTTATAGTAAAGCTGAACACTGGATCTCACAATTCAACAAGGACAACTTGCCAAAAGACCAAATCTCAGTTTCCTTCAGTCGCAGTAGCGGCCCAGGTGGACAAAATGTGAATAAGGGTAAGCATGTGTATGGATCGGTTAGTAGTATGATCTACTTTGGAGTTCCATTTCTAAACTCTTTACAGTCAGTACCAAAGTAGATATGCGATTCCGACTAGACGACGCTCATTGGATTCCTGATTATGCCCGAGAAAAGCTGAAGGTAAGAAAGACCTGGAGAATGAGGAGAGGACGAATAGAATAACCCTCCGATTATAATCTCTCTAGTCCTCACACCGATTAAACAAGTCTGGTGAACTGGTTATCATGTCAGACAAATCAAGAACCCAAAGCAAGAACATCCAAGACTGCTATGACAAGCTGACGACCATCATCAAACAAGCTGTTGCCGTACAACGTGAAGCTGACTCAGGGGCATTGGCACGCATTGAAAAAAGGTAAAAAGAATAGGGGCAAATGAACTCGGACCAGGACTAATACTTCAATGCACCATTTTAGGCGTCTGATTGAAGATAGTAAACGAATCGATCAAAAGAAGCGCCACGCAAACAAGAAAACTGATCGGCGGACCAAGAGCAACGACTACTGAATGTGTCTGGTGATGGTAGCTTAAACTAGTTATGGCACTGTAGTAATAGATGTAACTTTATACCCCCCCCTCTCTGCAAGCTGTTATCAGATCAATCAATAAAACCAAAGTCAGTTGCATATACTTTACTTCCCACCGCTGCGTGTTGTAAAGCAGTGAACAAAATGATGTTTTATTACTGTCAAGATTATCACTAGAAGCTAATTTGAGTATATAATAGTAAAAGAGGACTACACCAGAAGGAATGCCCAGCCTGCCATCATGCTAAGACCACCAAGAGGAGTTACAGGCCCTAGGAAACGGAATTGGTCTCTTTTGAGAGTCAAAAGATAGATGGAGCCGCTAAAAGCCAGTGTGCCACCTACGATACAAGGCATGACAGCAGGATGGATGCGTCGCACGTTGGGAGGAATGGAAGATAGTACGAGCAAAGTCACTGCATTTAAAAGCTGGAACTGGGCGGCCATTCCCCAGTTCTATGGTTCATCAAAAGAAAAGACATCAAGTTAGTCATCATTGCAAGCAGAGTGCAGGGTATATTTTTCAAGGGACATACTCTAATCTTTGTTTGATCTTGATCAACATACTTAGCGAGACCATGGGAACCAAAAGCCGCCAAGCCGATCGAGGTGAGACCTAAATGAGAATGTAAGTTTTAGACTACTTTTCCCGCAGGCATATGTACATCCAGTTCATTACCTAAGATACTACCAGCTTTCCAGTAAAATTGTGACATGTGTAAGGAGGAAAGAAAGAATGTAGAGAAGGAAAGAGAAAGAAAGCAAATGTTTGCACAGGCCTATATAGCCCTGCGGCACTTTCAAACGCCGCTCAATTTGAGCGCGCTCCACCGGATGCCAGTGAAAACTTAATGCGTCCCCACCGGATTTCCAACTCCGCCTTCTGACCATGAGGATTATTTTTATCTGCCCGTTTTTTATTTTGCTCCTTCTTCCCCTCGTCATTACTTTTTGCCTCTACATTGTCATTCTCTTTTTTCCACGACGACAAATGAACGAACGAACGAACGAACGAGCAAACGAAAGAACGAACGGTAACTCTCCTCTTCCCACGTCATGTTCATCTTTTGCTTACCATTACTAACTTTTTGCCTTTTGCATCGTTCCTCTTTCTTCTGACACTAGATCGGCTACAACGATGACGACGGCAATAGGGACGACGACGATGCTAATGACGACTCCACCACTGCTTCAAGTCGCTCAAAAAGGCTCTTTTTAAAATTCCAAATGTAAAAAACATGGGGAAACCCTCGCAAATTTTTTTTAGGTACACTCCCATTCCATTGTAGAATCTCGTAGTCCAAGTTACTTATAAAAGTATACCAATTCTTTGCCCACAACCTTCCGCTACTATCACTGATGCTTTAACACAGCTTGGCCCTCTTTGTCCATCTCCATTTACTGGGTTTTTACAGTAGCTTAGTCATTCTTATCACAACCCGTCGCCATTTACACATTAGCTTAACTCCAGCCTCAAACATTGTCTGTACCATAGCCTATTAGACCCATTACATCAATAAAACTTACTTGAATTACCCTACGAAAGACTTTTTTCAAATCCATACCATGACAATACTGTGTACATTATAAAAACCAAACTACAGATGAGTAGCTCATCATTGACAACTCCTTAAACACCTTTGGTTTACTAGTTGTAATGAATCTAGTGATATGTACATGATCGTAAGGTCTATCTTCGCATAAATACAAAGTTTTATTGGTACAATGGGATTAACGGGCTATGGTACAGACTATATTTGAGGCCGTAGTTAAGCTAGTGTGTAAATGGCGACGGGTTGTAATGAGAATGACTAAGCTACTGTAAAAACCAGCAAATGGAGATGGACAAAGACGGCCAAGCTGTGTAAAAGCATCAGTGATAGTAGCGGAAGGTTGTGGGCAAAGAATTGGTATACTTTTATAAGTAACTTGGACTACGAGATTCTATAATGGAATGGGAGTGTACCTAAAAAAAAATTGCGAGGGTTTCCCATGTTTTTTACATTTGGAATTTTAAAAAGAGCCTTTTTGGGCGACATGAAGCAGTGGTGGAGTCGTCATTAACATCGTCGTCGTCCCTATTGTCGTCGTCATCGTTGTAGCCGATCTAGTGTCAAAAGAAAGAGGAACGATGCAAAAGGCAAAAAGTTAGTAATGGTATGCAAAAGATGAACATGACGTGGGAAGAGGAGAGTTACCGTTCGTTCTTTCGTTTGCTCGTTCGTTCGTTCGTTCGTTCGTTTATCGTCGTGGAAAAAAAGAGAATGACAATGTAGAGGCAAAAAGTAATGACGAGGGGAAGAAGGAGCAAAAATGACGGACGGGCATAAAAAAGTCCTTTGTAGTCAAATCGGGGTTTGAAATATAGGGTGGGCTGGAACCCTGATTCCATTTTTTCCATGCACAATTGCATAGTTTGACACTATACAATTGGTAGCTTATGCAAAAGACTTGACATACGTTTACCTCATGTGAACTCTAGTCTATCGAATACGACACTGAGTCAAAAGTGTGGTCAAGTCTACTATGATGACTTGAGATGGAGGGGAAAACTGTCAAACAGAGCGGAGTGTGAATTAACGATTGGGCCTGTGATAGATTGGCAACAAAACGATATTCATAGTGAGCTTTTTGCTATATCACACTGAATGGATTGGGCTGATTATGTAGAAGACCCGTTTGAGCAGGCTGTGGTTTATTGATAAAACGAAATGAGATATAAAGCTAAAGTGATACTATGACTGTAGGGAGGTATTTTATTGGGCTGCATGAGTTTGGGCCAACTTTTTCAAGCAATCCACGACATCGGTACTTGATCTGACATGCCAATTCGCCATTGTCTTCTTTTCTGGGGGACCGACGGTAATAGAGAATAGGGCCATATCCATTTCAGACCACGTAGAAGGCGGGGAGGATGTGGAGCGACCAGATCGTGTATGTGGTGGAGGTCTTATTTCAGGCGACGCTGGTGCTTGTTGAGAGGCATGGTAGGCGGCACTGAGCATCCGGAACATATCTTCATCGGTCTTGTCATCCCCGGCACATACCACCATATCGGCGTCCGCATGCTGAGATAAGATCCGCTTGACGATTTCCCCCTTGTTGATGGACATGGGTCGGACTTCTAGGTTCTTTTTGCCCACGAGGATTTCTACAGGCAGCTTGGATACAATGGCATTCTCGAGATGGTTTTGACATTCTTTTGCTTGGAATTCCCTATAGAAGAATTAATGTTTAATAATGAGATCACTTGGAGCACACATCTATCTATCACTTACCCAAAAGTCGCATCGGCTTGACGATAGTGCCATGTGATAGATGACTTTTTGTTCTCCACAAAGCTTCCTTGCGTGCGTTCGGTGTAGTAAGCAAAGATCTCCGCCACGTCTTGTTTCCAGGACATATCCACATCGTCGACAATACTGGACCATTCTTGACCGTTGGGTTGTTTGAGATAGCAGCCATGTTCAGCGGAAAAGCCAAGCCCTTGGACGCTGCCGAGCCAACCATCGAGTGTCTTTTGATCCCTCCCAGAGATAACCCAGACAATGTTACGAGGATCATCACAGAGTGTTTGTAGGCAAGCAAGCAAATCAGGGACGGGCTTCGCCTCGCTTGGTGTAGAGACAATTGGAGTCAAGGTACCCTAATGGAGTCGAGGTGTGAGTGGAAGGGTGACTTAATGAGGGTGTTTCCTACTTACATCATAATCGAAGAACAAGAGCCGTTTCTTGGATCCAAGGTACGTGTTGACGAGAGAGTTGACATCCAGGGCAGGTGTGGCATGTGACTGAAGAGATTGCTGTTCGCTGATACTGATGAGCTGAGTGACGAATGAATGGGCCCAGAAGGAAGCGGTGTGCGTGGTGACATGCTTGTAAAGTTGCTTTTCGAAAAAAAGAATGGCTGGGTTAATATCCATCGGATTAAGCAAGCTTCCCTCTCCATTGGCTTACCTGGTGCCGAGTCAATTTATCTTCAGGGGACATTTTGAGAGCATCATTGATAGCTTTGGCCACTTCAGAGTAATCCCAAGGGTTGACGAGCATAGCAGCGCTAAGCGACCCTGCGGTTCCAGCAAACTCCGAGAGAATAAGGGGACTATGGTTCGTGTGTTGACAGATGATGAATTCAAAAGAGGTGGTGTTCATGCCGTCCCGAATACAAGTGATCAAGCCCACATCGGCCACCGAGAGCAGTGCGTAGTATTCCTCCCTATCCACATCCTGGTGGAAGTAATGGACGGGGGTGAATTCCAAAGAGCCAAAAGTACTGTTGATATGACTGACGGCTTCAGAGATCTTGGTTTCCAGCTTTGCATGATCTCCAAACGTCGGCGTGGCCACCTGGATCAAAACCACCTTGTTTCGCCATTCTGGATACCGGTGCAGGAATTGTTCAAAGGCATGGAGTTTTTGCAGGACGCCCTTTGTCGAATCCAGTTTGTCACGCCCGATAATGATCTTTTTGCCCGCATACATATCACGAATAGCCGCCATTTTCGGTTCGACACCCGGTTGTTTGCAATAGGCGTGGACACGATTACAGTCGATACCGATCGGAAAGGCACCCACCGCCACCATTTGCCCATTGTAGTTGACGCCCACCTGATTTGACTCACAACCCAGTACCCGTGTGCATGATGAGATGAAGTGTCGAGCATAGGAATAGGTCTATCAATAGAGAAGAGTAAGCATGTGTGGGTATAACTGCTTATGCATTGTGTTACCTGGAAGCCCACAAGCGTACTACCCAGCATGCCACGAAGAATATCATTACGAGTAGTTAGGCAACGGAGGATTTCAGAGCTTGGCATTGTTGCATGGAAGAATAGACCAATGACGGCATTTGGCAGCTTAGCACGGACCATTTCAGATACAAGTAAAAGATGATAATCATGGACACAAACTGGATGGAAACAAACGATCAAAGGTGAGTTTCAAGGTGATGATGACATGTTCATAGCAGTACTACTTACTGATATCCCCTTGTTGATAGTTCGCCACAATGGTATCAGCAAATTGTTGATTCACAGCCACATAATCCGCCCAGAATTGCTTTTCAGAGCGTCCATCGGTTGCATTTTCCCAGACGATATAGTGAAACAAAGGCCAAAGTACTTATATAGCAGAAGAAACAGCATGGATTAGTTACCAATCAGCCTTTTCCATCAGTATACCAAGAGAGAACTTACCTTCTTTACAGTATCCTTCATAGTGCCCATGTGATTCCTTGTCCAGAAAGATCGGGATGATACGATCCGTATCCCATAAGAGTTTCTCCAACCTAGCTTTGTCTTCAGGGTAGATTTGGCGTACATCTTGTTTGGTGCCTTTGACACGGATAGGACCTGTCCAGCCAATATGAATGGTTTCAAAGTTCTTGGAAAGGCTTTGCACACCAGAGTAGAGAGCAGCATGACCACGACGTTGCACGACTGTCCAATCAGCAGCATGGAACTTGACACGTAAGGTATGTCCACGTTGGTGATGGCGAGCCAGTTTGGAGACGGGGGCAGCAGCTACAGGGTCTTCTTTTATATTAATGTTGGATGAGAGGTCTGGGTTGCGCCGACGACGATGCCCAACAGGAGGTGACTGAGGAGGTGACAAGGGAATGACTTCAGGTCGCTGATCATGAGACTTGAGAATGTTGTATGGGATTTGATGGGTCACATTGATGATTCTTCCACGAATGTTGGGGACATGGCCTGATAGCGGTAGATAGTGAGCGACCTCTTCAGCCGTCAAGGAGTCGGTTGTTTGAGTCATTGACAAAAAAGGGTAGGGTAAGAGAAGAAGAAAGAACAAAAGAGAAGGTAAGATTCTCGCCCCGCTATTTCTATTTTATGCTGTGTCGGAGTTTGAAGAAGCGTCCAGAAGGAAATCTGTCGGGTCCAAGTTGCAAGAAGCCTCCCCCTTCCAGAATCGTTCTTTGTATCACATCCTTGAACAACACCGTCGTCATAAAGAACATATGACGTGAAAGTTTGATACAATTGGATAGCCCTCCTTTATTTGCAAATGCCAGCTGATAACTAAAGACATGGATCCACTAAAGAACTGTATTGTTTCAGATCCCTACCTTGAATCATGCGAGCTGCCTTTGAAAAGTCCCATCATTAGCAAAAAAGAAACCCGGCCCTTGCTCCTCCATTGTGATCCTAATCGATGGCGGATCCGATAACAGTAAAGATGTAACATCATTCATTCTTTGTAATCGATCATGGGGTATGAACGCTCAAATGTGAAATGGAACCAGGGAGGCTCAAGCTGATCCTAGTGATGGACACAATTGTTATGATCCTCGTAGAACTTTGGATCTGGTCGGTAGAAAGAAAGCGCTCTTTCGATCGAGTTGACATAAATCTGGCCGCCTTACTTTTCTCAAAGTTCAACCTCCGACTCAGGTTGACTCGTTGAAAAGGCTTGCTTAATCACTTTTGATTGGCAGAAAGCTGTATGACAAGAGCACAGTAGCAGACACGGATACCTTGTACATTCTTGTAATCAAGCGTCTCCCTTGAGAAAGAACCTGGGAATCGATCACTGTGCAGACATAGTGATGTCCGAGTAGTGTGGACAATATCGGAGTTTGAAAAGTATGTGAACTTTTAAAGACTTGCCGGTTTCCAACTCTTCTTTTTTGTAAAGAGTTGTCTTATACCTTAAGACCAAAATAGATAACCTACCTTCAAATTACGCACCAAACAAGATGCAAACCACTTCTATCAGATAAAACCAAAAATATGGCATTCATATGGTGTATTCATCCGTTAGCACCACATAAAGATCTAAAGCAGCGACTGCTTGGAGTAGTGCCAAAGGCGATGGTTTATACATGGAAGTCCAGTGCCCTTGACATCATTGAATAGGTAGGAAGCATGTCTTTCTTCATGTTAAATTTGGAGGTGGTTTGTTGATTCAATTTACAAGAAACCCCATGGCCAAGGAAAAGTATCTCTGTTCATGGAGGATCGCCGATCTCTTTTCTAAATGGCGGAGTTTGAACATTTCGGTACCTTTTTTTGTCACAATGGCAGAGGTCCTTGGTTTTCTCAACTGGAGGATAATAGGCCGCATTGTGCTTGTATAGATAGACTTCAAAAGGCAAAAGTACCAAAGTCAAAAAGTGATCTTTGCTTGCTCATACACTCGATTCAGAGCGAAAATCTTTTTTGTACGCACAGCTCGAGTCAAGCCTGAGTAGCAGCAGCGAAACCTCGATTCCTTCACTCAGGTTTGGCCCTGGAAATCAAGCAGGGTAGAGTTCTAGTCATGAGAATGGTTTCATATAAGTTTTATTGATTGAATGGTATTATGTTTAAGCTATATGTCTAGGTGAGGAAGGCTGCAAACTATGTGAAGGACTTGCCATGGAAAGACTAATCTAATGTCATGGCAAAGTTAATAAAGGAAGGGGAAGCCGGTTAGTCGCACCAGAAGATGTTCATGGTTGTAGCAAAGTGAGTACTTGAAGGGGTAACGCTGTTCAGCAATGTCAATGGCTAGAGAATCTGCAATGGAAAATGTGAGTGCCCTATGAAAAGAATTTTGCAAGGGAGGTTGCCCCATTTTTTCGTAATCCCTTGAGCCCAATCTCTAAACCAAGTCCATGTCCATCCAGTCCTGGTGCCAGAGAGCCGATATCCGTTGCCGCCTCAAACGATCCACTAAGAAAGAAAGGAGCAATGATGCCAAAAGCAAATGTTAGTCAGGGTAAGACAAGGATGGACAAGATGGAGAGGAGAGAGTTACCCTACGTTCGTCATTCAAGAAAGTTGTATAGAGAGCGAGTCATTTGTGGTGTAATGCTATTGTCGAAGGAAATAAAAAAAAGTGAAGAAGCAAAGAAAGGGATGATGGTATCAGGAGCAAAGATGCAAAAGGCGGATGTTGGTCAAGGTAAGATAAAGATGGACAAGCTGGTGAGAAGGAGAGAGTTACTCTACGTTCGTCTTTCAAGGACTTTGTATAGAGAGAGAGTCCTTTGTGGTGCGATGGTAATGTCGATGGAAAAAAAAAAAAAAAAAAAAAAAA
>LT554468.1:1442207-1453932 GCA_900079185.1 Absidia glauca
TCCGTTGCCATCCTGTCGAATCTAGTAAAAAAAAAGAGGAGCAATGATGCAAAAGGCAAATGTTAGCCATGGTAAGATAAAGATGGACAAGATGTTGAGAAGGAGAGAGTTACCCTGCATTCGTCGTCCAAGATCATTGTGTAGAGTGCGAGTCATTGGTGGTGCGGTGCCAATGTCGATGGAAAGAAAAAAAAAAGTGATGAAGAAGCAAAGAAGAAGCACAGAATGGATTAACGGAAAAAGTTCACCTTTGTAGCCAAACCGGAGTTTGAAATCCAGTGGGGCTGCAAATCATCCTGTGCCTTTTTGATGTAGTCTATCGGATTTTGCAAATGATCTCCCCCCCTCCTGTTGCCGAGCGACCACCTCACCACACGCAGTCTTGATCAAAGAGGGAGGAAGCCATTCAAAATCTAGTCAAGTCCTGGGTTGTTCAATAGAGTGTCAATCATGCTATATGTTTTATTACTAGTGTGCCATTGGATAGATAAAGGGGCAAAGGGGGTAAAATAGAAGCATAGGCTATAAGTTATAAATGTACGGGGGAAAAAAAAGTATGTAGATGGTGGATATGAGTATAAAGTAGATGATGTATATATGGTCAAAAGCGGTTATAGTAAATATGAGTAATGTGATAAGAAAGGGGGGGAAATGCTAAGTGACATGAGTGGATGCGATGGAATAATGGTGCATAGACAAGTTAGGACAACTGAGGATCAAAGGTCATGCTCTCCCGACGAGGATAGTTCATGGGTGGGAATCCATTCATAAACCCAAAGTTCATTGTGGAAGCTGAATGAGGAGGACTGGTGGCAAAGATGGAGGTGGCGTTACTGTTGCTGTTGATACCCAGAGGCTGTTGTCGAACACCCTATTTCAAAAGCAAATGTCATTGTTAAACGAGTCCCCTTTACCCACCCCCCCTTCTTGTTTACCAAAGGATTCTTGCTGAATGAAAGTCGAATGCCACCCTTGACCGAGTTGCTAAGTGGATTTCCATACAGATCTTGTAACGCTTGGGTTGCACACATGACATCGGCGAATTCAACAAAGCACATGGGTCCATTTGATTTATGACGGAAAGACAGGCGTTTGTAGCCAACACATTTGGAGAACATTTGCTTCAGTTCATCTTCGCTGGTGTTGGGAGGTAGGTTGCCCACGTAGAGTGTGTTGCAGGGGGGATTCTGATCTGCCGGGTTTGTGCTGCCAATCATCATGCCATTGGAGGTGGGGCCACTATAGTTTCGAAGTAATCCATTACTGTTCATCATAGGTGCTGGAGAGGTGCCGATAGGTGAAGTGAGGTTGTTTCCAGAAGAGGCCTTCATCATCGCCGCATTTGGATTTGTGCTGATGGATAGTCCGTTGACACGATGGCCGAGGTCGTTGTTGACGGGATCGGTATTGGCGGATCTGTACTGCTGCGCTTGTTGCCATGATGATGTTTCATAGTCGTCCTTGTCGGTCATCAAGCTTTCAGGTGGAGTGGTGAGTGATACATCGTCGCTTTCTTCTAAAACACTAGACAGTCCATTGGCAGGCCCCGTAGATCCACCGCTATTGTTGTTATTTGCATTGCTGTTGATGGTTGTGTTTGTCCCAGCGCCGTAGTTAGCAATATGATGGCCATAATACTGATAATGCTGTTGATGAGCAGGCAGCGACGATGAAGCAGACGATGGCTGTGTTGTTGGATGAATCATACCGTCAGGAGGAGGAGGAGGAGGGAAGAAGAAGTTGTTGCTTGGGGTTGATTTTGATAGGTAGGACGGATCGTGTTCCATTTCAAAGACATGTTTCGAAGATAAGCGATGGGCAGGGCTGAATGTCGATCCATGAATAGCAGTTGATGCAGAAGTCGATGATGATAATGGAAGGAGTGTTGAAGAGAGGTTGGAGGTCGAGTTATAAATATCACCAACAGAAGCAGTGCGCATATCAAAGGAAGGAGGTCGGTTCGAAGTAGGCGAAAACATAATAGAGTCATTGAATGTAGAGGGTCCAGTAGCAGCAGCAGTAGTACTTGTAGGTGAGAAAAGATCGGAGTAGGCATAATCACCACTGCCACCGATAGGAGAAGAGGCGCATATATCGATGCTTTCAGTGGGTGGGACGGAGTAGAAGGCCTCGTAGGCGGCATGATGTATCGTGTTTGAAGAGTTGAATCTAGCTTGTCTGATTTCTGATCCAGTTGAATTTGTTACAGTGGGAGGTGAGGAAGAGGTTGATGATGGTGGCATTGGCGCAAGTTGCTGTAGTACATTGGAATAGGGTGATGGATTGATTGGAGGAGAGAGTACCTGAGTTGGAAAACCATGTTGCAGTTGCTGATGCTGTTGTTGTTGCGGCTGTTGCTGTTGTAAGGGTTCCAACGATAATCCCCGTTTTGTATGCAGATTCTTCTTGGCCATTTCAGCTTTGAGCACAGATCCTTTTTCAGCATCGACTTTTCGTCCACTAATGATGTCCCTAGCTTCCAAGGCTTCCATGCGTGTTCGGAATTTAGCAAAACCAATCTGAAGCAATGAATACATGAAACATTAGAGTGTATAAGGAAGGGAAGTATGTATGTATGTATGTATACTTTCTTAACTTACAATTTGTTTACGCATGTTGCCATTGTTGTTGCTGCTAGAGTGATTGGTGCCTTTGCTGCTGTTGCTTGGGTTGGAGTCGTTGTTAGAGTCGTTGTTGTTTTCAGGGACCAGGATGTTGCTGCTGCCGCTGCCGTTTGCGCCGTCGTTAGTGTCGTTAGTTTCATTAGTATTGGTGGTGCCAGGGTTCGCCAGCATATCGTCTTCTTGGTCTTTGTTTGGTATCTTCAAAGTTGCCGCTTCAAATCCAGGTGAGAAGATAAACATGTTTTGAAATTCACGTTCCAACATATCTTCAGGGAAGCCAACGACAAAGATGGTGGATATCTCTTCACCATTGATAGAAGAGAGATTGAATGGTGCGAGTGGTTGTAGAGGAGGTAAAGGTAACATGGGCAAGATGCCGTTGTTATTGTTGCCATTGGTGTTACTGATAAGAGAAGTAGCTGTCGTGCTGGTTGTGGAAGAGGTGGACGGAGGAAGAAGAGGAGGAGGAGCAGCCATGATGGGATTCAAGAGACTTTGTGTAAAAGTTGGTGGTGAGTGAATTGCTTTTTGTTGACAGTCGAAGAGATGGTTGTGTATAGTGACAAAGTAATGAATGAATAGAGTATAGGCAAAAGGGTTCCAGGAACCTCAATAAAAAGGAATATATGAAAAAAAGGAGGAGAGAAGAAAGAGAAAGAGAGAGAAAGAGAAGAGAGAAATAAAAAAGGCTCAGCTTCTATCCTGCCAAAACATTTAAACTCCGACATGCATGTTACTTTTGAGTGGAGGAAGGAATGTATTACATTGTACCTTTTGAATGAATGGAAGTACAACACTTTATTAGAGCGAGTCTTTTCTGATGCATATCACACTCTAAATGGATCCTAGTATGTGGGACCCAGCTTACAAACTGACTGACATGCAGCGATCAACTGTCCCTTCCATACATATCCTTCACTTTTTGACCACATCTATCATCTGTTCTAAGCGTCCACATCACTTTTTTAGCACCATCTCCCAAGCCTAGGAAGCATGTCAATGGTAGAAACTCCGCTTTTCATGAGAGCCCTGGAGTTCTCTCCTTACATTCATGGGCCACAAGTGTGCAAACAGAAGAGGCAAATCGAGGTAGACGCAATGGTCACTTTGACATGGCGATTGCATCACCTGGCCAAAGCACAACCACGTTTCACGCTTTGTCTCATTACCATCACGATCTTTCAACTCCGCCCGATTATGCCGCTTGACTTTTTTGTCACATACAGCATGTTGTTGAACCCCGCTACAGAGAGCAACTGGAGCCGTTTGCTGGTTAGTTCATGCACGAGCCCTACGGGCTTCTAAAAAACCAACATTTATTTCAAACCCCGCCATGGACGACGTATAAAAGGGTAATCCTCAGTCACCTATTTCTTTGCTTCTTGTTTACTTTGTCATCACTTTTATTTTTCCAACAACATTAGCATAGCTCTACGACGACGACGATAACGACGATCTTTACTCAACGACGAACAGACGGTAACTCTTCCCTCCTTAGCATGTTCAGCTTTTTTATATACTCACTAACAATTTGCCCTTTGCATCTTGCATCTTCCTTTTAGACGATGGATCGGCTACGACGATGACGACGATAACGACGACGACGATGACGATAATGACGACTCTACCACAGCTTCATGTCGCCCATTAAGGCTGTTTTCAAAATTTTCTAATGCCAAAAACATGGGGAAACCCTTGCAATTTTTTTTTTGATGCACTCACTCTTCTACTGTAGATTCCCTAGCCAATGCACTGTCTAATGAGCTCCATCCTTGTCCGCTTCCAGTGTCCCCTACCACTGATCCTTTTGACGTCCTTTTGCCCTCTCCCTGTGTCTGCTACCAGGCCCATCTCTTCCTGTAGTCAATACACTAGATTAGTCTTGTCATGGAGCCATTCACCCGCCCCCCCTTTTTATAGCTTACCATAGAGCAGTCTTACTTGTATATAACAATCAATAAATGCCATCCTTTGCCTCTTTACTTTATGGTTACAACTTTTTTGCGTTTTCACTAGGCCGGAGTTTGAATAAAGTCGAGTGAAAGGGTCATGTCAATACAGTGCATGCATTGATCACATGTCTTTGCTTTATTGTTAGTTAGGAAAGAATAATAGAAGATGGAGACAGTATAGTATAGGAGTAAATGGCGATAAAGTATATAGATAAAGTAAATGGGATAGCTAATGTAAAAACTAAAAATAGAGGAGGAGGAACATCGAGGGGGTGGCGGCAGCTACACTACACAAGCAAAGAGGATTTCTGAAGGTTGTCATTGGTATCAAGTTGAGATGACGACTGAGATCGCACTAGTGGTTGAGGTGAGGGGACATTGACGACGACGGCGGACGGCGGGGATGACAAGGGTGGTGGAGAGGAGATGGATGATAGTGTTACTTCGTGCTGTTTCTTGTGCGCTATATCCACCGGGGACGAGGATAGGCTGTACGGTGTGGTTGGAGGGTCAAACGTCGACAATTGAGGGTGATCATCTGTTGATATTGGGTATGGATCCGTCATGTGAGCAGGACTACTGGAGGGATTTGGGGTGGAGGGTGCTGAATTTGAATGGTTCATGGAAGTTGTTGTGGGTACGGCTGCCGGGGACGAGTGTTGTCTGGGTAATGTTGGAGGGGAGGGGAGATTGATGTGGTGATCGAGTTGCCCAGGTCGATTCCGAGCCATTTTGATCACAACTTCACATTTTTTCAAGATATGTCGCACGTTGAGTTCCATGTCGCCTTCGCCGTAAGTCAAGTTTTCCAACATGGGTGCAAAGTCTTCAGGAACCTGCAAAAAGAAGAGTCAATTGTCCGTCACTATCACATGCACCTATTCTGTCTATGATCACTTACAGTAGCAAATTCCTCTTGGTGTTGAAACAACAACAATACAGCTTCGATCACACCAAATGATTCGTCCTTGAGCGGGTCTTTGCTTTTCGAGTAGAGTAAGTTGGGCGCAATCATGGTCGACAAGTTGAGAAGGTCCATCTTGTTGCCAGCATCATTTTCAGTATGGGCAAATGTCGAGACCCAACGGATAAACAAGAATAACACCTCCATTGTATCGCGATTCGGTTTAGGCAAAAGACAACAAGCAAGATGCATCGCTCTTTTTCGATCGGCGGGTTTATCCAATTCTATAACATGTAATACCCATTGATTAGTCCCATAGGTTGTCGTTCAGGTACCGATAGCGCTTACTTTGTATAGTTGTGAAGAGTCTGTGCAACTTGAAGGTCAATAGAGGTTCAGGCATTTCCCGTAAGAATTTCTTGATCAAGGCAGCCAATTGGATCGCATTCTCATTCATCAGGTTAATGTCGTTCGGGTTCTTGTCAATGTCTTCACACATATCTTTGAGCAGTCGAATGTTGCCGTTTTTACGGAAGATACCTTCAACGGATACATCTACAAGATTTTAAAAGTCAGTCAACCGGTATGAGTTCTCAAACTGTTTCTTACCCATTTGTTTCATGGCAAAGATGATTTCCTCGACAATGGCAGGAATTCGGATCCGAGTGGGACTAGCACCGAGGTTGGAATCGACACCATTCTTCTCGATCAGGACTTCCAGTGGCACGCCAAACGTACCCTCTAATGTCATCCACAAAATATAGAGGTGAGCTACATCATTATCATCATCATCGTTGCTATGCATAATTTACCTTTGGTTGGGACCTTTTTGTTTCCGCCTGTCTTGAGACTTGTTACAAACTTCCCCCAGAGCGTCGAGTTCTTCTTGTCGTCGATCAAATCCGCCAATTCCTCCAAAGAAAAGTAGTCCTTCAACAGTTCATCCAAATAGAGCACGGCAATGTGTTTGAGCATATAGTGGTCGAGTGATCCCAGTTCCGCAAAGTAGTAGAATTTGGCTTTTGGTATCGTTTTGACATAATCTTGAGAGGGTCGATGTGGTGCTGGGGTTGGCGGTAGTGTCGGAGTAGCGGTGGTGGTAGGAAGAAAGGCACCGGGAGAGTGGATGGCTGTAGGACTACTCGTTACCGTAACATCGTCGGTGCCATTCTTTTGCTGAAGATCGATTGTGGAATGATCGTCGCTTCCTGGTTGGCTGGTGATATAGGCGGATGTCGGACTGGGAGTTTCCATGAGCGTCGATCGTTTGGCTATGCGTCTAGAGCTGCTGACGTTCCGATTCATGTGTGTTGATTTGGTCCTCTTGATATCTCCAAGGTGAATGTCAGGCTTTTCAATAGGTTCAGGGATAGCGGGGAGATTCTTGGTATCAATCGTGGGCTGACCATCCTTTTTGATGCTTGACGACAGTTGTCTGTTGAATTGGCTCTCGTATTGGGCTTGGGATACATCTATACAGGAAACGGCCCATGAGATCTTTTATGACTTGCATGAATCCCCCCCCTTTTTTTTTTACCTTTCACATCCAAAAGTTGGTATAACCGTTTAAGCGCCACCCGTAGAAGGAAGGAGAATTGTTGAAGCTTGGTCACCTTTTCGAAGCCTTGGGCCATGGTGTCTTTCTTGCCACAGTGGTTGCAGTACAAAGATAAATCATGGGTGTCTACAAAAGCGAGTTGGTGTTGATCCCCGAGGCGGCCACAGCATTGAGAGCAAGCAAAACATTGATCGTGCCATCGGCTGGATTGGAATCGATAGCATTGACTATCACACACGGTGCGACATGACTGGCATAGATCCGAGGAGACAGAGTATTCAGATAGATCGTTGTGTTGTCTTCCATTGGCAAGCTTGACGAGTTGACTGAGAAATCGACTGATGGCTCCAGATTTCGCATCATTTGTGTTTTCCTGTATCAGAGAGAGAGAGGCAAAGGTTAGCATAGTCTTCAACACGCAACAGGAGATAATTACCAATTTCAGTGCACCAGTGAGACCAAGACGAATGAGAACCTTGAGGTATTGAGCCAATCCAGTAACCAATGACAGTAGATCTTGCGTGATACCAATCCTTCTGAGTCCACCGACTTGGGTATGAGACAATAGAGCAAAAAGGCTGGTGACCTTTTTACAGAGCATATGGGCTTCACGGTCATAGTTGAGTTCTTCTTTCAAGGTTGACGAGTATTGGGCGGCCAGTTCATCGATAGCACAAAAGAGGACGTTGACATGAGTGATAAAGTAGTCGGCCATGCGAACACCTTCACCATAGCTTCCTTCAGAAACATGGACAAGCATATCAGAGATACATGCCGCGGATGAATCTAGAAAAAGAACAAGAGGGGATGAGACGAGGGACTTGGAGGACGTGGGTTTCTTACCTTCAAAAGCAGATAGAACGGTCCAGATTCTATACACCTTTTCTTCCATGGCAGTTTGAGCGTCTTTGAGTTCAGTCGCAGTCAAATGATCGAGATCTAAAAATACACACAAAAGGATTTTTTTTTTTTGGTTTGTTTTCGGATGAGCCATGTGGAATCCCTCTATTTACAATAAACGCAGTACAAAAAGCTTACCTGTACCGTTGATGCCATCTTGGGTTGTTGTAGGATTGCCCAATTTGACATTCCAGAACTAGTGCAAGAGGGTAGCAAAAGAGAGTTAATGTCAAGATGTATGATCTGATCGGGGTTACTATTTGTTTATTTACCTTGTTGATCATGTAACATTCCGGATGCCAATGTTCGTCTACATTGTTCCTATTCAGCTCCACAAACTGCTTCAGAATGGCTGTATGACAACCCGTGCATTTGGTGGCAAACTTGACAGAGTAGTGGAAGTGGCAGTACACATTGTCGTTGTGTTCATAATAGGAATCTTCAGGCCCAAAGATGTCGCCACAGGTATGGCAACAAAAGTGTTCGAGGTGGAATTTCTTGCCTACCGCCGTAATGTAAGGTCCCTTCAATGCATCACCGCAATGATCACACGCCAGATTGAGTCGTCGAAAGTAGTCCCGTTCACAAAGTGGTTTCTGCGATCCTTCCGTTTCAATGGGAAAGAACATGGAGGCCACAGGTTCATGACAGTCCTATAAACAGACATACATCGATGGAGAAGAGAGTTAGGACATGTCATGAGAGATCTATCTATTCATCCATTCATTCCACTTACCAGACATTGGAAGCAGTTGAGATGAAAAGTGCCGTCAAGAGCACGGACAAGTTCTCCTACCAAAGGCTGTTGGCAAGCATCGCATTGGATAGAAGTAATTGTCGAGGGTTCGATAGGTTGAGTGGAGAGAGCTGTTTGAGTAGATGGTTGACTGGTTGTTGTTGTGTTGATAGCTTGCATGGCGTCGGATGTAAGTAGGTGTTGTTGTGTTTATACAAACAATAAGGAGAGAAGTTATATAGAACGAGAGAGTGGTGTAGAGTGTATTAAAGAGGTAATCAAACGACTAGTGAAGATGTATACAGAAGAGAAAAAGATGGAATAGCTACTAAAGGACAAGAAGGATTAAAAGAACAGAGTCGTTCAATACATGGAGTGTATGATAAAAAAAGGAAGGAATAGATTTGCGAGGGTTGAAAGAGAGAAGATGAGGATAATGGCAGGATGTGGAAGAGGGTGAGATTGTAAACGTGGAAGGATGGAGATGAGGAAGAGAAGAAAGAAGGGAAAGAAGGGAAAAAAAAAAAGAGGGCAAGGTTCATATCACGCTAATTCAAACCCCGCCCGCGCCCCGCAATTTTCACGCCAAAGTCACTTTGCTGGTCGAGACAACTAGAGAGATTTCAAGCAGGAGTTTTATTAGGCTGACTAGTAGTATGTAAAAGTGTAAGGATGCAAAAAGAGTAAAAGTACGGGAGGTGATAAAGTAACACTAGAAGATCAAGTATTGCACCTAGTCCTTGCGCTTGTAGAATCGTCTCCACTTGTCGTCGATCTTTTCCACATAGTAAACGCCCGAAGCGATATGGTCCAGGCTACCAGAGGGGGTATAGTCACAGGCGTTATGGGTGTTTTCACGAATCTTCATAGCGTCGGCGAACTCTTGAGGTTTGGAGAAGGTACGGGCAGCCAAGCGTTCACGCAAGTTCAAAGTAGTCTTGATCTTGTCAGTGGCACCAGTGATACGGAATGACACCATAGAGGCAGCAAGCCCGGAGCCATAGGAATAGAGGAGCACCCGCTTGTTTTGTAAGACATCAGAATCCACTTCAGAGAGAAGAGAGGCAAGACCAGCCCAGACAGCAGCCGCATACATGTTACCGACTTGCTTGGGGACATACGCCGCAGGACCCACTTTTTCAGCATAGGAAGCCTTGGTCAGCCCAACGCAAGCCTTTTCGAGATCCTTGCTTTCCAGTGATTCAGTGTATGGCAGATCGGCGAAAGGTTGAAGGGCAGCATACTTTTCATTAGCACCATCCAAACGGAAATCATTGTAAGACTAACAAGAGAGCAATATTCAAAAAGTTAGGTTACAGTATTCATCCCATATAATAGGTCTCTGTACTTACTGCGCGGGCAAAAGACTTGTTGACGAGCTTTGCATAAGGAGAATGGCAGACCACATAGTCGATATCGTCCATACTAGGCTTTTCCTTGTTGAGTTGTTGACCAAGACGTTTCATGTAGCGAGTATAACAGGCATCAAAGGCACGCAAGTAGCAGGTGTTGGAGAACTTGCCATCGACTATAGGGTATTCAGAGTGCATATCGGGCTTGTAAAAGTCATAAGCGTGTTCCATATGGGTACTACGTAAACCACGTTCCAACACCACAGGGGCATCCTTGCCGATAAGCATAGCAACCACACCAGCACCAGACGTAGGACGAGCGGCACCTGACGCATAAAGAGCCAAATCACCAGCAATCACAATCGCATATCGGCCATCCCAAGAAGACGATTCGATCCAGTTCACGGCATTGGAGAAGGCGCTGAATCCACCATAACAGGCATTTGTCGTATCAATACCTTCGATCTCGGTGTTCCCATGTTCCCCAAACAGAGTCATCAGAGTGGTCTTGACCGCCTTGGACTTGTCGATGATGGTTTCAGTGCCCACTTCAAGGCGACCAATGTCATTGTAAGAGAGGTTGTACTTTTCCATCAAGGTCTGCACCGCTAATCATGAGAGAGAGAAGACGAGTCAGTCCAAGCCCTCCTTGTCGTTTCAACAACCGCCACTTACCAGTCAAGCAGATCGATTGAATGTCTTCACGGTCATCGATGAAGGCCATGTTATCTTGACCCAAACCAATGGTGTATTTCCCAGCACTGACTCCATCAAAGGCTTCCATTTCAGGTTGAGCGACACACTAGAGAGAGAGAGAGAGAGATTGGTGGGTGAGTGCCTCTTGTCCAAACCATGTCATTCTTTTCACACTTACTCTGGAGGGGAAGTACATTTCCATGGCCAAGATACCCACGTTTTGAGGATAGTGATCAAAGTTGTTGGCAGTCATAGTGGTAAAGAGAGAGTTTGTAATGATGAGATGAGAATAGATGAGGGAGGAGGAAGAGAAAGGAAAAAAAAGCTTGTTTCCCAAATTCTGATCGTTAAATACCCGCTGTGGCACCATTTTCCGAGCGGAGTTTGTAAATCATATTTGCACGCCTCACCAAACAGCGTATACCCGTTATCATTCCAGGGCAACGATGATGAGCATCTCGACACCTTTTACTATTTCGTTTGTTAGTAGCTGGAGGACAAGACAATAGATCAATGGTTATCAAAAGGCTTTTATTTCATTAGAGTTTCAAAGTGTTTACAGAGAGGGACTATCATTGATCTAAAATCATCTGCACTTACCCCCGTAGCCGGTCCAGGGAAAGTCACCGCAACAGGTTTTTAAAGTTTCCTCCGCTTCAATCATCCCAATTGGACAACAATGCTAAAAAAACGTATGGTTATAATCCCCCCCAATCCCAATCTGCCTGCCATTCCGTTTGTTCTACATACCAGTCATGATCGGTCCCCTCCGCCTGTCGTGCCTGATCCAAATCCTTGGTCGATATCGCACAGTAGCCTTGGCTGGTCGCCGGGTCGCGGTAAATGAACTTATCACCAGCCTGGTCATAGCCTATAAGTACCACGAAATGCCCTTCAAACACATATGAATCCGTCAGTCATCCTATATCTGTTTCTTTGTGTATCATATCAATCACACTTACCGAGGTAGCCAGGGACATCCATGAGATGCTTCTCCTATCAA
>LT554468.1:1496302-1524151 GCA_900079185.1 Absidia glauca
AATTACGTTTTGCACCATTGCTCTTTTTTTTCTTGACTGACCGAATGGGATGACAACGGATATAGGCTCTACGGCAAGCCATATATAACCTTCGCAGCCCCCTCCCCGCTTAGACTTATACATACAGTAGCTTCCTCCCCACTTAGACATATAGCTGCTTTCCCATTTAGAAATATAGCTTCTCCATAGATGAAACGAAATCGATTAATAAAAACCTTACTTTTTACCTTTCAAAAAAGTCTACGTGCACAATCGCTCTAGTATCACATACACTTCAAGGATCTATAGTACGATTACGTTCAATCAATAGAAAGAAGTTGTGTTTATTGCATTGGTAAAGTTCAAGAAAGACGCTATTGTACATGTATAAGAAGAATAGGTAAAGATAGTATGTAATAAGGATGCTGTAACATGATAACTAAAAAAGGGGTATCTAAGATATAAGTAATGTAGGGCTAATAATGCAGCTAAAAGGAAGGGCAGATCTAGATCTTCATTTCAGATACTTGTAGTCGAGTTTCTTCGGCCAGGAGATTGCGCTCTTGTTTCCTCTTTATGATGGTCAAAAAGTCATCGTCATCTTCATCGTCGTCGTCGTCGTCATCGTCGTCATCGTCATAGTTGTTAGTGGAGGTGGAGGTGCTGGTGGTACTTGGACGAGTTGAGCTGGCATACACCGGGTTCGTCTGAGGCACTTGAGACGTTCCAGCGTCTTTTTTGACATTAGCGTTGACAGGTTGTAGCAGAATCGCAGATGGGGAGGACTTGAAAATGGGTGGAGGCAATGATTGATCGTTGGATGAGATGGACAGCGACGAGGATGACCGATGATGATAGAAAGAGGAGGAAGTAGGAGTTGATGGTAGCGGCGACGACGTCAAAAGGGTGATGTTAGATGAAGATGGTGAGGATGATAAGTTGTTGCTAGGGGTGGATGAGATTCCAGAAGAAGACTGCAATGGTGACAATGTGGCTGGTTGCTGCCTATATTTCAGTGGAGAAGGGCCGATAAAGACAGGGTACTGGCTATTATGTTGTAGGCGGTCGTTTTCCGAGAATGAGCGGGAATGATGACTAGCTGGGGCAGATTGAGTGAAGAACACTGTTGTATCGGATCGATTAGTTGTAATAGTGTTGTTGATGGCGGGTGCGGATGTCATGATGATTGTATCCGTTGTTGGTGATGACAGATTGACGGCGATGGCGGCGGTGTTGCTGCATGATTCGTGCAGAGAGACGGTGGTGCTAAGAGAAGTGTTTCGAGATAAGGATCCAGAAGAGTTATCCCATGATTGACTGGATCGACAGGATGAGTGAGAGGCATGGGATTTGTTGGATGACTTGGAAGCCAAAGAATCAGATCGACCAATCAGATCATTGGAGGCAGTGATGGGACTTGATGGTGATGACTTTGCGGTCAGCATGATAGCGGATGAAGATGAATTGCTGAGGAAGGTTTCCCTTGTCGGAGTGCTTGGTAGTCGATCGGATCGAGGATGTTGCTGCTGTGAGAGCCAAGTGCTGGTGCTTTTGCGATCATCACTGATGACACTGCTGCAATCGTTGTTGGTGTTGTTTTCAGATCCAGAGATGCTATTCGTGAGTTCGATAAAGTCGGTGTCCTCGTAGTTAATGTCGCTTCTAATATCGTCATCGTCACCGTCGTCGTCGTCGATAGGAATAGATGCTCGAGGCCAAGTACCAACAGTAATAGGAATGTCTACTTTGCAACTACCATCCTGAGGAGACTTTTTGCTATCCCTTTGCTGGTTGGACGAGGGCGAGATGAGTTGAGCACAGACGCGGACGTGGTATTGAATTCGCATTAGCTTGTTCTTAAAGTTAATCGTTGGCGGAGTTGAGGTCGGAATCATCAATTGTCGTTTAACCGTTTGGGAGAATCCAGGTGCACCATTGATTTCGATGTCGCATTGTACCGATTTGAGGATATCTTCTTTGACCTGCGTAGTTCTAAAGGAAAGTGAGTGAGTGAGTGAGTGAGGATGAGTGTGCATTCAATGCACTTACTTGCTGTTTCGAATTTCAACAGACCGTATCAGGCTGATATCGATTGCTTGGGGGAGATGGAATGGTTGATAATGCTGGACGATCATGGACAAAGGTATAATATCACCTATCGAGAAAGGAAGAGTGTAAGTACTGAGATCAAAGGGGTCGATCTAATACTTACCACGAGTAAAACCTTTGCGGGGTAAAGCCACGGCAACACTGCATCGATTCATAGGGTTTGATCTGGGGAGAAACATCTCCGAGCATTGGGCCATGGGTTCCTTGTACTTGATATCATTGATATCGATGAGTTCCAAGACACGGATAGGATACTCTATCTTTGGACAAAGTGATTCAGGTACCATGTATTTATCATGCAGCGCCGTGAGAGTATACCGCACTTTGATCTTCTTGTTAAACTAGTGGATCATAGAGTTGGTTAGTAAGGAGAACAAAACAAGACTACCCGTACTTACTTCCATGGTACTTGGAAGATGCATATCGCTAGGCACGACAAACTCGAAGGGGAAGGAGTAGGGCTTAGATTCCAGAATACAGAATTTGGCTTGTACATTGTCTGAGTCCGAGTTGATATCAATGACCTTGGTTTCTTCAAAGAGGTTGATGGTGTCCTTTTCCTTCATAGATAACGAGATCTCGCCCGTGAATTTGATCGTAATGTTGTTCGTCTTTGTAGCACTTTTAGGTAGAATATGCACAAACCCTATACAATGAAAGACGTTAATGTAAGGATAGTGGCAGCCTTGGTGTCTTACCTTTGATCGTTTGGCTGGGGAAGTAGAACTTTTCGTCCACAATCTCAATGTCAATGGTCTTCGTTGATTTGTTGAGACTTAACATGATGTGTGGTAGTTCAACAAGGGTAGTGGGAGAAAGAGAGAGAGGAAAAAGTATAAGATAGGACGCAGTAATAAGAGCAAGTAGTTAAAAGGAGGATAGCATGGAATGTAAAAGAGAAAGGAAAGTGAAAAGGGGAAAAATTGGGCACAGCCTCAAAAGTCGTTGAAATTTATACTTTCCGCCAAAATCAGAAGGCTTGTTTTTTGTGCGCCTGCTTGCCTTTTGTACCACGTTTGGTTGAAAAAGCTCTTGCGCCTCCTGTAATCTTTGACTGAGCCACTAATCCCTAAATGATATCTTATTAACTGATGGTCGCACCTTTTGTTTTGTGTAAACATTAATCGTATCATTCCAGTGGGTCGGGATTAGGCGCACCAGACGATTTGCACCCCAATGCAATTTCAAACTCCGCCAGGCTAAAAGCATTCATTTTTCCTTCAATCCTATTCTTTATTTCTTCTTCGCTTCTTCTCCTCTTTTCTTTTTTTATCGAAATTAGCATTGCACGAAGAGCGACAAAGACTACGACGGAAGACGAATGACGACGAACAAATGGTAAGACTCCCCTTCTCCGCATCCTGTTCATCACTTGCTTACAGTGACTAACAATTGCCTTTTACATCGTCCATCTTTCTCTCGACTTTAGATCCGCTACGACATGGAGACAACAATAACAATGACAGTGAAGACGATGACGACTCGACCGCTGCTTTTTATCGCTTGTTAAGGCTGTTATAAAACTTTCCAAATATAAAAACATGGGTGGATGCACTCTCCCTTCCTTGATGGATTCCCTAGTCATTGTACTTCTGAAGTGCCCCGTTCCTTGGTCCAATCCTTGAACACACTACCAATGATACTTTTAGTACCGCTGATCATCTCTCCCCTTCTCCACCGTAGCTCATTACACTAAATTAGTTACTCCATGGCAAGTCTTACATGTAGTTTAACCATTCTCTCATCCAGTCAATAAAACCTGCTTGAAATCATCTCCATGACTTTACTCTTTTGATTATGTTCCAGCTATTTTGAAAGCTCTGACATGCACCAGTGCGCCAAAGTGTTGACTGATTGTAACGCACACAAAAGTTTGAAAAGGCGGGAGTTGAAATAATGTGGGTTGGCAGCTGGACTTTTTTTTGAAACTTTTCGATTTTCAGTTGTAAATTTTTGTAAAACGTTGCCTTGTTTTTCAAAACCATGATGGATAACCCATCTTCAAATTCCACATGGAACAAGATGCAAGGCGTATCTATCGAAAGATACTAAAACTGAAGTGTACCTGTCCTGTATGCTTCTCTGAGCACTACATTAGGTCCAAAAATAGCGACTGATTTCAATGACCTAAAAGTTTGTCGTTCATCCACTGAATACCAACAGCCTTCACATCCTTCGATAGTAAAGAAGCACTAATTTGTTCGTGTAAAATTTGAGGTGAGGTTTGTTGTCTCTTTCACGGGAAAATCCATGATCAAAAAAAGTGACACTATTCATGGGTGATGGTCCATCCTTTTTTTCAAATGTCGGGGTTTAACAAAATCGGTAGCTTTTTGGTTTTTGGTGGATGCCATGAACACATGGTGCTTGCATAGATAAAGCTTAGAAGACAAAATGTTCAAGTCGAAAGAGAGATTCGTTACATCCATACGCTTAAAACAGAGTGAAAATTCGTATTGTATACAAAATTTAAGTGAAGCCAGAGCAACAGCAGCGGAAACTCTGTTCCTTCGCTCAACTTTGACCCTAAGAATCGAGACGGCAGTCATGGAGACGGTTTCAAGGAAACTTTATTGAGTGAATGAGACTATTTTTGAGCTACATGGGAGGGGGGAGGCTGCGAAGATACGTACAGGACTTGGAATGGTTAGGCTTAAGCCATTTTTATCTTGCACTGCCGCCCTTGACCCATCTACCAGCCTTTGCAAGAAGTTGTTCACGGCAATCGACGAATAGCATGACCGACTGGCGGCAAAAGAACTCAGTCTTGACAACAGCAATCCTTTAAAACCTGCCGTCGCTGCCAATGCATTTGTACAGGTGATCATGATGCTCAGGATGACTTGTATACAAGGCTCGGTGCTCATGATGGAACTCCACCCCTGCCATCCCATTCGGCAACATTCAATCTTCTCTGATCCTGCCTACTTGTCATTCAAAAGGTAAGTCAACAACATAGCATTAGAATGTAGTAGCATGCTCACTCTGAAATGATAGGGATCTGCTGCAAATTGAATCTCAGGAACACGATCCTGCCCACACACTCCTCCAACAATGTGCGCCTATGCACTCTATATTTCAAACCCCGATTTGGCTACAAGAATTCTTTTTCTGGCCGTTCCTTACTTTTGCTCCTTCTTCCCCTCGTCATCACTTTTTTGCATCCCATAGTCATTCTCTTTACTCCACGACGACAAACGAACGAACGAACGAACGAGCAAACGAGCAAACGAACGAACGAACGGTAACTCTCTCTTCTTATGTCATGTTCATCTTTTGCTTACCATTACTAACTTTCTGCCTTTTGCATCGTTCCTCTTTCTTTTGACACTAGATCGGCTACGACGATGATGACGACAATAGGGACGACGACGATGCTATTGCCGACTCCACCACTACTTCATGTCGCCCAAAAAGGCTCTTTTTAAAATTTTCAAATGTAAAAAACATGGGGAAACCCTCGCAATTTTTTTTTTTAGGTGCACTCCCATTGTAGAATCTCGTAGTCGAAGTTGCTAATAAAAGTATACCATTCTTTGCCCATACCATTCCGCTACTATCACTGATACTCTCAAACAGCTTGGCCGTCTTTGTCCCTCTCCATTTGCTTGGTTTTACAATAGTCTAGTCATTCCCATTACAAGTCGTCACCATTAACACATTAGCTTAACTAAGGCCACAAACATAGCCTGTACCACAGCCATTTAGTCCTATTGCATTATCAATAAAGCCTCCTTTTACATTCTCTGAAAGGCGTTTCTCCAATCCATGATCATGTACTTACAGAGACCAAACTGCAGATGGGTAGATCATCATTAACAAGTCTTGAAACATCGTTGGTTTACTGGTTGGGATGGAGTAAAACTTTGTAGGTATGCGCAGATAGAACCTACGATCATGTACCCGTCAATAGATTCATTCCAGCTGGTAAAACAAGGATGTTTTAGGAGTTGTTAATGATGAACTACCCATCTGTAGTTTGGTCTCTATAATGTACATGATCATGGATTAGAGAAACGTCTCTCAGAAAATGTAAAAGAAGGCTTTATTGATAATGCAATAGGACTAAATGGCTGTGGTACAGGCTATGTTTGTGGCCTTAGTTAAGCTAATGTGTTAATGGTGACGACTTGTAATGGGAATGACTAGACTATTGTAAAACGCAAGCAAATGGAGAGGGACAAAGACGGCCAAGCTGTTTAAAAGTATCAGTGATAGTAGCGGAATGGTATGGGCAAAAAATGGTATACTTTTATTAGCAACTACGACCACGAGATTCTACAATGGGAGTGCACCTAAAAAAAAAATTGCGAGGGTTTCCCCATGTTTTTTACATTTGAAAATTTTAAAAAGAGCCTTTTTGGGCGACATGAAGTAGTGGTGAAGTCGGCAATAGCATCGTCGTCGTCCCTATCGTCGTCGTCATCGTCGTAGCCGATCTAGTGTCAAAAGAAAGAGGAACGATGCAAAAGGCAGAAAGTTAGTAATGGTAAGCAAAAGCTGAACATGACATAAGAAGAGAGAGTTACCGTCCGTTCGTTCGTTTGCTCGTTCGTTCGTTCGTTTGTCGTCGTGCTATAAAGAGAATGACATTGGGATGCAAAAAAGTGACGACGAGGGGAAGAAGGAGCAAAAGTAAGGTTTGTGGTAAAAGTGGAGACTATAGTTTTTTTTCAATCGCCGCCGACTTCCCCGCAAAATTCAGGATAGGCGGAGTTTTCAATCCAGACCTTCGCTTTTATCAAGTTGCTGGAAACCTTTCCTCTTCTTCTCTTCACCACTCTTAACACTGCCTAGATTTTTAAAGGAGTCAGGATTGGCGCTAAATGGAGACCAATATTGTTAAAAGTCACTCTTTTTGCTCCCGTGGTAATGCTTGGGGCTGCAAATAGACAAGGCACGATTGGTGGCTCGACTGGAATGGAGATCAACAAAATGTGGGTTATGTGACACAGGTTTAAGATCAGAGAGAGTCGGAACCAACGAAGCTTGTTTTGCACATAGATCTGGGTCTTTAGCACTGAATCAAGAAAAGCATGCGATCGGGGATCATGAACACAAGCACCTTTTGCCCAAGCCTCGGCTCACAAGTCAATGATCAGATAAAAGCTTAGCTTGCGGATGTTGAAATAAAATGATATGGGATCGCACATGGTAGTGTAGTGGCACAATGGATGATGGGTGGGGCCTGGGAAGTGGACACTGGCGATCTAGAGGGCAGAGCAATCGATGAGGGATAGGTGGTTGATACAGATATAAAAGTAGTGTATTTATTGAAAAGGAATAGCTGATGATGATGACGATGATGATGATATAAGGCAGGGGGCTGGTGGGAGGTGGGGGGGGTATACGTCTAAAAGTCTTCCATGATTCTATATGGGCTTCCGGGATTGATAGTGACATTCTCCACCACTAGTAAAAGTGATGTGGTACTCGGTGTGGACGACGGTGGTGGCGGTGGTGAAGTATAAACAAGGCACTCGACAAACAAAGGGAACTGCTGAAACAGCTCTTCCATATCTTGAGTTATCAAGGGCTGACCATCCTTCAAAGTATGGTAGGTATAGACATGACCCATACGGACTTTGATCATGATCTTATCTAGTCCCTTCCGCTGCCATAGGTTAGTGGATGATTTCATTTTGTTCATTATGTCTTCGGCAACTAGCTCCACATGATCTTGTAAAATAGGTAATAGTGGGTCGACAACAATATTTGACTCTTGATCTTCGTCGGTGTCCATCATCATAGTGTCGTTACTTGGCACAGGGTGGCAATAGAGTTTGTCAACCAGCCATTCTTCAAATAGTCTAGAGATGCTAGATACCACTTTGGCATTTGCGTTTCCCAGCATCGGCACCTTTAAAAGACTGATCATGTTAGTCAAACAATGTCAAAAGCATGAAATCGAGGACCGAGAAAAGGGCGGAGATACAATTCATGCGTCGGTATTTAAAATCCGAAAAAGGAAAGGGTACTCACCGATATGAAGCGATTACCGCCATCCATAAAGTAAGTGTTCTTAGCTATGCTTTTTTGAGCATCCGATTCTATGGCGTGTTGAAGAAAAGACATTGGCAAGGAAGAAGGGGACCTTATATTGCTGCTTTCACTTGAAGGCACTGGAACAGGGCTGAAATTGCTATCATTTGTCATTGGTGGTATGGATATAGAGCTCATTGTGCGCCCGGTTGACATTGAACCATCATCATCTTCATCGTCATCAGAATAAGAAGAGATGTACATCATGTTGAACTGTAAAGTTGGTGATTTCATTGGTTTCTGGTTGTTACTATGAATAAAGGCGGTGTCGCTCTGTGTCAGTGAAGTGCAAAAGATGCAGAAAGAGAGAAAGGAAGGAATCATGGGCTCGATTTATATAGACTTTGGATGGATGGGCGAAGTAGTACTATCCTATCATAATCAGTACGTCCGTACTCACTGAAAGTTTATCGCATAACATGATTAGTTTATTATGAATTTAAACTTTAAGGATGGACCGAAGGTGTATAAATGTATGATTTCCAAATCGAGTATCCCTTTTGTGCTGAAAGTGAGGTGATAGATAACGAACATAAGGAGTAAATAAGACAAGGGGGGGGGAAGATCCCTTTCAAACCTCAGTAGCGCATTCCCCATTCATGCAGTTTCAAACTCCGCTTTTTTTTCTCTCGACACACCATGTGAGCCTATCGATTACAACACAAACAGTGGACACGGGGCATGGACGTTATAATTCCCTGAGGATGTTCCAAACAACAGTGAAAGAAAGAGAAAAGCTTATTCGACGCTAAGGAAAGAAAGGATTCCCGCCAAGTATGATCACCACCACGCCTAAACAATGATGATGATGTTGAATCGTTAGGCTATCATCATAGTGCGGTAAACAATCATCACAAAAGAGTAGCTCCTTTAAAGATTGAAGGGAATGATGAAAGGATACTAGAGTAACACCATGGAGTTGTTCTTATTTGATCCTGTGATCTCGGTGCACATTGTCCCTTTTTCACTTCCCTTGGGTCAACTTGGAAAACGTCAACTTGGAAAACGTCCCATTGTGTCAGTGGTTTCCCAGCCTTCACTGCGTACATTTAGTAGAGGGTCGAAGAAGGTTCGTAAAACGTCATATATTTACATTGCGACTAGCCGTCAAAATCAATTTCAGGGACCATGGTAAGGTCCTACAAACAACGAACCAAGGTTTACTCATACCATCGTCTCTTTGAGTCGTGGTACGTCGCACAGTCATCATTACATAGAAAGGAAGTAATCTAGAAAGATGAATGCTTTATTTCTGTAGTGAGGGGTGAGATAAGCTATCACTAGAAGGTATGGATTGGATATGAGGTGGGGCATGCTTGATCTATATACACTAAAGAGGACTACAAGGGTATATGGCTATCGTTGACAGTTCATTTTGATGTTCTACCAGCAGCAGTAAAGAGACAAACGCATAGGACCACTAGCATGGATCCAAAGCCTTTGTATGTGGTGAAGCCTACGTAAAAGAAGGATGAGCCTGATTTCCCATGCACACATACTTCCTTCTATCGCTTACATTGGACGGAATCAGAAGAGCAATACCATACATGACTTATGCCATACACAAGAACAGCCCGAAGTCCTTGCAGAATACCAGTAGCCACCTATCAGCGTCACAAGACGAGACAGGTAAGGTAGATGTTAGTGCCAACAATCGTGTTTCAGTCTACTAGAATGTTTATCATGAACTTACGCTACCAGTCCGATCAATCAGTTCATAATAGTTCCAGGAATGGGCGGTGTTCGAAAGAGCTGAGAGTAGATACATCCCCCAGACGACATACTTGGATGTGACGCCAATGTCAATCAGCTGATCGTACCGAGGTAGAGTATAAATCGAGATCCAAACGAGTGACATCACAGTAGAGTACATTCCCATGTAGCTGCAAATGCGTGCTGGTAAGGGCGGCGGCAACTGCTTGGAAAGTATAACATCCCCGTAAACGTATGCACAAGCTATCCTTATAGAAGAGAGGAGGTCAATCTAAGATCATGTCTGTACTTTATAGATAGACTTACAATAGAAGAATGTTCCAGCCACTGTTAACAAGGTTCCAAAGGTCAACGTAGCGGCATTTTCTAAATGTCAGCAAATCAGAGTCAGTAAAAGGCAAATGTATCAAGGGTAAACTGGGTTTGCATAGCCCTATTTACCTGGATCATCCGACGTGGTTCCTATGGTTCCCAGGGAGCAAATAGCTAAGCCAGCACTAGTCCCAAAGATCGCCAACCATTGCAGTTTTGTCAAAGTGCGTCCCAGCGAAAAGTAGCTCAAGATAGCGCACCAAATAACTACACTGGAAAAGATGACTTGGTACATCTAAGGACAGGTATTAATGATATGAGTAGATCCGCCAATGTGCCTCTATTGTGCTTCCACTTACCCCACTGCCGACAATGGCAAACCCTAGTGTGACACAAAAGTTGGCAAATACGTCTAATACCGATAACTTGATGATCGTGGCATGAGCGATCGGGCCTTCCACATACAGATCGGAGTCCTTTTCACCATGCTCGTCAAGATCAGCGTTGCCAAAGATGTCCAAATCTATAGGCTCCTATGCGCGGAAAACAAGGTATTCGTTTAGATACATCTATTTCGATCCCCCCCTCCACTCTCCCTACCTGAGGATTGGGTAACTTGAAGTACTGTTCTGTTTTCCTTTTCAACATGGAAGGAATGAGGAGTCCCACTAATATGGAGCCAACGTACTGACTTAACTGTGTCAAGTAACTATCACCCGCTAAGCGTTAGGTCAGTTGTTGTAAAAAGGGAAGGTTAGACCAGATGGAGGTAGATCTATTTGAGACACTTACTGGCAGCACCATGATAGAATATCCATTGACAAGCCAGAGTTGAGACCACACCAGAGAGGACAAAGCTGCATTGATGGAATAGCGTATAAAGTGTTTCTCCAGATATCTTTTCTGTTGCTGCTGTCGTAGTTGCTATAACCCCCATAATAAAGTGAGAAGGGAAAGAAAGAAAAAGAAAACAAAAAGTTGGGAGATTCCTTTATTAGCACTCCCGGCGGGGTTTGAAATCCGACAACTCGAGAGTTAAGGGGTAACTATATCTCATACACGAGCAGTGAGGAAGAACCAATCGAATGGATTCTTTGTATCATAGCAGGTAGATAATTCTTTCATTTCATACACAAGAACGATGATAGGTCAGCGAAACCGCAGATCAATACCCTGCTTGACCGATTGGAAAAGGGGTGCATGGTTTTTAGTGTCATGTCAGTACCGGGAGCTCCCTTTTTCAAAGAATCATGCAAACCAGCCACATCTACATAAAAAGTACCGCTTTGTAACTGCGCGTTTTTGACAGTATGAACTTGTACGAGGTTGCTTTTTACCTGGGATGTGCTCTCGGTAAGAGTGCTGCGGTCGGAGGTGGAAATTCATTCCCATAAAAGAAACAGAAAATTGGCACTCCGCTTCTCTTTTCCTTTCTTTTCTTTTCATCCTCCAACTCTAGGATGCACAATGAAGAAGACCCCGATCACCAGCGCCCCCTTCTATCGACAGAACACCAACAAGACAATGTAGCGGCTTTTCCTAGCTTTGGCAACAACAACAATGACGACGACGGCGACACTATTAACGACAAACAGCGGGAACGAGCACTGGTTGCTCGGTTAGATAAACGTCTGCTACTCTTTGCAATGTTCTCCAACATGGTGAAAACTATGGACAATGTAAACTTGGGTAAGGTAGCATTCCAATAGTATGTGTGAAAGCGGCGCTTAACACTATTTATTGGGGCGGATTAGGAACTGCCTTTGTCAGTGGAATGGAAAAGGATCTTGGTATCGTTGGAACACAGTACAACCTCATGTTTGTGTGCTTCATGTCTGGCTATTTGATGTAAGTGAACACACCCAACTCTTCAGCTATTAATCGACGTACTAATGGCAAGGGATTCCCAGCATGCAGATACCATCCAATGCTTTTCTGGCACATTATCGACCTTCGCGCTACTTGCCTGCTCTGGAGCTCGTTTGGTGTATCTTGACTTTGATCATGGCGGGTGTTCAATCCGTCCAAGCGGTATTTGTCATTCGCTTCTTTCTGGGGCTGGCAGAAGCGGGCTGCTTTCCTGGCGTAAGTTGGGCGACATGGTGGATTACAAAAGGAGATCGCTGATTCGTTTTTACTCTTTTAGATCATCTTTTTGGTAGGGAACTGGTACACGAAAAAGGAACTGGGAAAACGCACATGCCTCATAGCAATGTTTGGCACTCTTGGCGGCGCACTCAGCGGACTCCTACAGGCTCTCTTTCTGGAAACGATGGAGGGAGTATTGGGGATCAGTGGGTAAGGTTATGGGCAGCATAAAATAAAATTAAAAGGCGTACCTCTAACTTTGCCTGATCCAATTGTAGGTGGCGCTGGTTGTTCCTATTTGATGGGGTATTGACTGCTTGTGTAGCGGTATCTGGCTACCTGTATCTTCCTGATGATATCCGGAATACAAAGTGGTTGAATCATATGGTAAGTATAACTCTCAAAAGCAACGAATGACATGGATTGACTTTTATGGAATGGGCTTTAGGAACGTGAACTGGCGATGAAGCGGCTGACTCGAGAAGGGCGGGCGGACAATGCTGCCAAATGGAACTTTGGAAAGGTGGTCAGAACTCTCTTTACAAACAAGTACATCTATCTATTGGTATCTACCTGGTCTTTGCTCAACTTGGCTCTTGGTGCTAGCCACGTTCTTGGGATTGTTGCCAAACGATCTGGCTACGATGCGATTGCTGCCAACTTGTTTACAACGGTAAGGATCGAACAGTGTATACGGTTAGAGGGAAATACTAATGATGAAATTATCCATCAGCCTGATATGCTCATTTCCATGGTGGCAGTCTTATGCAATGGTCTCCTTAGCGATCACTATAGGACTCGCCTATGGTAACAAAAAAAGTGCTGCGTGGGGACATTTCTGCTCTTTGACTTGACCTTCCTTTCTTTTTTCTTTGATTAGGTGTATTATTGTCCCGTCTCTTATAGGGTTGGTGGGTTGTATGTAAGTATTAGGAAAGGATCGAGGGATAGCCGATGATGCTGACTCACGCTTTTCTATGTAGTCTTCTTGCTATCTTTGTCCAGCCATTTGGATTCCTATACTCTGGCTTCATACTTGCTCATGCTGGTCTGGCGGCATCTCAACCGGTAAGTCCTGGCCGGAGCGAGCATTCTCCCTCATTAAATTGTAACCCTCGCCCTTTGTCTTTTTATATCAGATCGTCATGACTTGGGCAAATGAACTGATAGTTGATCGGGATGTAAGGGCCATTGCCATCGCCATTATGAATACGTGCTCGTCCTTGATGTACACCTGGAGCCCGCTTGTTCTTTGGCCTGTCACCGGTGAGAAACAAAACAAACACCATATGGATATGAAACTGACCTTGCTTTGTTTAACAGATGCTCCTTACTATAGTAAATCTGTTGGATTGATCACATTCTCTTTCTCACCTTTGTTTATATGTCATTCATAGGACGTGGATTCGTATCAAGTGTTTGTTTCACTGTGGTCTTCCTCTGCGGCGTTGGTCTCATAGAATGGATAAAGCTTAAATCCCGGAACGAAAACTTCAAGGAACCTAGTAATGATGATGAAATCCAGCTGCTCCCCAAAGGTGAATCCACCAGTGATGGCAGTAATGAACATTTGATCGCATGATTATTGCAACCCTACCCCTATACTTTTAGAACTCCGCCTCCTTAGTCTTTACTGTTTAACTCTTTTGCTGTATTGAATCATTAGCTATCATTGTACTGTATTTATATCATCGTGTAACAAATAAAAAACGCACTTCGGCCTCTCTTCTCTGTCGCTGATTAGTGCCCTTTATGTATCATTAGTACTATCCCATTTGGCAACATTCAATCTTCTCTGATGCAGCCTATTTGTCTTTCAAAAGGTAAGTCCACATCATAGCATGAGAATGTAGTAGCATGCTCGCTCTGATAATTTAGGGACATACTGCAAATTGAAGCTCAGAAACACGATCCTGCCCACACACTCCTCCAACAATGTGTGCCTATGCACTCTAGATTTCGAACCCCGATTGGCTATAAGTTTTTTTTTTTCTGCCCGTCCTGTATTTTGCTCCTTCTTCCCCTCGTCATTACTTTTTTGCCTCCATTGTCATTCTCTTTACTTCACGACGTCAAACGAACGAACGAACGAGCAAACGAACGAACGAACGGTAACTCTCCTCTTCTCACGTCATGTTCATCTTTTGCTTACCATTACTAACTTTTTGCCTTTTGCATCGTTCCTCTTTCTTTTGACACTAGATCGGCTACGACGATGACGACGGCAATAGGGACGACGACGATGCTAATGACGACTCCACCACTGCTTCATGTCGCCCAAAAAGGCTCTTTTAAAAATTTTCAAATGTAAAAAACATGGGGAAACCCTCGCAATTTTTTTTTAGGTGCACTCCCATTCCATTGTAGATTCTCGTAGTCCAAGTTACTAATGAAAGTGTACCAAATCTTTGCCCTTACCCTTCCACTACTATCACTGATACTTTTACACAGCTTGGCTGTTTTTGTCCACCTCCATTTGCTTACTTTTCACAGCAGTTTAGTCATTCCCAATACAATAGCTTGTTGCCATTAGACATTAGCTTAACTACGACCCGAAAACATAGCATGTACCATAGTCCTTTAGTACTGTCTCATCAATAAAGCATACTTGAATCATCCTACGAAAGACTTTTCTCAAATCCACAACCATGACAATACATTATAATTACCAAACTACAGATGAGTAGCTCATCATTGACAACTCCTAAAACATCATTGGCTGACTAGTTGTAACGAATCTAATGACTTGTACATGATCGTAAGGTCTATCTTCGCATACATACAAAGTTTTATTGGTACAATATGATTAATGGGCTATGGTAGATACTATGTTTGAGGCCAGAGTTAAGCTAATGTGTAATGGCTAAGGGTTGTAATGAGAGTGACTAAGCTACTGTAAAAATCAAGCAAATGGAGGCGGACAAAGGCGGCCAAGCTGTGTAAAAGTATCAAAGATAGTAGCGGAAGGGTATGGGCCAAAAATTGGTACACTTTTATTAGTAACTTGGACTACGAGAATCTGTAATGGAATGGGAGTGCACCTAAAAAAAAAATTGCGAGGGTTTCCCCATGTTTTTTACATTTGAAAATTTTTAAAAGAGCCTTTTTGGGCGATGTGAAGCAGTGGTGGAGTCGTCATTAGCATCGTCGTCGTCCCTATTGCCGTCGTCATCGTCGTAGCCGATCTAGTGTCAAAAGAAAGAGGAACGATGCAAAAAGCAAAAAGTTAGTAATGGTAAGCAAAAGATGAACATGACGTGAGAAGAGGAGAGTTACCGTTCGTTCGTTCGTTTGCTCGTTCGTTCGTTCGTTTGACGTCGTGAAGTAAAGAGAATGACAATGGAGGCAAAAAAGTAATGACGAGGGGAAGAAGGAGCAAAATACAGGACGGGCAGAAAAAAAAAGCTTATAGCCAATCGGGGTTCGAAATCTAGAGTGCATAGGCACACAATGTTGGAGGAGTGTGTGGGCAAGGGCGGTTTTATCTTCATTTCAAGTTGAGTCCCATCTATGACCGGGACTGAAGTCAGGGACTCAGAGAGTTCTCCGCCATGTAAGTCGTTATTGTCGGCAAAATTCAGGATACGCAAGTTGGTTCTGTCCGGATGGTTCTGTCTGCAGCATTCCCCTAATCTTTTATGCGCAAGTCGGAGTTTAAAATACCTCACTTTTCCCGCCTTGGGCTCTTCTCTCTCTCTCACACACATACACACACATACCTTTTGGGGAGTCCTCTACAGCACACTCAGGTTTGGTGTAAGATAAAAGTATATGGTCCTACATCTAGTGATCACTTGTATAGTACGTAATTTGTGGAAGGCATACAAAAGTTCTTTACAATGTAGTGAGATTTTTTATTTAGGTACAGGTAAAAATGTCTAAAAAAACTAGTCTATAGTTCCCATTCTTGCACAGCAGAGCTTAACCAGGTTGTTGTAGTCCAAGAGGGCAGGATACGTTGAATGACACCGAGCATACCAACACCACCGATCAGTCGTTCTTCCCCTCGCCCGGCGAATCCTTCCTTTTCCAGTGCTGTGAATTCAAATCGCATCTTCCATTGACCAGCTCTTGCAAGTTCACGGTCCGCTTCAGGCACCTTGATAGCCAAGTCCAATTTCCAGCCATCGTTTCCGAATCCTGTTACATGACGCACTACATAATGAGAAGAGTGAGGCAATGGGTCTTCATTCTGGATGCTCCAATCGACAACGTGACCGTCAAAAGATATCACCGTCCATGTGTAAGAAGGTGCCATGCTGTAGACCGAGAAGGAGCGCACATTGGTGGTGGGATCGTACGAGTCGTTGTGGACGGTCAATACAGGGAAGGGCCCGGGGAATTTGTCGGCCAAATTGATAGCTTGGGACACTTGGAGATCTTCGGAGTGAGCGCGGATATAAGGTGCTGTGTTGAGACGATAACCACCAAGGAAATGGCTGAAGGGATAGACAGAATCCCAATCCTTGACACCTTCAGACCCGGTTCGTTTCTCGACATCTACATTTAATTCCATCTTCAGTGAGTCGAGCACGGTATCGAGATAAGGCCCCTTGTCAGCTTCAGCGATGGCGATATAGGCTTCCCCTGAGGTCAAGTTCTTCAAGTGCTGAATGAATCTAAAATGTAAGAGGAAATGAGTCAGGAGTTTTGTTAAATTAAAGGTTCTCTTTGGTAGTGCAGCTTACAGTCGCTTAGGATGCATTTCATCATAAGGGAATGCCCAACCACCAGGAGATCCGCCACATACAAAAACGGACAGGAGGACAGCAATCTGGAAAACCATAACACAAGTCAGGACCTTGAGCAGACATTTCTTTCCAAACCGGTGGACGTGGGCCAGGGAAGGTATACAGCCAAAGAAGGAGACAGAGCCGAAGATGATGGCGATGATGACATCCACGGGAGTATCCACACCCATACGACCGGTCAAAGGCACAAAGATATCGACCAAGGCGTAGACGCTATCACTGTAGCTGAAGGAGAGGGGGAGGGTTGCAATGGCATAGGTCCAGGCACCAATCTTGGGTTCAGAGAGCATGTACTTTGCACCTGAAGGCTTGAAAAAGAGTTCGTTGATGATGGCCGACAAGAGAAGAATCACCGTAAAGACCCAAAAGAAGTAGGAGCTTGCCACACCGGTCAGAGTCGTTACAAATGTCAATCCAGCAAAGGAGGTCACCAGTGAGTTGAATAGCCCGTATTCCATATCCACATGAAGAGGCCCTGGGAGAGAGTAGAATATGTATTGGACGCCATAGGCACCGAAGAGACCCATAGGGGCGAATATAAGACCGCCGTACCATTCATGGGAAAACCATGCCATGTGTCGATTGATAACGCTTGATGTTATGAGAAGGGCGACTGTGATAGGCAGCAGGATGGCGGCAATGGCACTAATCCAAACAGAAACCGTAGACCTGACATAGGATAGCACCAAGACATTCAAGGGGCGATAAGGAGTAGACCGGCTGGATTTGTATATGATGTATCCAATGTATGCATAAGATAGCAATACCGTTGCCATTTGAATCTTGAATGCCGTTGCCCAAGAATAGACCATGAAGAATAAACCTGCCAGAAGACAAAGGGCATTAGTTACAAGTCCTCTTTTCTTTAGACCGCTTCTAGTTACCATGGACGTCGAAAAAGACAATTTCGCTTGTAGGTTCGATACCAAGCAAGGATGAGTTCTTCGCCAGGTGGTCGACAATTGCCAGAGTGTTTTCACCGAGATGCTGCATCGCCCCAGGTTCCAGGTGCTTTGTGATATCCAGATGGGTGTGATACAGATAGGAGTTCTTGTAAATAGCCATATCAATCCCGGTCAAGTTTCCATATTGTACGAATTGCCGGAAGTCCGTATCAGAGAGAATAAGTCCAGTACGGAAAACGTCATTGGCCTATGTTTGTGATAAGCATATGTGGCCGGTTAGCTTCTTCCATACGTCTTTTCTCGACCACTTACCATGACGGTCCCATGAGGATAGGGTGCTTGCTTATACGCTTCGATCATTTCCCTCGAGTTCGCCTGGAAGAGGATTTCCCGTCCTGTCGTACCACATGCATCAATGTTCACTACAGATTTGATCCTAATACACAATACAGTTACTCTATGCCGCCCTACCGAGCCTAATCTACCCCTCCTTCAAGCACTTACGATGTTTTCAAGTCGTGCATAGTAATGAAGGCATGAGAAGCATCTTGAAGCGTTTCTTCGGCACCATTGAATACTAATCGGAGAGCAAGAGTAAGAAGAGAGAAGGTCAGATGATCAGTTGCTTCAGCATATATGGTAACTTACGAAACACAATGGAGTTCTTGTAACCAGTCCAATCACGTTGACTAAGGACGCGGATGATCTCCAGCATGACAGCAGTGCCAGATCCATCATCTGTGGCACCGGGAGATCCCAAAGTAGTATCGAAATGCGAGTTGACAAGGATAGCATTATCTTCACAGGGGCGGCGTTCACCATGCATATCGTTGTGTTCTCCAGGGCATGACAATCTTACAATGATGTTGGTGATGTTGGTGTAGGCCTTCAGAACCACTAGTAGTCAATGATATCAAATGAAAACCATTAGTCATCACCCATCGCAGCACCCTAGTCCATGTGATATTGCCTTACTATGATCCATGATATCAAACCGATGGCTCCCTGTTTCTTGTTGGACCCAAACATCAAAAGTGGGTGACCCTGGGACATTGACTGCAGCTTGTTTATAGTCGTGGATCTTGTTTTTCAAATAGTCGGCCGATTGAGCTTCTTCCATGGTACCAACGATACCTGTTGTTGAGTGGGAATAGTTTCAGTGAGTAATAGTGATCATGTAAAAGAACTACACGTAGCAATGGGAAGGACTTACGATAACCAAGAGTGTCGCTGAGGTATGAGATAGTTTCTATAGCATTGCGTTCAGAGAATTCCACTGCGCCTGTTTCCGGATTGACGCCTCTATGGGTTATTGGTGTAGGTAACTTGTAATGTAAGTGTGCTGAAAGGACAAAGGCGATGGAGCAGTAGGCGATCAAACGAAGCCATGACCAACCAGCACCTTTTCGTTTTCCATAAGACTTGTCCATGATGGCAAAGTTGTCGGGCCTGAAGTCTGTTCTCCCCTTTGCTTGACTAGTCATTCAAAGATAGAGTTTAGAAGAATGAAAGAGAGAAAGAGAAGAAAAATGAAAGACCGGTGTTTTATCGGACAAAAAATCTACCCCTTTTCAACAAAGACCGTCGGCATTTAAAAATCCCTCTCATTCAAATTTCAGCCAATCACATCCTCCCTTCTTTTTTTTTTTTGGTGACAGTGACTTTAACTTCAATTGTTAGTTCGTTCTATTCCTTCACTCTTTCTGTTTCGTTTTTCTCTGTTTTCATCTTTTCCCCTTAAACCGATCCCCACGTCCCTTCTCTTCATCAGCCCTCTTTTAACCACCCTATCCACTTGCTAAACAACGTTCCCCTACCCTCTCCCTCTCTCCCTCTCTTCCACCCATTGCCGCACTGCCGCATAGCCACTACTTGCAATAGCTCCCCAAACAACAACAACAAACAACCACTACTCGCCAATACGCACCCTTTTAGACTTAATAACTTATATACTACTGCAGCATGTCTTCATCCTCGTCAAACAAACCAGAATACAGCAAAATAACAGTCAACGATCAAGATGAAACACGTACAGCCTATCCATCATCTACCATCGTAGCTCCTTCGATTGTCACTCTATCACCTGCCATGCGGGCTTCTCTACCCATTGCTTGCTATTGCTTTGCAAGCATCCTGATGACTGTCACCAACAAGTATGTGCTTAGCGGTTATGGCTTCAACATGAACTTTATGCTATTGACTGTCCAGGTAAAATAACAGCAACCAGAGACCACGGAAGGTCAGCGGGGAATATACTGAACGCCTCTTTTGTTATTATAGAACCTCGTCACTGTTGCGCTGTTGCATACCTTCAAATTCTTAAATCTGATCAAATTCCGGGACTTTGACAGGGAAGAAGCTAGAAAATGGTTCCCTATTGCTGCTGCTCTGGTGGCGATGATCTACACTGGCTCCAAATCTCTCCAATATCTTCGAATTCCGATCTATACCATCTTCAAGAACTTGACGATCATCCTTATTGCCTACGGTGAAGTGCTTTGGTTTGGTGGCAACGTTACTGAACAAATGTTGCTTTCTTTTGGCTTGATGGTAAAGACCATATGATGATGATCCGGACATAACTAACCATGTTTGTTTATGTTTGCCTAGGTACTATCATCTGTCATTGCTGGTTGGGCTGACATCTCAGAAACCCTATCAGAAATCGTTACCCTGGACTCGACCTTTATTGGTTACTTTTGGATGGCCACCAACTGTATATCATCAGCAGCTTTTGTCCTCTATATGCGCAAGCGAATCAAGTTGACTTCATTCAAGGACTTTGATACGATGTACTACAACAATATCTTGTCCATCCCTCTTTTGATCATCCCCAGCTTGATCTTTGAAGACTGGAGCTCCGAGAACTTGAACAAAACATTGTAAGTAGGGAGGACCGAAGAATTATAAAAGTTGTCACTAACGTCTTTTGCATTGTTGTCAGCCCCGAGGAAGTCAGATCGCAAATGATCTACGCAATGGTGTTCTCCGGTGTGTCTGCCTTTGTGATGTCCTATGCATCTGCCTGGTGTGTCCGTACGACGTCCTCAACAACTTACTCGATGGTGGGAGCCCTAAACAAACTCCCTATCGCTGCCTCTGGCATCCTCTTCTTTGGTGATCCTGCCACTTTTGCCAACGTTACCGCCATCGTTGTTGGATTCATTGCTGGATTGGTGTACTCCTATGCAAAGACATTCGGTAGCAAGACAACCAACAATAGCCCTCAACAACAAAGCATTCCCATGTCCTCCTCAAGCCAAAGCGCTGCCGACGCTGCCAAGGCCAATGGAAAAGTGTAGATCATTGATAGATTAGTGTCTTTTGGTGTAGATGTCATAGTTATCCTCATAGTCAGCTGCTTATTTTAACCCACTGAATAAACTTTCTGCTTATAGCTTTTTTATGAATCAGTTGTATTCTATCCGCAAAATGACTTTTGATCGACACAGGTTGTAAAGCACCATTCAAATAAGCATGCAAATCAAGGACCTGAAAAAAGAGTAGCCAGTTTTTAAACTCCGCTTTCAAAAAAGGACGGACCATCCCCCATGAAAAGTTCCACTTTTTGTTGAACATGCATTTACTTTTAAACTGGATAGAATAACCTACTTCAAATTTTTACATGAAGACAGTTGTGCTTCCTGTCTACTGAATAGTACCATTTGTATTGGGGAATCTTGGATGAATCGCCAGATTTAGGGCCTTCAAATCAGTCGCTGTTTTGGGGCTTTGTGAAGCCCTAATGGATGCATACAACATAAATATAGTTCATTCTTGGTACCATTCAATAGATGTTGACTACATCTCGTTTAATGTAAAATTTGAAGATATGTTGTTTACCTCGGTTTCCACAAATGAGCAATACTATACAAAAAAGTGAAGTTGGAAAATCGAAAGTTTTCTAAAAAGTTGGAGATTTTTCAAAACCCGACGACTAGTGATTTTTCTCCGCTTGACTCAAAAAAATTAATCCGTCGTTGTTTGTTTCTTCTTCTTCCCTTTAATTCCTCTTCATCACCTACCACCATGTCAAACGCCTTGATCGAATCATCTTCAACACAAGCTCTTGGACGATCGGACAATGATATCGATTCTCTTCCTTGTAAGTTGCTTACACAGATTTTGAATTGTACTGTTTCTAACTTTTTCATCAACACTAACGTTTTACCTAGACATTGACCGAGAGATTGACGATCCAGGTAAAAAGCGTCAAGCAACTTGATGTCATTGGCTACACGTGTAGGAGAAGTATGTACTCACCGAATTTTATTGTGTCTTTACAGATATGAAAGCGTCGGTAGATCGGTTGATTGAACAAGAAATGCGACGTATGAAACGAAAAGAACGGTCAACCCTTCCATTGTCTATCGATCTCTTCCAAAACGATCCTGTCTTGTCGCAAGAATGGGCTCGTGTAAGCAAGCAAACCCCTTTGACGGCTTTGGACGAAACGCGCTACGAATTACAAGGGCCTGAATCGGAAACAGACGTCGACGCTTGGAAAAAGGCAGTGGACAACACAAAAGCACAACTGGAATCTCAAGCGGGAAGGTAAAGCAACGATGACAAATCAAAACATGGACCTAATCACTCTGTTTCATTAGCATGTTTAACCTGGAACTACTTCAAAAGTATGGCCCTAATGCGTGGCCTGTCCACAACTTTCAATTGGAGGCCTATTTGAAGCAAATCAAGCAAGAAACGGAACGGTATCGTAACGAAATCAATGAAATCAACCGGGAACGCAAATATGATCAGGTAAGACAAAGGGAATAGAACACATGCAGTATGTGACAAAAGGGAAAGGTTGGGAAAGAGGACTCATGCCACTTTTGTTAACAGACTCAAGCGGCGGCTGCCATCCAAGCACTAGAAAACAAGTGGTCGGATCTGATCAGTCAAAACCTGCAAGTCGGTGTCGGATGCGCTGCTTTGGAAAGCGAAGTGGAAGAACTTCGACAATACAGACAAAGGCTGGCTGACCAATAGATAGACATCCCCCACATATATCACAGATTGCACACTTCTCTCTTCCACCATGTTGTTTGATATACTCTTGTAAATAAAGGATGCATAGGCTCTTTATCTTATGGAAAAATGACTAAAAGATAAGGAAGTGGATGGTTTATTAAGAGGGGACTAATACTGGGTGTAGATGTGTAAGCTAAAAGGAGGGGATAGGTATGGTTGCCAAGGGGGTTTGTGAAAAGGGGGTGCCTATGACCAGTTCCATCACCTGGAACATACCCTGCAATCATTTACAAGCTAGGCTTGATGGCAGGAGGGGGGAGAAGGCGTATCTTGAATTTTGCGCACAATGAGAATTTTGTGGTGAGAGGAAAAGGTGGCGGGGTTTGAAAATGCTACAAGTCTCCACTTTACCACAAATCTTATTGTTTGCAAAATTCGGCACCAACTAATTCGGCACCAACTAATTCGGCACCATCTTGATTCCATAGTAGATCGATCCTAAAAAAACTAATTCGGCACCAACTTGATTCCATAGCAGATCGACCCTGTAGGTCCGCAAAATTCGGCACCAACTTTTTCCATAGTAGATCGATCCTATAGCCATTGCACTACTGAAGAGCACCGCTCTTTTGCCCACTACCTGTGCCCTCTACCACCGATACGTTTAGCTTAGCCAGCCAGATCTCCTCTTCTTCATTCTCTAGGTCGTCACACATTACACTAGATTAGCCTGCCGCATACACACTCTTCCCCTACTATTAACTTAAATCTTAGTCTCAATGTCAAAATAAAAATCAAGTAAAACAGTTCTATTCGATAATGATATGTCTTTAAAGAGTGGGTTATAGTTAACCCTAAAAGATGGGGATGTTTTATTCATGTACAAAAAATAATGTTGGGCTATACTATTGCTTAGGGCTTGGCAACATCCACGACTTGCTTACCAAAGTTCTTACCCTTCAAGACATCCAAGAGAGCTTCGGGGGTCTTTTCGATACCTTCAGCATGGCTTTCTTGATATTGGATCTTCTTGTTGAGGATCATTTCGGTGACAACCTTGAGGAATTCAGGTTCCGCTTCGGGGAAATCAGAGACAATGAAGCCTTGGAACTTGATGCTCTTGGCGATAATTTGCATCAGACCGCCCACCTTTTCGCCTTCAGAGAGATTGTATTGACTGATCATACCACAAGCAATGATTCTATAGAGAAGGAAGATCAGGGTGAGATACACATTACACCAAGATGGTTTCATCTCTTCTTACCTGCCAAATTTGTTCAATTGAGTGAGGACAACTTCCAACATCTTGCCTCCAACGTTCTATGTGATGTAATGGTCCCGGGTTAGTTTCTCTTTCGGCCCCTCCAGCGACTCTTTGTCATGATTCTTTATACTTACTTCAAAGTAAACGTCGATACCCTTAGGGCACAGTTCAGCGAGCTTGGTAGCAGTATCTTCAGTCTTGTAGTTGAACGCACCATCGAAGCCAATAGCCTTGAGATGAGCAACCTTTTCGTCAGAACCAGCTGAGCCAACAACACGGAGACCTTGAGCCTTAGCAATTTGGCCAGCCACTTGACCCACGGCACCAGAAGCTGCAAAGCATGGAAAAAATTGTTTGAGTTCACAATGCTACTTTTTCCCTCATCATCTTCCTTACCAGCAGAGATATAGATGGTTTCGCCAGCCTTGATTTCACCGATCTTGTACAAACCAACGTAACTAAATCGTAAAAGTATACACTCACGCTTAGTCAACCCCATTCCAGTGATGCACATCCTCATCCATTGTCATACTTACGCAGTCATACCGGGCATACCGAGGATACCAACATAGTTTGAGATGGGGATACCGTTGGTCTTGGGATCGTTACGGACAACCAGACCATAGAGCTTGGCAACGTGATCGTTCGTCTTGAAGTATTCTTCAAAGGTACCCATGCCGTATACAAAGTCACCTTCCTTGAAGTTGGAGCTCTTGGACTTGACGACTTCCTTCACGGTATGGCCAGTCATGGGTTCGTTCAACGCGAAAGGAGGAGAGTAGCTCTTGGTAGAAGCATCCCGCATGCGGCCACGCATGTAAGGATCCACACTACAGATAAAGAAGGAAGGGGGTCAGAAATAGTGTCATTCAACATGACAGGACCCTCATTGCTATCTTACCTGAGGACCAATGTCTTCAGAACGAATTCACCGTCGGCAAGAGGAGCGTCAAGATCGAATTCTGACTTCTTGACAGTGATATGTTCACCAACGACAGGGTAGGTGGTGGGGACCTTGGAGAAGATAACTTGAGTGTTGGCGACCATTTTTATAAGTTTGTGTTTTTGTTGAATAAAAGTACAGAAGAGAGAAAAGAAAAAGAGAACTGTCTTTTTGCGCAGATTTATACCCCTTCCGTTTTTGAAACCCAAGGACTCGGAGTTTGAAATGATCGGATGATCAGACTATGCCGTGCAACATGCCTTTTGCCTCTCCCCTTTACAAATGTGCGTAGCTTTTGATGCTTCCCTTTCAGGCTTTTGGCTCCCACATAGAACAATCTGTTTATGTTATCACCTCTATTTAAAAATGGACTATCTACAAAAGCAATCATACACAAAAGACAAGTTTGAGAAGTCGTTTATACCATGTATTACTAATACGTGGCTCCCTACTGCGGGCACTTTACTAATCACAAAATTTCATTTTTCAGAATCAACGCGGGTTTTACCCAGAACAGATTCATTTGTCTTTTTCTATGTGTAGTTGTTGCGTTGACATGGTAAACAGAGAGGATAAGCACCCGTTTCTGGACTTTTGTTACTGGTAAAAAGTTGCATAGGTGTCGGAGTTGGAACTAGATGCTGCATATACAAGCTCAGTGAGAAAGCCATTTGTCATTTCATTTCCATCTATTCGACTCCCGCTTTATTCTTCAAGGCATGAATTACAAATCAGTCCAAAGAGGGATGTGCATTGCGGGCTTCTGGAACCTACTGTCTCTTGCTCGTCCCGCTAAAAGAGGCTACCTCACATTTTCACTGCTTACTGCTTAACTGGTGCCGTAATCCCACGTTGTGGAAGCATCGCGGGCGATCGAGATCATCAAATTAACTTTGTTGACTGCTCAAAGTTGCATCAAATATAGCGCTCAAGATGGTTGGGCATGATGTTGGACGAAACGTCGATCGCCCCAGTCACCTATATCCATGCCAGCCAAATATTTACACTCCGACATTTTTTCCACGCCAAAAAGAATTGACTTTTTTAGAAACTTTATGATTTCAAGTTGTAAATTTTTGTGTCAAGTTGCCCTTTGATGGATAACCTACCTTCAACTTCCACATGGAACAAACTGGAAGGCAGATATATCGATAGATGTTGAATTTGAAGTGTATCTTCGTTGCAAACTTCGGTGAAGGCTACATTAAGCAAAACAAACAGCGACGGATTCCAGTGACAAAAAAGTCGGTCATTCCTCTAACCAAAACCCTACATCCCTGTCATTATCCGGTAGATACGAACCACGGCTTGCTCCATGTAAAATTCGAGGTGAGGTTTGTTACAGCATCTCTTTTATGAGAAAATTCATGTCCAACAAAAAGTGACACTTTTCAGGGGGGAATGCTACAGACAGAACCCTCGGGACAGAACCAATCTGTTTATGCTGAATCTTGCGGACAATAAGGACTGATATGGCGGGGCACTCTCTGAGTCCCTGACTTGAGTCATGGGCATAGCTGGGATTCAATTCGAAATGAAGATAAAACCGCCCCCCAGGCACAGGAATGGTCTTACTCTTTCATCGGGAATCGATCGGCAAGGCACTCTCTTCTCCTGGTATCAATCCAACAAAAAGACACATATCAATTGCGGCTCATCAGCTCGTACGGGGGTAACGTGTGTGCGAACGTGGATCAAATACGACGCCATGGCCGATGGAACAACACAACCATAAACGGCGCATATCTCCCCAAGCTTCCAAGAGAATTGGTGCGATCAATGACAGGCTTCCCCACATATGGTCGATTCTTTTATCTTGCACGTGCCGCCCTTAACCCACATACCAGCCTCTGCGAGAAGTTGTTCCCGGCGATCGACGAATGACTTGACCGACTGGCGGCGAAAGAACTCAGTCATGGCGATTCTATTCAGCCTACCGTCGCTGAAATACATTTGTACAGGTGATCATGATGTCCAGGAAGACTTTTATACAAGACTCGGTGCTCATAATGGATTTCCACCCCTGCTATCCCATTTGGTAACGTTCAATCTTCTCTGATCCAGCCTATTTGTCATTTAAAAGGTAATTCCACATCATAGCATGAGAATGTAGTAGCATGCTCGCTCTGATATGCTAGGGATATGCTGCAAATCGAAGCTCAGGAACACGATCCTGCCCACACACTCCTCCAACAATGTGTGCCTATGCACTCTAGATTTCAAACCCCGATTGGCTATAAGATTATTTTTTTGCCCGCCTTCTTTTTTTGCTCCTTCTTCCCCTCGTCATTACTTTTTTGCCTCCATTGTCATTCTCTTTACTCCACGACGTCAAACGAACGAACGAACGAGTAAATGAACGAACGAACGGTAACTCTCCTCTTCTCACGTCATGCTCATCTTTTGCCAACCATTACTAACTTTTTGCCTTGTGCATCATTCCTCTTTCTTTTGACACTAGATCGGCTACGACGATAACGACGGCAATAGGGACGACGACGATGCTAATGACGACTCCACCACTACTTCATGTCGCTCAAAAAGGCTCTTTTAAAATTTTCAAATGTAAAAAACATGGGGAAACCCTCGCAATTTTTTTTAAATGCACTCCCATTCCATTGTAGAATCTCGTAGTCCAAGTTACTAATAAAGTATACCAAATCTTTGCCCATACCCTTCCGCTACTATCACTGATACTTTTACACAGCTTGGCCGTTTTTGTCCACCTCCATTTGCTTACTTTTTACAGCAGTTTAGTCATTCCCATTA
>LT554468.1:1535450-1551797 GCA_900079185.1 Absidia glauca
TTCGAATTCTTGAAGATCGGGCATGTTGCAGGTCAGCACTTCCAGAGCTTTCCAGTTATCCACAATGCGACGAGAGTACTGCAGTTTTTCATGTACGTAGTCTTGATACAATACCGATATGAAGGCCTGTTGTTTATGCGCAAAGGTCAGTTCGCTCGTCAGACAGTATCGAATAAACAGGGCCCGTCGTTGTTGGAATGTCAGTCGTTCCTGGTCCTAGGCAGAAACAACAAGGTCACTTGAGAGTTAGTTGGCTTGGAGGGTTAAGGGGACAATACCATCCATCCACTTACTGATTTGATGTTTTCGTCGAGTCTTTCAACATCCGCTTCCAATCCAGGTACACCACGATGCTGATTCACTTTGGCTTTGTTCGAAGCAATCCTTTTGGTGAGGGTATCGATTTGGTGAGCAGCAAACTTCTTCCGGCGATCCAATATATCCTATGTCCAGAAAAATGGTCAGATGATGTGTGTGCGTGGGTATGTGTGTTGAAAAGTTCGCTTTACTTTACTTTAAAAGCCAAGAGAGTGTCATGATGCCGTTTTAGTTGATTCATAATGCCAGATACAGTTGCGCTTGCTTCTTGTTCCAGAATAGAGCCTGTCTGATGCATATACTTGGCCACCGCATCGTATCCCCGGGTCACATGGCCACACGCCTGACAGCCTGGTATATAACAAAGTTTTTCGACCGCCCCCAAAGCACTGATTTCAAACGAATATCCATGGTGGTGAGTTCCCGCATACCAATAATCACCCTCCCCTCTCCATTGACTTACTTTAATGTGGAGCCGTAACGTTCTAATTCCGATACTTGAGATCTTCCTAGTCGTACCAAAGTTTCCATAGAATCGTACAAAGACTGATAGTAGGCGAGTTTCTGAGGCAGAGACTTTTCAAGTTTCTCCAATCTGTCATCCAAGTCCCGAGGAATACTAGAGGCAATGTCGTCCGGGTTTAAATGATCGTTGATTCTGACGAATTCTTCATCCACCAGAGGGGGATTTCCTCGGCGCCAAGCCAGAAATTCCTATCACCAAAAAAAGAGAATGAATGGCCTGCTGTGAAGGACGGGCGGGTGTTACTTACAGAAGGTTCAGTCATGAAGGTATTGAAGATGATATCTTTCTTTAGGACAGGGTGCCTTGCCACGCAGTTGATGAAGAGTGACAGTCCTTGTCGCCGTGCTTCCAAAAAGACTTCGTCACCTAAGAATGATGACAACAAAAGGCAGGGCGAGTGAGTGCATAAGATAAAACAGATAGAGAATCGGTTTGTTTTGTTATTGTTTGTTCTACTTACGTCCAGTAATCTTCTTGGGTGGCAGGTTGGGTACCAATCGACAAGGATATCGCTTCAGTAGGACCTCCCAGAGCCAGTAAAAGTCGCTGTATCGCCGTAGCACCAAGCTTGATCTATGTTGACTTTCCACTACGTAGTTGATATGCTTGAATATGAATCCTTCTTTTTCAGGGGCCACCACCACCTTGACGTTGTCCACATCCGTAAACCAATCAGTTGTATCAAGTTTGGTAATTGCTTTGGGCTCCGATAATGAGAGAGGAGATCCTGCTGCCGTGGTTGTTCCTGGCCTTGATGCTGGCGCTGTTGCTGCTGCTGTCATTGATGTTGGGCCTGATGATGTGACCCCAGCCACTGGATGATGGCCATTGGATCCGTTGATTTGTATCATTGGTTTTGATGTATTGATGGCTTGTAGTGCTGAAGGAGAGGTGCGCCAAGGATCGTCGACTACAGCGTTGGCATTGGTTTTATCCATCGGCTTGTCGTTGATCACAGATGCTGATGATGTGCTTTTAAGTATCGTTACCGAATCGAGGTTGGACAGAATGGGAAGAGGTAGATCTAACGTCATATATCGAATGTTAGTTTAACCATACTGTTGATCAAAGAAAGGGTTACTGGTTTACCATTTCTATGTTGGTAAACATTCAATAAGGAGATGTCTAGAAAGGAAAGTGGTGTGAGTTTCAAATCCTTGATAACCCTCCCTTCTTGATCCCTTTCACCCTACCCATATTCTTCTGAGCACAAGCTGCCAAAGCAAGAGCAGAGTTGAATTCGTTACGTGTCACATATAAAGCATCAGAGGGGACGACTAAGGCTATGATCTGGGGATTGTGATAAGAAGCAAAAGGCCTGTTAGAATGATCGGAAAGGGGGGATGTGTGTGTCTGATTTTTACCTCTTCCACCGTTCTCGGGGCTAGATTTGCCAAGTGAATGATTCTTTCCAAGGATTCCAAGGCCACTCTGTCACCGACGGGGTTGGCTCGAATGTAGGCTGTGTCAAAGATTTCAGGCAAGTCCACACCCACTAGAAGAAAAAGGTTATATTCCTATATACAAACAAAACAAAGACTTACCCAGAACACTGGCAGCAGTGACACCTTCCTCGAGAATATCTTCATCCACCGCTGTCGCATTGTTACTGGCCGTCAAGTGCTGTCGGATGTCTGCAACAGGATCAAACGTCGCAATGCTTCCCCAAGGATCTTCTTCATCTACGCCATATTGTGAGCCGTAAAGTGGTGAAGAATACGATTGATGTACTGAGGTGTTGTTGTTCATCAGATATTGAGAAGAGGACCCGGATGTATCAAGGAAACCCCCAGAGTTGAGAACATCGTCTTCACTTAGCATGCTTGTATGTGTATGTGCGTATGTTGTATGTGTGTGTGTGTGAGGACAGTATAGGAGGAGTAATTCAAAGTGAAGTATAAAAGTAGTGTATATAAAGGTATATGTGGAAATGGGTGTCGAAAGGATATAAAGAAGGGGATAGCGAAGAATAGTGAGAAGAAGCAAAGAAAGAAAAAAAAAAAGCGGAGGGCAAAAAAATGAAGTTTGAAAGGGACCTGTCGGAGTTGTAAAACCCGTTAAAGTCGGACAAGAGGCCGTGGTGACAAAAGGAAGAATAAGATTTGACAAAGAGTATCATCCCCATAAAGTGATACTGTTGACTTTATTGGTGCATTTCTGAATCCTATCCACTACACTATACGTTTTTCCTAGAGAAGAGATGCGGAAAAGCTTAGCAAGTCATACATTTTTGTGAGGACTGTTGCAGTGTGGATACCTACCTAATTGTTCTAATCTGGCTTGTTCTCTCAGGTAGAGAGATCGATCACGTTCAATGGCCGCCTTTTGTATAAACACGAGGGTACCTACATTACAACAATATATCAGTCATTAACCGTATACACAGGGCCAGCATCCATTTCCTTTCCCTTTTCAGTTACCTGACACTTGAAGAAACCTAAAACTGCAAGGTATTGATTCAATCTGTTTGACAAAGAATAACGCCGATAGCAGCATATCGTCGTGGTCCCGTGGAGTCCGTAGAATACCCGCTCCGGTCTCCGGATTGTACCATTTCACTAAGCAAAGACAAGGAGAGATCTAGTACAAATCATACTCTTTACCCCTTCCACATGTTCCTCTACTTACCATGTGATCCCCGTAGTAACCCTGCTCCATAATCTCCAAATGTCGTCAAGATCACCTCTCGAAGACTTCGTTGGATCATCTGTTCATTGAGTTCTATTGGTGTGTTGTGATCCACTGGTTCATCGTTCTGTAGGACTGGATCTTGTACAAGTTCAAATAGTATCCAGCGACACTTGTATCGGACCATTGTTGAGTTGTGTGCGTGAATTAAAGAAGAGAAAGAGAGGGCAGACGGCCCGCAAAATAAAAATTTGAGGCTTTCTCAACTTTCTAGATTTCCAACTCCGCCTGTCCACATTAGGTCTCTTTGAAAATGCTTTACCGATTGAAGCATAATGACTCTAACAGTTACCTTTTCTATTATTTAATCATAAACAGCAGGGCACTTTTTCAGAACCATAGTGATTGAGCCAAATCGATACAATCTTATAGGGTTGGACAACGGGCGTTGAGTCTGTCATAAGAAAGCTTGGAACCCCACGAAGTTCAAACTCCGATTTGCGCTCTACATAAAGAGTTCCTTCTTCTGCCATTCCTTTTCATTGCTTCTTCTTTGCTTCTTCATTACTTTTTTCTTTTCATCAACATTACGACCGCACCACGAACGACTCGAGCTCTATGCAATGACCTTGAACAACGAATGCAGGGTAACTCTCTCCTTCTCACCAGCTTGTTCATCTTTATCTTACCATGACTAACATTTGTCTTTTGCATCATTGCTCCTCTTTTTCTTAGTTGATCGAATGGGATGACAACGGATGGACTCTCTGGCAGTAGGGCTGGATGGACAAGTGGTTAGATTAGGAATTGGACGCAAGGGATACGAAAAACATGGAAAAACCCCCTCGCAATACTTTCTAGGTGCACTCACTTTTCCATTGTAGATTCTGTAGCCATAGCATTGCTAGACATCACGACTCGGTTGCCTAATCCTCTTTGCCCACTAGCTTGGATGCTTGTAAACTGCTGATCAACTCGCTCTCCTTCAATCTCTTGGTCATGACACTAGCTTAGCCATTCCCAGTCCTGTTGCGCACACACCTTCGCAGCTTCCCCCCTCTTTTTTTTTCCCAATAGCTTAAACATAGTCTCATCTCTAAATAAAACTCACTTGAAACCATCTCCATGACTAATATCTTGACGGCTATGGTCAAGCTTGAGCGAATGGGCTGATATTCCGCTGCTGTGTAAGAGTGAATAAAACTCACCTTTTAGCTTTACTACTTTGCCTTTTGAACTCTTCTACACAAACACCATTGTCTCCAGCCCCTTCCAGTTGAAAAAACCGAAGGAGATGTCAAAATGTTTCAAACTCCGCTTTTTGATAAAAAGGACGGGCCAATCCCCCATGAAAAGTGGCACTTTTTGTCGACAATGAATTTTTTCGGGAAAGAGATAGCAAACCCCATTTCAAATTTCACATGGCAAAAGGTGGGCTTTCTATCTACCGAATGATGCCAACGGTGTCGATTTTTTTTTGACATACTGCCGACCTATGGGACACTCAAATCAGTCGCTGTTTGGGGGCTTTGTGTAGTGCTCACAGACGGATACTGCCCATAAACACTTGAATTTTAGTATCATTCAATACAAAACCATTACTTTTTGTTTCATGTGAAATTTGAAGATGATTTGTCCAACTCGATTTCGAGGAAAAGGTCAACTCGTTACAAATATTTGGAGCTGAAGATCGAAGAGTTTCAAAAAGTTCAATGTTTTTCAAACGCCGCCCGGCCAGTCTATATCACAGCCCGTCACTGATGCTCACACCGTAAGACTTGAAAAACCTTGCAGGATCCTCAGTAGGTACTCGATAAAGTTAGTTTCATAAAAAGCTGAGGGCAAAAGGCTGACTGTAATCGTTTTTTATGCATGAAAGGGAAAGAGTTGAAAATTCACATGTGAGCGGAGTGTGAAAAGTTGGCTTAAAGGGGGAAAAAACGCGTTTTTGCTTTTTCATTCCTTTCGGTCTTATTCACTCACTTTACATTCCGTCCTCGATAAAAAGGCGCTGATCCTTCTTTCTCTTGTCTTGCTAACACACTATGGCTCTTCGGAAATACGATATTGGTAAGTTGATGGTTCGAACCTTTGCGTAAAAAAAGTCAATAATGGTGATGCTGAATCTTTCCATTTGTTTCATTGTCTTGTAGTTGTTTTTGGTGCAACTGGTTTTACCGGTGAGCTTGTATGCGAATACCTTCTTGAACTAAAAGACAAGGTAAGTAGGATCTAACAAGGTTTGGACAACAGATGCTAATTACTCTGATGATCAATGGTACTCATTCGTAGGATTTGAAATGGGCTCTTGCTGGTCGCAGTCTCAGCAAGCTGGAAGCTGTGAAAGAGCGACTGATCAAGATAGATGAATCTGTCAAGGTAAGTCATGAAGGGACGAATAGGAGCATGCGCTAACTGTTATATGATACGTCACCTTAGGACATTGACGTTATAGTTGGCGACTCGAGTAATCCTGATTCATTGGATGCTTTCCTCAGTGACACTAAGGTGGTTATCAGTACAGTTGGTAAGAAAGCTGAAGAACTTTTGTGTTGGCTTCAACTATTGTGGATGGCTAACGGTTGGTATTGTTTGTAGGACCATTCCTTCATTATGGAACCCCTCTGGTGGAAGCATGTTTACGACAAAAGACGCACTATGTTGATATCACAGGTGAATACAACTGGATCAAGCTTATGATTGACAAGCATCATGAACAAGCTCAAAAGGACGGCGTGATGATTGTACCTGCCTGTGGATTTGATTCGGTTCCAAGTGATCTTGGTGCTTTTATGTAAGCCTATATCGAAAAGGATGCATGGTTACTGTTACTGTTACTAAACAGGGTGATTGTACTGTACATAGGGTGGTAGACTACCTTCGACGCAAACACAATTTGGATACTGCTGATGTCAAATTCTCTTTGGTCAATGTCAATGGTCGTGTTTCTGGTGGTACCGCCCAAACTTTGATTGCATCTCTCGGTGACAAATCGCTCTCAACTTCTGACAACTTCAATCCCTACCTATTGGCCACTCAAAAAGGACAAGACAAGACATATGTACCTTGGATGCGAAGAGACTATGACTTTGGTGGCAAATGGCAAGCCTTCTTCATCATGTCTGTGGTTAATGAAAAGGTTGTCCGCAGATCGTGGAGTTTGTATGCAGATCAAGGTCGCTCCTACGGAAAACTATTCAAGTACCGGGAAAGGTAAGTCGAGGCAGATATCATTGGTAAGAGTGATTGGTTACTAAAACCTATGTTATGTTTAGTATAGTCCTGCCCTTCTTTCCTGCCTTGTTGTTGACATCAGCTCTCCTAACCATCGTCCCTGTGGTCTCCGTTTTGGCCAAGATTCGTGCTATTCGACGCTTGCTGTCGAAAATGCTTCCTGCAGCTGGTACTGGGCCTGATCGTGAACAACGGGCGAAGGGACATTTCGAAGCTCAATTGGTGGCTACTGCTGACACTGAACCATATGATCCCATAGTGCGTGTCCGTGGCATTGTCAAAGGTAGGGTAAATGTTTTTATAGCTGCATAGTCTAATCCGTCCCATTCACTTTTTTAGGTTTCCAGGACCCTGGCTATGGTGACACTTGTCGGATGGTGGCGGAATCGGCTTTAAGCATTGTTAAAAGCCACGACTCTCTTCCTGGTAAACAGGGTGGTATCCTTACACCTGCAACTGCCTTTGGACAAGTTTTGATTGACAGGCTGACTCACAACGGTGGAATGGTCTTTGAAGTATCTGATATCCCTTCCCATAGTTAAGACATTAGGATGTAGTTTAGCCCAATTATCGGAGTTTGAAAAATAAAAAATGGATGGTGCCTTGAAACTTTTTGGGGGCTGTTGTCTTTCTCTCTCTCTTTCGCTTCTTATGCTTCTACACCCACAATGATATGGTTACTTTGGAAGTCTTGGCGGTTATCGACAGTGCACAACTGCTCGCTTGTATCTCCCCTAGCTTTGCAAAGCCTTCTCCTCAATCAGTCAATCAGTCAATGCAGAAATGGTAAGCCAGCAGTGATTGGAAAGGGACCCAATGAGCAGGTAATAACTTTTGATATTGAGCTTTAGGCGATACTTGGTGCAAGTAAAAGTCGGTGATCCCTTTGGCATCCTTCCTACTTATATGATGAGGCAGAAGTATACAGTAAACCAACAAACAGGGTATGTTTAAAAACAGTCAATGTACACTGGGTTGATAATGTAACTGACAATGCTCTTCTTCTCGGCTTCATTCAAGTTACTCTCGGTGGGGCCACTTTTTGCATATGCAGGTCTTTAATATACTTGGAACCCCGATGCAAGCGTTTCCGACCTGTCCCTCAAGCCTCACACAAGTCTCAAGTCAGTGATGATGGTTCGTCTCATTAATGAAGAACTATCCCTGGTAAAGTAGTAAAGATACACAAGAAAGTGGGGGAAGGACTAATCATTTATCTTTTAGCTTTTGAAACAGCACGCCAACGGTTGTGCCAACTCCTTGTTTACGGTGGTACTACGAATACTAACTCGGTGTTTGAACAAATCGGCAGGTAAGATCAATCAAAAATGGACTGGTGTCATGTATGGATGGTTCCCGCATATTCCCCTCTTTCTTTCTTACCTATTTAAACCACACTATATGCTCCCTTTCTTACTTTTCCATTCTTCTTCTTCTTCTTACTCAATTTAATTTCTTACATGAATAGTCCTCAAGACCAAGGGAGGCGACCTCGTAATGCAGCTCCTATCCCATTACCACCAGGTAGCTCCGGGCACCATCCATCCTTCACAGCCATCCACTCTCCGCGATCCTCTTATTACAGCGACGCCAACTACTCATTCGGTAGCGGTGTCAGTGAATCTATCAACATTCGTCCACAACCCGAAATGCGACCAATATCTCCTTCTGGCTACAGCGAAATCGAAGTAGTCTTGGACGATGGCACCCTTCAGCGACGGACCGTCTCTCTGTCAACCACCTTTGATTCAAGTTTCCATGACATGAATGATCCGCCTCTCGAACACAACCATGATAAACAACAATACGATCGACTCTATCAACATCAAGATAACAATGATAATGTGCGACCTTCCAATCGTGTCATGCCTGAAAGGTAATACCAAAAAAGAATTTGCCTGATGGAATGTTTGATCGCTTTTGAAACATGATGATGAGGAGAAGAAACACTAACCTTGGTCCGAACTTTTGTAGTGAACAACCCTTACTATCTGGACAACACCACAAAGCCAACTACAGTAGTATCAATCGACAACAACAGCAGCTTACCAATGACTATCCGACCTATGACCAAGATGATGATCATGCCTTGGACGACAGTGATTCGGATGATATATTTACCCCTGACAACTACGCTAATGGTGGCGACCCGTCGACTCACCAGCAGTACCATGGAAAGCGCAAAATGAAGACGAACAGCATCTATAGCATCGTCGACGACTATGATGAAACATCTTTCTGGAGAACAAAGGTGCCTCATCTGATTCATCGTGCCGGCAAATGGATAACACTGACGCCACAGCAACACTCTGTCCTCAAGTGCAGTTTCGCCTACTTTGTCGGATCTCTATTTACATTTGTACCTGCTCTGAATGGCTTTATTGGAAACAATCGTGTCTCAAGTCATCTGGTGGCCACTGCAACTGTCTTTTTCAATCCTGCAAAGACCCTGGGCGGAATGGTCGAAGCATCTGCGTATGGTTGGGGCTATACTCTATTTGCTCTCTCGGTGTGTCTGGGCTCCATGGCAACGACCGACTACTTCATAGATCAGCAACTCACGTTGGTCGCTCACTTGCTGTCTCTTTTGTTTTGGCTGGCTGGTGCTACTTTCATTGTCTCTTTCTTGAAGGCTCACTGGAACAAACCCCCTGTTGCCACAGGTAAGACAAAACTATACTTTTGTGAAATGATGCCATATATGCTTACTGCTTTTTGTTTTTGTTTGCTTGTTCTTTTGTTTGTTTGTTTACTGTTTGCTTTGTTTTGTTTTAGCCTCAAGTCTCTGCTTCATCATCATCTTCATTGTAGTGGTTAGGGAAGGATCGGCAAATCGTGGCGATTTTGATACTACAAGGATTCAACAGATCACATCCGCCGTAGCTACTGGTACATTGATCACTATCACCTCTTGTATTGTATTTTGGCCAACCTCCGCTACAAAGAAGCTACAGTAAGTGCATAGGAAAACTACCTGTAGGATCAACTTGACCACTAACTCCACATCTTTATAAAGGAATGACTTGGAAACAACAATGACATCTTACAAAGTGCTCTTGAAACTGTTGACCAAGACCTTCTTATTGGATGATGACCTCCCCGAATTCAAAGCTAATCGGATCCTACAGACCGCCATCGAATCTCACCGTGCAAGCTTCACCTCACTACAAAAGTCTCTCAAGGAAGCGAAATTGGAACAATTATGGAATCGACAAATTCGGGGTTGTGCAGACGAATACGACCAAATTGTGAAAAGCATGCAGCGACTCTCTCAACATGTGGGCGGATTACGTAGTAGCTGTGGCATTCAATTCAACTACATCAACAACAAAGACCCGCCTCAGTCTTCCGATCATCAAGAACCCCATCCTATGACACCATCAACCCCGACTGGTCACCGCTTCCAACAGCAACCGAGCAGAGCCCAATCACCCGTCGCTTCAAGTGATGCTTGGAGCATTAGAGCTGGATATCGCCGACGACAACTGGAAACCGAGATGAAACGACAGCGATCAGCCGCCTTGGCTGCGTCCTATGTAACAGCACCCTTCAGCATGGACAAGGAATCAATCGATAACGGTAGCCACATTGGTAGTCCCGTCAACCCGGCGGACTCTACACTCGAGCCCTACATGGATCCACCGTCTGAAGCCCCGTCACCTATGCTAGATCAACTCTCCATGAAAAGTCAAGCTATCAACAACCACAACAGCACGCCATTGAAGGACGAAGCAGTCAACGACGTCTCTTTGATCAACTACATTCAGACCATTCGACAACCATTGAAATCTTTGGCCTACACATGCAAGCGCACCATCTTCCACTTGCAGCTCCAATTCTCCACCAACCCCGCGGCACACACCCCTAGAATGAAGAACATGTCTCCCGACCTCAATCTACTCAAGACCAACCTTGCCAAAGCCATAGATCTATTCGAAGTCTCACAACGCCATGCAATCCATAGACTACTCCCGCATTATCAACACCAACAGCACCAGCACGGGGCGGATCGGTTAGCTCTACACCACGATCAAGGATGTCACTCGTCAACAATGCCCGGGGAAGACATTTTCCTGGTTTACTTTTTTGTCTTCAACATGATTGAGTTTGCCCAGGAACTGATAACTTTGGTGGACGCTGTGCAACGACTGACATTGGCCCGCAACCGCAAAATGACATGGTGGCAATACTGTTTTGGATCCTTGATAAAGCCGAGTAAGTGAAAAGCGTCCATGCATGAAAATAAGCCTTGTCGATCTAACCTTTTATGGGATTCCACAGGAACAAGGGTGATCAAAAAGTCCGCCGTCCAACCCTTTACTCCCAACGAACGGAATACTGTCAACACACTTCATACACCTCTTGCTACGACTCGGTGGAGAAGATTTTTTATCCGGGTGTGGCTGCTCTTCTCCTTATTCAAGCTTCAAAAAATGAGGTACGCTATCAAGGCGACCATTGCCGCTATTCTCTTGGCTACGCCTGCATTTGTGTCTTCTACATCTCACTTCTTCCGGGAATGGCGCATGGAATGGGCTCTTATCACGGTAAGTACCAAAGTCACACCTCAATGTCTCTAACGAACCCCCCCCCTATTGCTTTAGCTCATGGTAGTGATGACTCCGACTGTTGGTGGCACTAACTTGGTATCCATCTACCGCATTTTCTCGACAATGCTCGGGTGTTTCTCGGCCATGTTCTTCTATATGCTCTTCCCTGCCAACATGTACGCCCTTGCTACTCTGACATGGCTCTTTTCCATTCCCAACTTTTGGCTCATCCTCCACCACAAGCACGGCAAGTTTGGCCAGTTCACCCTGCTGGCTTACAACCTGGTGATGCTCAACAAGTACAATGATCGGGAAACAAACAATGTAGAGGTGTGGCTCTTGGCGATCCAAAGGTGCATGGCTATCCTCGTAGGTGTTGTGGTGGGACTGGTGGCGACCGCTTATGTATGGCCCTATGAAGCTCGGGTGGAACTCCGCAAAGGGTTGTCAGACTTTTTACTTCGGCTCTCCTGGCTCTATCAAAAACTAGTGTCGCTTTACTCCTCCACTTCTGTAACCAAGGGACATCCTTTCATGGTGAACGGTGACAAGTCAACCTCGGCCTATCGATTTATGGAACTGGAACTGGGACTCCAACGAACACTGATTGAACTGCACGAACTACTGGCCCAGACCCCCAACGAACCTAGACTGAAAGGCGCCTTCCCTGTGGCAACTTACCGGGATCTATTGGCCTCCTGTCAAAACATTGTCGACAAGTTTATGTCTATCCGTACGGTGATGCTGAAAGAAGTATGGGTGGCAGATGTACAACAGACTTTTGTGTTACCGGCGAATCGTGAACGGCGTGAAATGGTGGGCAACGTCTTGTTATACTTTTACTTGCTTGCATCAGCACTTCGACTTAAAACACCTCTTCCTCCCTATCTACCACCGGCACGAACCGCCTGGCAAGCCCTCATCCAACGTTTGCGGCAAGATGCACCATCTCTATCGAAAACTACAACAATCACAGCTTCAAACGGCGTTATAACAACTTCATGCGACAAGATCATGGAAAAGGATCAAGTCTACATGATCTACTTTGCGTATGTCATTATGATGGAGGACATCATTCGTGAATTGGACAAGGTATTGATAAAACAACGGGCTTTTGAAAACTAGGCGCTAACCCAATTGACTTTTTTTTTATAGCTGGGTGAAAACATGACTCTTCTGTTTGGCACTTTGGTACCTGAGGAACAATGGCAGCATCTGTTTGAAGACTGGTCCTTTATGGAACAAGGTGTGGCTAGGAAAAATGGGCTATCCATCTCTAGTGTTAGTCAAACGTTACGTTAGTTTTATTCCCCCGCCCCACCCGCCTATCCTCCTTCATCCATTATAAAGTATCCATCCGCAATAGTTTATACCATTGATCTGTTTATATCAGGCATTAGCAATAAAGACGAATAAAAAAAGACTATCATCCAAGACTACTGACTACCAAAAGAGAGACGAGGGGGTAAATACAATGGTAGAGGTATACTTCAAGGCTTGGCTAATCCCACTAATCAAGCAAACAAACGGATCGTTAATACAACAGAGGGGTAGTGCTGATACAACTTACGACTAGTTCGGGTTCATTGGATCGTTGTTCAGGCGCAGGTTTCTTGCCTCGTTCATCATTTAGCTTTTTGTTGAGTGCCCCACCGCCGTTTTGCACGCCCCTGGATTCCGCCTTTGAAATACAATCGTTAGCCTTCCCACCGCATCCCCTTCTTTTTCCGCCTACCTTCAGCCTACGCTGCTCAGCAGCAGCCAACATTGCGTCCTTGCCATTAGATGCACTTCCTACCACTTGGCCTGCCGATAACGTCTGTCCGACAGCACTTTCGTTTGTCGATCCTAATCTTTGGCCTTTATCCTTGTTTCGAGTACTGCAACAATTTCCCTACGGTTGATAAAAAGTGAATGAGCATTGTACGAAAACCGTGGGAGAGAAACCAGCCATCATTGGTTTCTATCACTGTTCTTCATTGACAAGCTTACCATTCTTCAAGTTTCAAGTGTTATTGTGTAAGATTATATGAGGGAGGGAGATTGTATGGATCAGGGTAAGTAGCAGAGAAAAAGAAGAGCGGAAGAAAGTAAGAAAAGAAAGGATGGAAGGCGGGCTGATCTTTGAATGATTTCCAATTTCAAACGCCGCTCTTCTCAGGAAGACCACCACCATATTACTATCCCCCTGTACCCCTCATGTCATCTTCAACCTCCGACAGACCCCTCCAGAGACCATATATCTATCCAAACTTCAATCCAACATATCTCCCCGGAAATCTACCTAGACCAGTCATTGACCAATCATTGAACCATTGAAACCTGCAGCTGGAGCTCATTGTTAGACCGAGCCGGGTACGATGCGAGAAGATAGGACATGGTTGCATTAATGTCGACTTTTGATGGTGTGGGATGGTGTGGTGGTGGCTAGAAGGAATAATGTAGCGGAGTAAAGTTACTGTAGCAGGAGAAGAGCAAAAGTCGTATAGAGAAGGAGATAAGTATGCTTTATTGAGTGAATAAGATTATAATTAAGTTATATGTCCAAGTGTGTAGGGGCGGGATTGGCTTGCCATGGAGGAACTAATGTGGTGTAACGGCGTTGGGAATGGAGGAGAGGAGAGCAGACAGACGGTTTCAAAAGCATCAGCCGGGATGGACACAGGGATCAGGCCAAAGGATAGTGCACTTCAGCAGTACAGTGGCTATGGAATCTATTATGGACGAGGTGAGTGCAAAAAAAAAAAAATTCAAGGGTTTCCCTCTGTTTTCATATTTAAAATTTTTAAAACAGCCTTTTTGGGTGATATAAAGCAGTGGGCGGGTCGTCATCGTCGTCATCGTCTTCGTTATCGTCGCCGTCAGCGTCGTAGCCGATCTAAAAGTCGAAAATAAAATGTTGGTCATGGTAAGCTAAAAAGATTAGCAAGATGCTAAGAGGAGGGGAGAGTAATCGTTCGTTCGTTCGTTCGTTCGTTCATTCGGAGAGGGAGGAGAGGGAGGAGGAGCAATGTGAATGACGAGGGGAAAAAAAAGTGATGACAAGGGGAGGTAGAAGCAAAGGAAAGGATTCGTGGGGAAAAGTCATACCTATAGGCATTTTTCAATCTCCGCCGTACCTAGGTTAAGGCCTACGAATGAGAATTGGCTCACATTGCAGACAAATTTTCCCCATTGGGAGGATCCAATGGTAGGAATCTGATGGTACATGACAGTAGACTCCGTACAGAAAAAATTCACTAATCAAATGTGCCTGCGCTTGGAAATATCACAAGAAACTCTGTCGCCCCGCTTAATTTAGCCCTGAGACATTCATCACTATAAGTCACTTCGGTATGAGCCTAGCAGAGTCCCAATGGTACGCACATGATCATATACCATAGCGGAATCAGTCTGTCAAAGGGAAGCTCATTGCAATGCGCAGTTCAGACGCAACGACAATTGTGAAATCTGAAATGACATTTGCCGTTTTTCAGCCTCCGCCAGAAAAAGTTGAGAACCGTTCTCAGGTTTTCGGTTTGAGTTTCGAAAACTTTTTTCCAAATGATCATGGTGCTGGGTGGGATCAAGTGCCTACTAGATGAATTGTCTTCAAACTTGAACGGTATGCTCAGGAAGACCGTGCGAGCATGCACATGCCATTAGATTGCGAATCGAAATCTGAAGCCCATGGCGGTGATAAGCTCATGACTTTACTCAAGCGTAAAGGGAAGGGTGATGGCCTGTGCTTACTCACCGCCATGGGCTTCACATTTCAAACCGGTCGAATCTCAATTCTAATGGCATGTGCATGCTCGTACGTCCTTCCTGAGCAGACCGTTCAAGTTTGAAGACAGGTCATTCAGTAGGCTAATGACACAATCTAATTCTCGATTTTTTAGAAAAAGGTTTTCGAAACTTTTCTTTTTTGTCTCGAGCGACCATTCATGTTTTTATTTCAAGGCCCGACGCAAAATGCAATTCAAAAAAATCATTTCTCAAATCTCGGCCCACATCCATCCTTTTGGCGAGCTAATGGCGGGAGAATGATGGTATACACTGTCAGCTCATTTCCTGAACGGACAGATCAACTTTTCAATTACAGGTTCAGTAGTAACCTGGCCATGTGAAATTATAGGTTTTGAATAGAAAATAGAAGTATGATGGAAGTTTGTTATGCTTTATTAAAGATGAAGATTGAAGCTACTTTTATACTAGGTCTTGTTTGCATGGGTTGGAGATTCATTATAGAGCGTTTTACTTACTCACCTCGGATGGTAGATAGCACTCACCTCGGTGTATATGTGCATGATTGTTACAGTTGGTTTCTGGGAAGAGAATCATGTTCCTCGGTCCCTTTTACTTGATTCATGCAAGAGTGGATCGGGATCGACATTTCAATCTCCGACCTGACAGTTGACATTTTTCCTTTCCCTGTCATCCTGACTGAGCCTCACGGTCACTTTCTAGATTATGTGACTCTATTGCTTACGGTTTCATCTCACGATACGACAATGCAGGGCAGAATCGAGCCAGTGAGCGAGTACAACACACAGGCCAAAACTCAAGTGCCAAAGTGCATTGGTTCAGTGATAAGCCTAGGACCCCCTGACCCTACCACTATAGGAGCGGAGTTTATGCACACCCTGAGCCTACCCTGAGCCTACCCCTCATATTACCCTCAAACTCCGACAGATCCCTCCAGAGCCCACATATCTATCCAAACTTCAATCCAAAATATCTCGCCCGGAAATGCACCTAGACCACTCATTTCACACTTGAAACAACCGGAGGGAGCCCAGTGCTAGACGGAGCCGGTGAACGGTCATTACCCTACTGAATGACCTGCCTTGAAACTTTAACGGTCTGCTCAAAAAGGCCGTACGAGCATACACATCCCATTAGAATTGAGATTCAACCACTTTGAAATGTGGAGCCCATGACTCTACACAAGCGGGGGAATGCTGATGGCCTGCGATGGTGAACGGCCATTAGCCTAGTGAATGACCTGCCTCGAAACTTTAACGGTCCGCTCAGGAGGGCCGTACGAGCATACACATCCCATTAGAATTGAGACTCGACCACTTTGAAATGTGGAGCCCATGACTCTAC
>LT554468.1:1560340-1579035 GCA_900079185.1 Absidia glauca
TGGTTGAATCTCAATTCTAATGGCATGTGTATGCTCGTACGGCCTTCCTGAGCAGACCGTTCAAGTTTGAAGACAGGTCATTCAGTAGGCTAATGACACCATCTAATTCTCGATTTTTTAGAAAAAGTTTTCGAAACTTTTCTTTTTTGTCTCGAGCGACCATTCATGTTTTTATTTCAAGTCCGACGCAAAATGCAATTCAAAAAAATCATTTCTCAGATCTCGTCCCACATCCATCCTTTTGACGATCTAATGGCGGGAGAATGATGGTATACACTGTCAGCTCATTTCCTGAGCGGACAGATCAACTTTTCAATCACATGTTCAGTAGTAACCTGGCAAAATAATCCCCCCGCTTACTTGAGCCGAGGAGTAATCGTATGCTCCTTAATGCCTTCAATGTCCAACATTGTGAGATCTAATGCTGGGCAGAATCGAACCAATGACCGAGTACAACACACATGCCAAAACTCAAGTGCCAAAGGGCATTAGTTCAGTGATAAGCCTAGGACCCCCTGACCCTACCACTGTAGGAGCGGAGTTTATACACCCCCTGAGCCAACGTTGAACCTACCCGTCATATCATCTTCAAACGCCGACAGATCGCTCCAGAGCCCGCATATCAATCCAAACTTCATATCAACATATCTCGCCCGGAAATGCACCTAGACCACTCATTTTACCCTTGAAATCTGCAGCTGGAGCCCAGTTTTAGACGGAGCAGGGTAACGGAGCCGAGTATGGTGCGAGAAAATATGACATGGTTATGTATTAATGACAACTTTTAAAGGTGTGGTTGTGGCTAGAAGGGATCAAATAGCGGAGTTAGGCTACTGTCGCAGGAGAAGAGTAAAAGCTATATGGAGAAAGAACAAGTATGCTTTATTGAGCGAATGAGACTATAATTAAGCTACATGTCTAAATGTAGGGGCGGGAATGACTTGCCATGAAGTAGCTACTGTAGTGTAATGGGGTTGGGAATGGAGGAGAGGAGAGCGGACCAACGGTACCAAGAAGTCAGTGGAGACAAAAGCAGGAGTTAGGCCAGAGAATAGTGCACTTCAGCATTGCGATAACTATAGAATCTACTATGGATGAGGTGAGTGCACGAAAAAAAAATTCAAGGGTTTCCCTCTGTTTGTCATATTTCAAATTTATAAAACAGCCTTTTTGGGTGATATAAAGAAGTGAGCGAGTCGTCATCGTCGTCATCGCCTTCGTTATCGTCGTCGTCATTGTCGTAGCCGATCTAAAAGTCGAAATTAAAAAGTTGGTCGTGGTAAGCTAAAATATTGGTAATGTGCTGAGAAGAGGAGAGAGTAATCGTTCGTTCGTTCGTTCGGAGGGGGGGAGGAAGAAGAGGAGGGGAAGGAGGAGCAATGTAAGTGATGAGGGAAAATTGACGAGGGAAAAAAAGTGATGACGAGGGGAAGAAGAAGCGAAGAGAAGGATTGGTGGGGAAAAAGTCATCCTTATAGGCGTTTTTCAATCTCCGCCGAGCCTAGGTTATGGCCTACAATTAAGCATTGGCTCACAATGCAGACAGGACATCACCATTGGGATGATCCAGTGGTAGGAATCTGATGGTACATGACATTAGAATCTGTACAGAAAAAACTCACTAATCAAATGTTGCCAGGAGCACATAAGGTTTGTGTCGGTGGGTTCAAAATGCAAGTGGTCAAGTCGGGAAGTTAGATTCGCTTATTCATACACTTGACATTGAATGAAATCATTAAGGTACACAAAAAAAATCAAGCCAGAGTAACAACAGCAAAATCTCGGTTCCTTCGTTCACGATTCGGTTCATAAATTAAGGCAGTAGCCAACAGTATGGGTTCAAGTAAATTTTTATTGGGTGAATGAGACTAAATTTAAGTGATATGGGGAAGTGTTGCGAAAGTGTGTGCAGGACCTGGAATGATTAAGCTGGTGTCATGACCAAGAGAATGAAGGAGAGGAGAGCGGACAGGCGGTGCAAAAAGTGTCAGTGATATCGGGCAAAGGGGAGTAGGCAAACGAGTGGTGATATTTAGTAGCTGTGTGATGGCTACAGAATCTACAATGGAATGGGTGTGCACCTAAAAAAACATTGCGAGGATTTCCCCATTTTTTCGTAATCCCTTGCGTCCAATTGCCCATCTAACCACATGTACACCCAGTTCTGATTCCAGAAAACTTGTATCCATTGTCATCACTTTCGATCATCTGAGAAAAAAAAGAGCAATGAAGCAAAAGGTAAATGTTAGCCATGGTAAGTCAAAGATGGACGAGCTGGTGAGAAGGTGGGAGTTACCCTGCGTTCGCGTTCGAGGTCGTTGTATAGAGTATGAGTCGTTCGTGTTGCGTTGCCAATGTCGAAGGAATAAAAAAAGTGATGAAGAAACAAAGAAGAGGCAAAATAAAGGCTTGATGGAAAAAGTGCTCTTATGGCTCGGCGGAGTTGGAAAATTGGCTGCATTACTTTTTGTACAAACATCCACCCACCGCATTATGATTGAAGAAATGAGTTACTTGTCACCCAGTGTTAATCGAAGTTCGCCTATGAAAGGATCAAGTAAAAAGGTGTGCAATGCCATTGGAAGTTAGTTGAAGACGATGGAAAAAATGAGTTTATAAAGTGGTTATATATGATAAGCTATGGTAGAGTCAAAAGCTAGCCCCATAAACTACATAAGGAGTTAACGGGCAAGTGCCTTTCGGTTTAATAAGCGCAATATAAACTAAGTGTAATCTACAAGTTCAACTACTGTACGATAGCTAATACTACAAGGTCTCTCTAATGTAATCAGCAATGGCCAGCGAGGACGTGAGACCAGGGCTTTCAATACCAATCAAAGAGTGAAACCCTTCAAAGCCATCATCCTTCTCCTCTTGAATAACAAAGTCCTGGAAAGGTTCACCGGGGCCCGCTAGTTTGGGTCTAAGATAACGAAGGATTAGATATCAAGAAGGGATAACATATCATGCACACAACATATACCTGATGCCAGCATAATCAGGTTGGAGTTTGTCAATGTCGATGGAAGGCAAGTAGGACTGTATAGCCTTAGTGAATGCCAATTTGTGGGCATGGTCATCAGGGAGGGAGTAATCATAAGGGTTGTCGATATAAAGGACATCAGGGCCAAACTTGATTTTACCAGCCATATCCAAAGTCAAGTGAGTGCCCAGGCCAGCTAGGTTTTTTTCAGGGCATGGATAGATCAAGTGTCGGATAGAGCTTGGTGCGTTGTAGGCATAGTAGTGACCTCGTGCATAGTGTAACTTGTATTTGCCTGGCATAAGGAAGTTGCTGATATGATCTGCATGAAGGCCACCTGCATTGAACACACGCTGATTCGCTGCAACCGTCATACGGGTTTGGCTTGATCCATCCACTGTTTCTAAGAGATACCGTCCGCCGCCATTTCCAGGTACAATGTTGACAACTTTGGTGTTCAGTCCAATGTCACCCCCTTGCTCCATAATTTGCTGTTCTAGATAGTCCATATAAGCATGCGAATCAATAATCCCCGTCGTAGGCGAGACCAGCACCGAGTGGGCTTTGAGTTCAGGTTCCATTGCCATGGCCTTGGCTCCATCCATAAAGTAAGTTTCCACACCCAAAGAGGTTGCCTTAGCCGAAAGTTCTTCCAAGTAGCTGTGCTGTTCGGAGGATTGCGCCACCACCCATTTGCCGATTCTGTCGTAAGGAATGCTCGTCTTTTCGAGTAGCGCATAGAGAAGTCGATTGCCTCGGATGCAAAGTTGGGTCTTCAAGCTGTCCTTTGGGTAATAGATGCCGGCATGGATTACTTCACTATTACGAGCACTAAAATGAAGGGCATGTAAGTGAATGATGACAGCCAAATCTATCGTACCTTGTTTCTTCGCCAAGTCGCTTGTTCTTTTCAATGAGAAGTGTGGATTCTTGAGGCCGTTCTCGTGTTATCATTTCCGCCAGGGCCAACCCAACAACACCACCTCCAATAACAACATTGTCTACTTCAACATCAGGTGGTCGCAAGGACGAAAAAGCCCGGTATTTGTAGGATTTGGACAATGTGAAGCATCGTTGTAAAAGCATTATGATTAAAAAGAAAAGAGAAAGGTAGACCACCTCCCGAAAAATGAAGGGCTATGTAGGAGTTTGGGGCCTGAAAGAATTTAAAACTCCGAACGAGAGAGGAGATTAATTATCGATTTTCTGCATTCACCTATTCTTCGCTTCTTCTTTGCTCCTTCATCACTTTTTTTTTCCTTCTATCGACATTGGTACCGCAACACAAACGTATCACCTTCTATACAACGACCTTGAACGGCGAGCTTAGGGTAACTCTCTCCTTCTCAACATCTTGGCCATCTTTGACTTACCATGACTAGGGAAACCCTCGCAATTTTTTTTTGGTGCACTCACTTTTTACTATTGATCCTGTAACAATCGCACTGCTGTATCACTACTCGTTTGCCTACTCTTCCTTGCCCACTATTACTGACACTCTTTGCGCCGCCACTTAGCTCTCCCCTCCTTCATTCTCTTGGCCATGACACTAGATTAGTCCTTCCAAGGGAAGTCCTGTACATTTTTTCCCAATCACTTACCTCTCACATGAACATTTAGCCTAGCCATAGTATCACTCAGTTAATAAAACAACCTTAAACTAATTCCATGACTTCATCCTTTTGCATAAAATCTTATTATCTTGAAAAACTTTGGTGTACCTGCGGCAATCACAATGTGCGCCAAGTCTTCTCAGTGAGAGGTTCCATACAAGCGGCGTTTGAAAAATACTTTCCACTCACCCTGATTCCCTTCCCCCGTGAATGACCGGTGGTGCCATCTCTTTTGAAAATAAAAAGTGTATGTGAATGAAAGCAAAGGATACTGTGATGAAGCTGATATCAAATCGAGTCGTTGCCAGTGATGAAATCCTAAAAGTACAGAGTGAACAGCACTGATCCAGACGGTGAGTTGAACTCCGACCGGTGCCCTTTTACTTTTTTTGTCTAGAAATGATTGTTATTCTGTTGCTTTGGCAAAGCACCCTCTTCTATAAATTCATTGGTATAAGGCTACTACTAGTTGAGAATGATGGAGGTGAAGGAGCAGAGCAGTAACTCTGAAATCAGTCAGATCCGCCGGTTTTGCACAGAGGTCGGCTTGATCGATTCTCAAGTTCCATCTTGAGGATTGTCCTTTTCTACAAAAGACGGTTTCATTTGATGTCTACCGATTGGACGATCCCTTTTGATGTTCTTTCACATGGGCTCTGGCTGTCAATGAGTGGGGATTCTCGTCGTCGGTACCCAAATCTGATTACACTTATCTGATTTACTGCTTGAACCCTATTTTCATTGGGGTACGTGCTGCCGATTGACTAATATGTGCATCGACATGCAGAAGAAAGTTGGCCCTCCATGAAGCGAGTGTGTGATAATATGTGATGGTCCCAATTGGAATCAAATGTCGAGTTCTACGCTTTTTTGCTTTAGCGGGGTTTGAAATAGTTCATTTTTTCACCTGATAATTTTGCTTTTCAGATTTTCCCCTTCTTTCTCTTTTCCTTCCACTCATCTTCAATGGACTCTCTTCAATCCTTGTTTCCCTACGCCCTTCCCGCCATTGTTGCTGCTGGCTCTGTCTACTTCTTTTTGAATAAGAAAAGTAAGGACTAATCCGCTTTGCTCATGTACTTGACGAATTGCATACTCATTATCTCTTTTGTAACAGAGGCTGTATTGGATCCCAAGGAATACAAGAACTTCAAACTCATCAAAAAGACCGTCATCTCTCATAATACGGCCATGTAAGTAGTTGCATCTTCACGAATTCTCAAAAGTTAACACACACATAGACAGCGATCCATTCATTAACCGACTTTCCCTTAGTTACCGCTTTGGCCTTCCTCGGCCGGATGATGTTTTGGGGCTTCCTATTGGTCAACATATCTCTGTGATGGCTGAAATCAACGGCAAGCAAATTTCAAGAAGCTACACTCCCACCAGTCTTGACGAAGATGCTGGTCATTTTGATTTACTGATCAAGGTAATGCAAAGGGGTTCCTCGAATGGAAGCAAGTTATTGACTGACCTTCCTTTTCACAGACTTATCCCAGTGGCAACATCTCGAAACTATTCGCCGAACTTGCTATTGGTGACACTATGGCTTTTCGAGGTCCCAAAGGAAACTTCAACTATAGGCCTAATCTCGTCCGTGCCATTGGTATGATTGCAGGTGGCACAGGTATCACCCCCATGCTACAAGTAAGTAAGGAATACGCATGATGGAAAGAAAAGCAACTCACTGTGTTTGACCTGACAGATCATCCGGGCGATCCTTAAAAACCCTGACGATAAAACTCAAATCAATCTCATATTTGCCAATGTGAATGAAGACGACATCTTACTGAAGAAGGAGCTGGACGAACTTGCTGGCAAACACAATAACTTCAAGGTATACTACGTATTGAACAATCCCCCAGCTGAATGGACGGGTGGTGTTGGTTTTGTGACCCAGGGCATGATCAAGGATCATCTACCTCCTCCTGCCAAGGATTCTCGCATCTTGATTTGTGGTCCCCCAATGATGGTCACTGCTATGACAAAGGTAAGATCGAACGGGCAAAATCAAGCTACATGATTAACTGACTTCATTTCTTCGTTACAGGCTACCAATGACCTTGGCTTTGAAAAGCCCCGCGCTGTAAGCAAAATGGAGGATCAGGTCTTCAAATTCTAAATGGTTATCATATAGTTGGTATATAATACTCTTAACAGTCTTATTAAACCCCCGCCCTCTTCCTTTTGCGTCTTCATTAAACCACTTCTTCGTCCAATTTTATTCCCTGCCTGTCAAATATATAAACTCCGCTTTTGCTACAAAAGTTTCACTTTTTCCGTCTCTTTTTATATTTGCTTCTTTTTTGCTTCTTCAACACTTTTTTCTTTCCATCGACATTGGCGCCGCACCACGAACAAGTCGCCTTCTATGCAACGACCTTGAATGACGAACGCATGGTAACTCTCTCCTTCTAACCAACCTGTCCACCTCTCTCTTACATTGCTAGCATTAACATCATCCTTCATTACTCTTCTTTTTCCTAGCAGATTCAATAGGATGGCAACGGATATAGGCTCTCTGCATCAGGACTGGATGGACATATGGTTTGATTAGGGATTGGACGCAAATGATTACGAAAAACTTTGGAAACACTCACAATTTTTTGGGGTGCACACCCATTCCATTGTAGATTTCTTTAGCCATTGCAAAGCTAGATATTACTACTTGTTTGCCTATTACCTTTTGCTGACTACCGCTGAAATTATTTGCGCCACTGGTGTCCTCCCCTTTCTTCATTCCGTAGCTCATTACAATAGATTAGTCATTCCATGGCAAGTCCTACATATAGCTTAACCATAGTCTCATCCAGTAAATAAAACCTACTTAAAACCATCTCCTCGACTACTTTACTCTATTGAATATCTTCTAGACATCGTGGTAGCTCTGACATGCAAGTGCGCCAAGTCTTGACCGATTGCTATGCCAGGGTGGAATGAAGCGGGCGGGCGGTGCTTGAACACATTTGACTTTTTTAGAAAATGTTCGATCCTCAGTTGTAACTTTTTGTAGCAAGTTGCCCTAGTTTTCAAAAGTGAGATGGATAACCAATCTTCAAATTCCACATGAAGCAAGATGAAATAAATATCTATTAAAAGATACTAAACTTGAAGTATACCTGTGTTGTAGGCTTTTCAGAATGCTACACCAAGTCTCAAAACAGCGACTGATTCGAGTGGCCCAAAAGAGGGTCATTCATCCATCAAAAATCAACATCCTTGACATCATGCAGTAGATAAGAAGCTCTACTTTGGTCATGTAAAATTTCATGAGAGCTTTATCGAGTCTTTTACGAGAAAGTCCATGTCCAACAAAAAGTAGCACTTTTCATTGGGGGATGATCCATCCTTTTTTAAAAAGGCGGGGTTTGAAAAATTCGACCAGCTCTTTTTGGTTTTCTGAACTGGAGGATGCCAGTGACATGTGGCTCTTGCGTAGACAGAGTTCAAAAGGCAAAGTAGTCAGGCGGAAAGTGATATTTGTTCATTCGTACACTTGACTCAGAGTGAAATCACTATTGTACTGTACACAAAATCCAGGTCGAGCCAAAGCAACCAGCGGATTCGACTCTTTCGTTCAAGTTAGGCTTAACAATTGTGATATTAGTCATGGAGACGGTTCAAGCAAGTTTTATTGAGTGAGTGAGACTATTTTTAAGCTATATGAGGGGGAGGGGAGACTGCGAATGTTGTACAGGGCCCGGAATGACTAATCTAGTGCCATGAGCTAGGGAAGGAAGATGGGGAGAGCAGGCTGGAGGCGCCAAAGGTGCCAATGGTAGTTGGCAAAGGGGAGTAGGCTAATGGGTGGTGATATTTAGCAGTGTGATGGCTACAGAATCTACAATGGAATGGGTGAAGGAGAGAGTTACCCTTGCGTTCGTCGTTCGAGGTAGTTGTATACACGATGAGTCGTTCGTAGTGCAGTGCGAACGTCGATGGAAAGAAAAAAGTGTTGAAGAAGCAAAGAAGAAGCATTTAAAAAAAAGAGATTGCAAAAAATTGATTCTTTGAAGAAAAATCATGGCGGAGTCTAAATTCCTTACTTTATTGGGATTGAAGCTGACGGACTTGACTGTTCCTCTATTCAGGTATCGTTCGACAAGAAGTTTATGAAGTATTTTATTTGTAAATGTAAAAAGATAAAGATAATAGCACGTCTAACTAAGCTAATACACTATATACAGTCCAATAATCTATATTTTATAGTAAAACTTACGCTTTAGAGCTTTCCAAAGTTCAGCTAAACAGATATACGCCAACACCGAAGCTGCAGTCATACCCCATTCCCAAGTGATGCCTTCATGTTTGAAAACATCCCGATTCAGCACAGGTACATACAGGACCACGATCAAAAGCACAAAGCCAAATATAAAGCTTGCATAAAGGTACCAGTTTTGAGTTTGACGCATAGCTTTGAGACTCCAGGTAGAGTGGATCAGATCACGGCATGTGAATCCATGCAACAAATTGAGGACAGTTAAAGTAGCAAACAGAGCACCACGGGCTTGGAAGACTAGCGCACAATCTTCGCTCCATTCCTTGTTACAGTCGACACCAAGAGAGGCATTGCCATTACCATATCCCCATATGACCACCACAAAGTTGCAGAAACAGATCAGACCAATCATGAAGCCATAGTATAGAATATCGGCCAAGTTGGACCAGCAGAATAGGCTTTGCTTGGAAGTGCGAGGAGGTGTAGTCATTTGATCTCCGTGGATAGGTTCCAAACCAAGACTCATAGCAGGAGGGGAACTAGTACAATATAAAGTTTTAGAGTGCATTGTTGATTCACCATGCTTGTTTTCCTTACCTTGTCAGGATATTGTTAAAGAGAATTTGAATGGGGGACATAGGGAATACGAGATTGCCGCCTCTATCGTTAAAGGCCAGACCAATGAGCAGCGGGGTGACTTCAGAGACATTTGCGGATACCATATGGACAACAAACTTGGAGATATTGCTGAACACACGCCGCCCTTCTTGGATAGCACTAACAATGGTCGAGAAGTTGTCGTCCACCAAAACGATATCAGCCGCTTGTTTAGCCACATCCGATCCAGCTTCGCCCATTGCAATTCCAATATCAGATTCCTTCAAACTAGGGCTGTCGTTGACACCATCACCTTTGGAAACAAACAGAGTAAGTTAGGACCATTTGGCAAAAGATAGTTCCTTCATTGCATTTCCTTACCTGTCATAGCAGCGATCTTCTTTCGACGATGCAGAGCTTCAATCATCTTGACCTTGGTATCAGGGCTACACCGTGCAATCACGAGAGGTAGTTCGGGCAGCTGATCAATTTCATCTTCAGTCAACTTGTCAAACTTTTGAGCTGACATGACCAAATCAGGGGTATCGTCCTTGTCTTCGTTGGCACCACCTTTCTTCTTCAGTCCGTAGTTTTCCGGTACAATTCTGACTTCTCTGGCAATGGCGGTAGCTGTGGCGATGTGATCTCCAGTGAGCATATGGACAGTGATACCTGGAAAAAAGACAAAAAGTCAGTAACAATCGATATAACATCCGTACGCCATATTTCCTATTTGGCTTACCTGCTTTATGACAGCTTTCTACAGCATGCTTTGACTCTTCCCGAGGAGGATCATAGATACCAACGAGGCCCAAAAAGATCATTTCTTGTTCAATTTGTTCACGGTTGAAGGTGTCGCTGGAAACTTGACCATCGGTTTTCATTTTCCGCATTGCCAAAGACAAAACCCGCAAACCACCAGAGGCTAGGTCATCAACTTGAGGTAGGATAAGATCTTCCAGTTCTTGAGGAGTAGCGGATTTGATGTCACCATTATCTTGATAGTAGCCAACACAGCATTGAAGGACCCGTTCTGTCGCACCTTTTAGATATCCGATGTGGTTGCCTTCAGGAGATTTGGTGAGCACGCTCATTCGTTTGATTGTCGAGTCAAAAGGATATTCTGCCACCATTTGCCAAAGTGCCTGCCCCTCGTTACCGCCAGCGAGTGATTCCTTTTCTACAGTAGTGCTGCCATCGTTGCTGACCGTATCTTGCTGTTGCTGCTGTTGCTGTTCCGCCTCCTTTTTCGCTTTGGTCAAAGAAGGTTTCCCCATGTTCATCTTGTAAGCAAACACCTGTAGAGCCACTTCAGTAGGATCGCCAATACCATTCCATTCGCCAGTTTTCTTGTCTTTTCGCACTTCGCTCATGTTGCAAAGAGATGCTGTGGTGATCAGATTTCGTAGTCCAGCCGTTACTTCGGAAGTCGCCACCACCTTGCCATCATTTTCGCACGTCAGATCACCGTTAATATCGAATCCAAGACCACTAACGCTATAGAATCCAGTGTCAGGGCGCCATAATCTTGTCAGAACCATTTTGGATTGAGTCAGAGTCCCAGTCTTGTCAGAGCAGATGTTGGTCACAGCACCTAAGAGTTCCAAAGCAGCCAATCGTCTGACCAGAGCCTTGCGTTTCGCCATGGAATGGACACCGAATGCTTGAGTGAGAGTGACCACCGCCACCAAACCCTCTGGAATGACAGAAATGGCAGTAGAGATAGCATAGAGGATTACATCGTCGTTGACTTGGAAGCGAGCACAGGCAAACACAATAATGACCGAGATAATAGCCACCGCCAATAAAGCAAACGCCATGCGATCTAAGGATTTCTGAAGTGGGGTCTTTTGGTTGTCGCCACTGTCCAAGAGCCGCTTAGCAATACGTCCAATTTCGGTTTTCATTCCCACAGATGTCACAAGAGCCTTGCCACGTCCTTTTGTCAAAATGGTGCTTGAGTACGTCATATTCACTCTATCACCAAGAGGTACATCGGTGCCTTCAATCTTGTCTGCACTGTATAATTAAGATCAGCAAAGAATCGTTTAGTAATCAGCCTCCATCAAGCGAAGGGAGTACTTACATTTTGTTCACTGGAAGGGATTCACCGGTCAAGAGAGCTTCGTCGACATCCATGTTGAATGATCTAAAAAACCCAGAAATGTGTGAGACATTGGTTCAATGACAGTGGTTCATTGACATTGGTTTTGATCACTTACTCTACAATACGGCAGTCAGCACCAACAACATCGCCACTTTTGAGAATGATGATATCGCCAGGTACCAATTCACGGGTAGGAATAGTCTTTTGATGACCATCACGGACCACAACACTTGTTGGTGAAGCCATTTGGCGTAAGGAATCCATAGTTTTTTCAGCCTTGAATTCTTGAGCAAACCCAACACCAGCATTGAGGAACATGATGGCGCAGATAACACCACCTTCGATCCAATCTTTGAAGACAAACGATACCACCTAATGAAGAGTCGGGCATAGAAATGGAGAAGAAGAGAAAGTAAGAAAAAAAAGAATGAGAAATCAGTTTATAAGGCAACCCACGTGAGCGGGGTTTCAAATGTTTTTACCATTGCGATCAGCAGGATCAAGACCATGACGTTCAGGAATTGCTTCAGCAACAATTTGAAAGGGTTAACACCGCCTTCGCCTTCCATTTCGTTATGTCCATGTTCTTCTAGGCGCTGTGCGACACCATCATCGCTTAGTCCATCGTCCAAGTCAGTCTTCAGTAGTTTGGCCACGGTCTCCAGATCCATTGTATGGTAAGGGGGGCCTTCCACTCGATCTTCAGCTTGATCCAGGGCATTGTTCAGTTTCCTTTTGTTCTTGAATTTCTTGACAAGTTTCATGCGCTTCATCACCACAGACCGTACGGATTTGGTGTCGAAACTACCGCTACTTTGGCCAGTGGAGCTTCTTGTCAATGGCTTTTGGGTGATGTTTTCATTGTTATACTTCTGGCGGCCTTCAGCTGGTAATTCATCGAATTGGATAGTGGTTTGGTTTTTTCCTTGCTGATTCATAAAACAGATCTAGTGTCAAAGATGTAATTGGGGAAGGAGAGGGGAAAGAAATCAATGACTGATTATGGTAAAGAGAGGAAGAGGAAGAAAAACGTGATTTGGGATGCTGGCTTTATCTTTTTCTGGGCCGTCGAAGGGTCATGCCGTGCTAAACCGACCTCTGGCTTTTCATTGGATGGTTGACCCATTTTCAAACCCCGACTTCCTTCCCCTGATTCTCAGCATTCGATTCAGGTGGAGAGTTAAGATAAAGCAAAAGAAGGTAAAAACATCAACAATGGGAGTTATCGAGGCCGTCGGGTAATCGGAGTCCTTCAAACCAGAAAACCAAGAACGTCTCTTCCGTAGTTTATACGCTTCTTAACTTTCTTAGAGTGAAACAAACGACTGCGTGTGTTCTTACAAATCGCTCCGAGAAATCTTTAGCATGAAAACACAAAGATCAATGGAATCTGAGGAACACACAATGGCTTATCGTCATAGACGTTTGATATCATATCATCGACCATTGTATGAAAAAGTTACTGACAGTTAGCGCTGAAAATGGCATCCAGATGGTAAAAAGGAAGGTGGCGAGGACGGGCCAGCTGGAAAAGGATCGAGACCAGTTCAATGCCAGTTTTTCTCCGAGATGTCCGTACGAATATGGTAATCTAGGTCGTCTGGTAGAAACATTCCATAATAGGGTTTGATTGATCCAGTGTCGAGGTACTCCAAAAATGCTCGCCTTGTGCGCTATGAGGATTGTGCTGTCGTGCGAATGACGGCGTTTGAAATCCGAACTTTTTCAAAAACTTTTCAGTTTTGGACTCCAGTATTTTATTAAGAGCTGCCTTCTTTCTCAAAACCGTGATAGATAACTTACCTTTAAATTTCACATGAAGCACAATCCGGATTATATCTATCGAAAGATACTAGGAGCGAACTTTTCCACTGTTGTTTGCACCGTTAACACTACATAAACTCTTAAAACAGCGAGTGTTTGAGTGCCCTTAATGTTAGTGGTTCATCCAAGGAAACCCCACACCTTTAATATGGTTCGATAGATAAGCGATACACCTTTTTTCATATAAAATTTGAGGGTGGGTTGACTTCCTCGTTCAAAAGTAAAGCCATGTCCAAGGAAAGTGGCATATTTTCATGGGGGATGGTCTGTCCTTTTTCGAGAAAGCGGCGTTTGAAAAATCTTGACTAACACTTTTTTTTCCAGCCACTCTAGTTCTTAGTTTTTGCATAAAGGAACACTAGGTATACATAGTAATTGTGTATGTAATCTTCAAAAAGCAAGCTTCCAATCCAAGAAGTATACTTTATCAATTCATACACTTGACACAGAAGAAGAGCTTTTTTGCCCACAAGCCAGGGAAAATGCTCTTGATCGGCGTTTAAAAATAAAGTCTTGAGAAAGTCCGCCAGACGCCCATTTCATTTTTTCTCTTTCTCTTCTTCGTTGCAATCATGAATAATCGCCCAACCAATTCGAACGAACGCCCATTACCACAAAATGCTTTGGATGCACGTCATTTGGTGGTCAGCCTTTGTAAGAATGGACACTTCACTGAAGCCGAAGACGCTTTCGTACATCTCTGTCAAATGATCAAGTTTCTCCCCTGTGGTGTCTCTGACGATGGTGGGCCACTGACCTCCACAAAAGCCAAGTATAGCCTCATACAAATCGAGTCCTTCCAGAAATCCATCTCCAGCTTGGTACGATATGCGCCCACCATTCAACAAGCACTGGACTACGCCTGCTTTTGCTTGTATAAAGTGCCTGAACCATTGCGCGACGAATGGCTCGAAATAACACAGACGATCAACTTGATTTATCTTTATAGGAAATCAGGTGGACAAGCTGGAAGACGGAAAGCTTTGGAACTGATAAAAACAGGTGCAGAATATGGCTATGCTCTTCCAAGCGTAACTCCAGGACCGAACTACAGGCGGACTTTCCAGGAACCTTACATTGTCTTTATTAACGTTGCTGAACAGGTACTTCGTCAATTCCAACTGGGCTTCTCTGCTGATATGAAATCGATTGTGGACTTGCATAGTTTACATACCTCACCTTAGTATCATTCTTATCTTAAATCCATGCACATTATGTCTCTTTAACTTTAGTGGTAGACAAATAAACATACTTTTGAAGGTTTCGATGGGCTTCGTCGGAGTTTTAAAATGTTGGTTATTTCAGGCTGGGACTTTTTTTTTGCTAACCCTCTTTCTTTCTTCTTTCACTCAACATCGACGACATTAACGTACACTTCATAGTATCACTATACGATGGCTCATCCCATGGTTAAAGACAACCGAACGACTTTTCCACCACCAGCACCTTCGTCTGATGCTCCATCTTCAAGCATCCCTTTGACTCCTGAACCTGCGGCATCTCTTATTAATCAGCACACTTGCTTGACAACCGGGGCTCCATCAAGGCTTCACTGGAAGGTAAGCAGAAAATAAAGCTTTACAAATGGAATGGGGGAAGAGGATCGTGATTTTAATTGGCCAATGACTTTACATTGTCTGATGCTTGTAATGAAAGATAAAATGCACACAAAACCTGACTCACCTTTATTCTTGATTCTGGGGTGAACTTTAGCCTGATTCGGAAGCATCGCATTGTGAATACCCAGGTTGTGCAACATCATTTGGACTATTTGATCGGAGACATCACTGTCGACGCTGTGGCGATATCTACTGTGCTCAACATTGCTCTAGCTACTTCAAACTGGATCAAGATTGTCGGTTTCATCACGATGGTATTTTTTCTCGGGGCTGCGACTCATGTGAAGCCGAATATCATTCTTGGGTGAAGATTACAACGGAACAGCAACAACAGCAACATTTATCACAGAAAAAGCGGCCTTCAATGCCAACTTTGCACCCACAACCAACGTCAACACATACACTACAAAAGCAATCGCCACTCAATCTCTCATCTTTTGCAAAGCGACATCCAGGTATCATGACCCAACAGCCTCATGCCTTAGAGGGTGTGACAGATGTGGGAAAAGAAGGTAAGGAACTCGATCACCAGTTTGAAAATCGCACTTCATGACTAACAAATATACTTTCCCTCGTTTAAAGACATTGTAACCCCACTGACACAGCAACCATATCCATCCAAGCACATACCTATCCTTAACAAACATAACGACAAGAAGGCCAATGATACAGGTAATCAGGTACTTTAAACCCAATCTATCACATCTTTTCTAATCTATCATACCTCGTCATAGCTTTCAATCCGATACCCTCAGTCCCAACTGATTGGCAGTGGTCAACGTTTTGAACTCCAGGGTGTTGATCTGCTTGGACCCTAATGCCTTGACTCCTATACATTTTAGAACTTCCCATACTTTGTAGCTCCCATCTTGTACAGTACAGTAAATACACACACATACCATACACTCTTGTCATCATTACAAAATAAAGGAAGCATACTTGACCGTCTATGCCAAACTTGAAGCAATGTACTCAAAAGCTTAACACTTGCATGACTCCTTCCCTTTTTTAGAATCATCATCACCTTTTCTTCCCTCATATGTGAAAATTACGGCGTTGACTATTTTGTAGGGTCAAAGGTTGATTCCCTTTTGCATCATACCCCGAAAGAGCCATTTGCACAGGTTTATTACTGTAGGAGCTGGAAGGCATGCGGTGTAACTCCGATTAATGCGCACACGCATCTCACACAATCAAATCTTTGGCCTGGGACTCGACGCATTGGTGATTTGCAGCCCAATGGGTTTAAACCTCCGCTTTGGCTACAAAGAATAATCTGCCCGCTAATTCTTTTACTACCTGACTTGAGTCCTGGGCATAGCTGGGACTCAATTCGAAATAAAGATAAAACCGCCCCGCCAGGCACAGGAATGGTCTTACTTTTCTCATCGGGAATCAATCGGCAAGGCCCTCTCTTTTCCTGGTATCAGGTCCAACAAAAACGCACATATCAATTGCGGATCATCAGCTCGTATGGCGGGCAACGTGTGTGCGAACGTGGATCAAATACGACGCCAAGGCCGATGGAACAACACAACGATAAACGGCGCCTATCTCACCAACCTTCCAAGAGAATTGGTGCGATCAATGGCAGGCTTCCCCACATATGGTCGATTCTTTCATATTGCACCTGCCGCCCTTACCCCACCTACCAGCCTTTGCAAGAAGTTGTTCCCGGCGATCGGCGAATGACATGACCAACTGGTGGCGAAAAAACTCAGTCCTGGCGATCCTATTCAACCTACCGTCGCTAAAAATGCATTTGTACAGGTGATCATGATGTTCAGGAAGACTTTTATACAAGACTCGGTGTTCATGATGGATTTCCACCCCTGCTATCCCATTTGACAACATTCAATCTTCTCTGATCCAGCCTGTTTGTCATCCAAATGGTAAGTCCACATCATAGCATGGGAATGTAGTAGCATTTTTGCTCTGATATGCCAGGGATATGCTGCAAATTGAAGCTCAGAAACACGATCCTGCCCACACACTCCTCCAACAATGTGTGCCTATGCACTCTAGATTTTAAACTCCGATTGGCTATAAGATTATTTTTTGGCCCGTCCTATTATCTTGCTCCTTCTTCCCCTCGTCATTACTTTTTTGCCTCCACATTGTCATTCTCTTTTCTCCACGACGTCAAACGAACGAACGAACGAGCAAACGAACGAACGAACGGTAACTCTCCTCTTCTCACGTCATTTTCATCTTTTGCTTACCATTACCAACTTTTTGCCTTTTGCATCGTTCCTCTTTCTTTTGACACTAGATCGGCTACGACGATGACAACGGCAATAGGGACGACGACGATGCTAATGACAACTCCACCACTGCTTCATGTCGCCCAAAAAGGCTCTTTTTAAAATTTTCAAATGTAAAAAACATGGGGAAACCCTTGCAATTTTTTTTTAGGTGCACTCCCATTCCAATGTAGAATCTCGTAGTCCAAGTTACTAATAAAAGTGTACCAATTTTTTGCCCATACCCTTCCTCTACTATCTTTGATACTTTTACACAGCTTGGCCGTCTTTGTCCGCCTCCATTTGCTTACTTTTTACAGCAGTTTAGTCAGTCCCATTACAGTAGCTTGTTGCCATTAGACATTAGCTTAACTACGACCCCAAACATAGCATGTACCATAGCCCTTTAGTACTATCCCATCAATAAAGCATACTTGAATCATTCTACGAAAGATTTTTCTCAAATCCACAACCATGACAATACATTATAAAGACCAAAACTACAGATGAGTAGCTCATCATTGACAACTCCTAAAACACCATTGGTTAACTAGTTGTAATGAATCTAATGACATGTACATGATCTTAAGGTCTATCTTCGCATACATACAAAGTTTTATTGGTACAAAAGGATTAAAGGGCTATGGTACAGACTATGTTTGTGGCCGGAGTTAAGCTAATGTGTAAATGGCTAAGGGTTGTAATGAGAATGGCTAAGCTACTGTAAAAATCAAGCAAATGAAGGCGGACAAAGACGTCCAAGCTGTGTAAAAGTATCAAAGATAGTAGCGGAAGGGTATGGGCAAAAAATTGGTACACTTTTATTAGTAACTTGGACTACGAGATTCTACAATGGAATGGGAGTGCACCTAAAAAAAAATTGCAAGGGTTTCCCCATGTTTTTTACATTTGAAAATTTTAAAAAGAGCCTTTTTGGGCGACATGAAGCAGTGGTGGAGTCGTCAATAGCATCGCCGTCGTCCCTATTGCCGTTGTCATCGTCGTAGCCGATCTAGTGTCAAAAGAAAGAGGAACGATGCAAAAGGCAAAAAGTTGGTAATGGTAAGCAAAAGATGAAAATGACGTGAGAAGAGGAGAGTTACCGTTCGTTCGTTCGTTTGCTCGTTCGTTCGTTCGTTTGACGTCGTGGAGAAAAGAGATTGACAATGGAGGCAAAAAAGTAATGACGAGGGGAAGAAGGAGCAAAAATGAAGGACGGGCACAAAAAAGTTCTTGTAGACAAATCGGGGTTTGAAATCTAGAGTGCACAGGCACACATTGTTGGAGGAGTGTTTGGGCAGGGGCGGTTTTATCTTCATTTCAAGTTGAGTCCCATCAATGACCGGGACTGAAGTCAGGGACTCAGAGAGTCCCCCGCCATGTAAGTCCTTATTGTCAGCAAAATTCAGGATACGCAGGTTGGCTCTGTCCGGATGGTTCTGTCTGTTGCATTCCCCTATGGACCTGCCCCCTAGAATCCCCCCCCC
>LT554468.1:1579231-1601481 GCA_900079185.1 Absidia glauca
TGGATCGGCGTTTAGAAATGACTGGATACCAGCATGATGAAGACAAAAGTTGGGTTCAACTGAAGCAATATGCTCTCCAGACCTGGTACATCACTAGGCGGACATGACTAGAAACGCACAGTGCTCTTTTCCTTTCAGTTACAATTCCAGATTGCCATCAGTCAGGGCTCCATGGGCAGTGAGATTGGATGTGTGTGTGGGTCGGGGGTTGAAAAAATCATCCAATGATATTGGAGGTATCTCTCGTGCTGATCGCGCAATTCCTGGACAACCTAAAAGGACAGTCTTTTCTTTTCTCTTTCTTTCCCCTCTCTTCCACTCCCCCAATCTTAAATCTCTTACATTAACCTATATCAACACATGATTTCCTCTGTTGTTTCTCCTCAGAACGCAGCACCTGTAGCACCGAATGTTCCTACTCCTGAAGGCGGGGCTTCCTTAATGGTGGCCTTCCAATGTCAACGCAAGAAAATGGTGGTGGTAGGAAGCAACAGTATTGCGGCCAACCGGGTGTTAACTCTTCTCGAAGCGGACGCTCAAGTCGTTCTTGTTGGGGATCAAGCAACTATGGTACCGGAACTAGTCTATCGTATTCAACAAGGTCAAGTTCACTATGGTGGATCGCAATGGGAAGGGCCTTCTCTTTTGGCAGACGCTCATATGGTGTTTATCTGTCAAACCGTAACTAGTGGCGATTCCTCTTCTGTGGTGGACGACATGGTACAGCAATGCCGCCAATCCCGTGTGCCTGTCAATGTAACCGACCGAAACGACCTGTGCGATTTTTTTATGACCTCTACCTATCGGGATCAATCATTGCAAATTGCGGTCTCCACTAACGGTCAAGCTTCCAAATTGGCGAATCGGATTAGGCGTCATGTTATTAGTGGACTTCCTGCGAAACTCGGTCAAGCAGTACAACGGATGGGGGCGCTTCGCAAGAGAATTCGGCAATCAGATCCAAGTGACTCGGCAAAGTCTCGACGAATGGCATGGCTGGCTCAGATATCTGAATACTGGAGTTTGGATCGACTTGCAAAGCTCTCGGATGCAGATATGAACGACTTGTTGGAATCCTATAAACAGCAAGATGAAGGGTATAGCAGCACTGAACATACTCCAGCCGATGTAACAGCAGCAACAAGTAAACTCAAGCGGGAAGCAACAGGTGCGTTGGTGACTGAAACTGGTGGGGATGAAAATGAACAAGTGGGCACTATTACCTTGGTGGGCTCTGGTCCTGGCGATCCAAATCTATTGACTTTATCAGCCCATCAGGCTATCAAGGATGCTGATTTGGTACTCTCTGACAAGATCGTCCCTGCTGAAGTGATTGCCTTGGTAGAATGTGAACTCAAGATTGCTCGCAAGTTTCCCGGGAATGCCGATGCTGCTCAACATGAATTCAACGCTTTGGCTTTGGTTGCCTTGAAACAGGGGAAAAAAGTCGTCCGCTTAAAACAAGGAGGTAATGGGATGAAAAAAAGATGACGATCGGTACAACATACTTACTTTTCTCCTACTGTTTAGATCCATTCTTGTTTGGACGTGGTGGAGAAGAAGTGATCTTCTTTAGGAATCATGGATATGAAACAAAAGTGATCCCCGGCATATCATCCTCGGTGGCTGCCCCCTTATTGGCTGGCATTCCTTTGACACATCGATCGGTGGCTTCTCAATTCTTGGTGACGACAGGGACAGGGCAAAAGAACTCCCCGGTGGATCTTCCAGTGTTTGAACCCTCTCGTACGGACGTCTTTCTCATGGCCATTCATCGACTGGATGCTCTGGTGGCGGATCTCATTGGCAAACAACATTATCCTACAGATATACCATGTGCTATTGTGGAACGGGCAAGCTGTGTTGATCAGAGAGTGGTTTATGGTACCTTGGCAACCATCTCTGAAGTATTGGAAAGCGCTGGTGGTAGTCGTCCTCCTGGTTTGCTGATTATTGGCCGTGCAATCAATGTGCTGAAACAAGATTATCTGCCTACCGATGGTGTTATCAAGGACTTGCTTCTGAATGAACAGCAACACTCGGTGGAATCGAAGCTTTTGCAACTGCATGATCCTGAAGGTGTTTACTAGGCGAACTGGCTACTCTTTTACTTGTACATCTTTTCTTCTAGACTTTTTAATAGTATCACTTTAATACCATCCTGTACATATATAATAAACTCCATCCATTGATTGAAAAAAGATGTTATGTCAAGCTTCAAAATCCATATATCATATCATAGTCCCTTTAGAAAATACACCTGCTGTCCCTGCCAGTCAAATGTTAAAACTCCACTTCTGGGTTTTTGGCTACATAGAAAATTTTCGATTTCTAGTTGTAGATTTTCGTGACAAATTGCCCTGTTTTTCAAAACCGAGATGGATAACCCATCTTCAAATTCCACACGGAACACAATAAAATGTATACCTATTTCAGGGTGCCAATTTTGAAGTGTATCCATGTTGTACTCTTCTCTGAACACTACACTAAACCTCAAAACGGCGACTGATTCTAATGAGCCCAAAGTCAGTGATTTATTCCCAAAATCCAGCATCCTCGACATCATTCGGTAGATAAGAGGCACTGCTTTCTTCATGTAAAATTTGAGGTGAGGTTCTTTATCTCTTTTACGAGGAAATATATGCCTAACAAAAAGTGTCACTTTTCATGGGTGATTACCCATCCTTTTTTCAAAAAGCGGGGTTTGAAGAAAAGCGAGGAAGTAATTTTTTGTAGCCTGAATCGGAATTTGAAAAATATCGGAACTGGAAATTCTTGTGCCAAGTCTGAAGTGCGGACGATTTAAAGTTGCTTTTCTTTCTTCTCAGCTTTTCAACCTTACCACGCTCTTCCTTTATAACTCAATACACTTTTACAGAAATGGTGCACCCTATCCAGCTAGTTCAAGGTGCCGAATTCAAGATCAACTTGGAAACTGATCACATCATCTTACATGGCTCGGTGGATGAATCGGGTGGTGTCATGTTGCGTGGATCGGTTGTATTGGACTGTCATGAAACGACGAAGATACGATCAATTACTCTGAAACTCATTGGCAAGATAAAAGTGAATTGGATGGAAGGTAATTGGGGGAAAGGAGAACGGAAGGCAGCAACTATGGCTGACCGGGCTCTTGTTTGAGATAGGCACTGGCTCTCACCAACGACTCTATAAGGAAGAACACACCATCGTAGAACATGAATGGAGCTTTATGCCACATGTACGCAAGACATATCATTTATCCGAACGTCACTATCAATGGTAAGGGTAGAGTAGAGTAGGGTGGGGTAAAATACTGTACTATGTATGCTTATGCCTTTGTGTATTTCGATTTGATCGATCAGGGATTTTGAATTACCATTGCCAGGCGATCTACCCGAGACATTACACCATGACTTGGGGGAAGTATACTATCGACTTAAAGCAGTTGCAGAACGACCGACCTTCTCCATCAACTATACTGATCGACGATCACTCAAAGTATCGAGACTGATGTTACCAACCTCCATGGAGCTCTTCCAGTCTGTCTTGATCTCCAATGTTTGGGCGGATAAACTCAGCTACGACATCAGTGTACCCAGCAAATGTTTTACTATGGGCAGTTTGCTACCAATCACCTTTGACTTTACTCCCATTGCCCCTGATCTCAAAATCCGATCCATTGCCTGTGCCCTCAAGGAATATCTCACGCTCTCCACTTCTGATCACAGCAAAACCGAAAGCCGGGTGGTTAAAGTACACAGGGACGATACTTATCAAGAAACAGCACAGCATGAAGGATCCTCTTACCATAAAACCGAACTTTTGCCCATTCCAGACGAAGACTCTCAACTGCTCATGATGGATACGGTGAATGATCTGATCAAGGTCAAACATAAGCTCAAGTTTACGGTATCACTGGTGAATGCAGATGGTCACATATCTGGTACTATGTAGTTACTACAACGGGTGGATGGATCTTCGGAAAATATACGCTAACATACTTCCTCTTTGTTTGTGGGTCTTAGAACTACGTGCTGCCATCCCTATCATCATCGCTGCTATCTCCCTAGAAGAAGACACGAATGCTCTCCCCGCTTATGAAGATGCATGGCGAAGTGCTCCCTATGATCCTGCTACTATCTCTCAACTCATCGCCTCGGGTGCTTTGCCGCCCTCTCTTGCTGTCAGTATTCCAAATGCAGCTGCTAGTATGGCCCATACCTCCTTCTCAAGTGACGATGGCGATCGTGGTGGCGAATCAGAGGACAATATCAACAGTAGCAATACATCGCTTTCTGCAGAAACATCAACTACCCAGGCAACTCCGATAGATATCACACCTACAAGTACCGGCGCTTGCGATCCATTACCCTGGCAAGGCATTGATCTCTCTCGTGTCCCTTCTTATACGACGGCTGTTAGGTCGAATCGACTTTACAGCTTCTCCGGATCTTTACCAACATATGAATCGGTGTCCATACCTGGTAGGACCACTAGATAGATAGAACACCATTCCCCTTCCACATAGTTGAAATAATTGTATATACACCTTACGCATTGTTAAATAAAATGGGATAAGAAGACATTCATGCAGACGGAGTTTAAAACCTGTATTATGCAAGTCGGCCAAACAAACACATACGACATACTTTTTATTCGACGATCACCATAAAATAAGCTACATATAAGGGATAAGAGTATAGTGAAGGGTATCTGTCTAAAGGAATCAACTGATTGAAATGATGCTGGGAAGGATTTTCAGCTTGGGAAATCCATAATTGTCGAGTGATTGTATGGAGGAGGGCAACAAGCTTGTTCATAGCACGAATCGGTTTCAATACAGCGAAGTAAACATGTAGAAGAATCAGCCTACACCCCCCCCCCAAAAAAATCATTACTGTCAGTTGCCATTTGTATTATCTTATGTTGAACTTACCCTATATCCCACCAGGTCCTCCTTCATCCCCCCTTGTAGTGTAGCGTTGTCCTTGGTGGAAGTTGCCGAAATCGTGGATGACGATAACATGTGATCGACACCGTCGATTCGCTTTTCATTCATGCCGTCAGAGAATTCAGGTTGAATCGTAGCCGAATGAACGCCAAAATCGTGTAACGTATGGCGCATTTGAAGGGATGATTCCGTATAGGCGCTTTCAGATAGGACAACATGCAGTGAGGCGATAATCTTGGTATCCGAGAGTTGCCAGATGTGGAGTTCGTGTATAGATTGTACGCCTGGGATCTAACAAAATGAAAGAAAAGTGATATGTTGTATAGTAAGTACAAGTATAACTGTGGGTCATAAGAAGGGATGACGTTTCGTTTTACCTGAAGTAGAGTTTCACGGACGTCATCGAGGTCTACACTATCAGGTACTCCTTGTAGCAGAATGGATGATGTCGCCTTGACTATAGCAATGAATGATTTTAAATGAGTCAGGGGTATGGGTTGGTTAAGGGGTATTACCGAGCGGAATAGCCGAGCCGAAGATGATGATTGCGATGACTAGACTATTGGCAAAAGAGAAGAATAGGAATGCGATGGGCATCATGTAAGGTGAGAATTCATATCATGCATAGCTGGCATGTTATGTACCGGCATACCTTATAACCGGATCCATATAGAATCTCCAGGAGAACGGAGTGAGCCAGATAAACAAAGCTGCAGCCATCACACCAATGTTGCCCAGAGCGTCACCCAGTACATGAAGGAAGATCTAAACATAACCCAAAACGTTAGCACAATGAAACAGAGGGCAGGGATAATTCAACTAGACTTGCCCCTCTTGTGTTCAGATGCCCACCGTTGTCTTCGTGGTGATGATGATGATGATGATCGTGTGCAGATTCCATGCCAGTGGTATCATGTTGATGACTATGACTATGACTATGACCGTGACTATGGCCGTGTTCTATGACAACGAAGACAAACAAATCGATCGAATAGTGAGTGTAGGTATAAATAGAACTTGATTTTACTTACCGTGGAATAAGAGGAGGCCAAGAATATTGGCTACCAGACCAGCACCTCCAGTAATAAGAACCATGTCCGGGTTGGTCATCGGCTCCATATGAATGAATCGTTGTATAGCCTCCATTAAAATAGTGAAGCATAGCGCCAGCAAGAAGACCCCTATTCGACACATCAACGATAGGTTGCAGTTACAAATCCAAGGATGGCCAGTAAGCAACATAGAAGTGTATCCCCTCTTTCTGTTTCTTTCTACTCCTTACCATTAAACAGGGCTCCTAGGATTTCTGCCCTTTGCCAACCGTAGGAGTATTTTGAGTGGGTTTGATGACGCTGATCAGCAAGCCGAATCGCCCATAATGCCACCACTAAGCTAATCAAGTCGTTCAACATGTGAAAGGAATCAGCAATCTAGTCAAAAAGACAAACACGTTATGTTAATGACCACCCATCCATCTACTAGTGTCACTTTACCAAAGCCAATGAGCTTTCCTTGTAGCCAATAACTATTTCAACGACAAAGAAACCTCCATTGAGGAACATCATGATATAGATTCTATTAGTTCGGGAGAGCATGCTTTACATGAATGAAGGGGTAAGCGAAGGTGGGTATAAGTGAGCGGAAGAAGAAAGGAAAAAGAAATAAAATGCCCGCCGCTGACATTTTGACTTTTCTGAAAAAGCCAGGAGGCATTTCAGACTCCGCCGTAAATTCATCACCGCTCGATCCTGCAAAGATGATTTTAGGATACCGTGAGATTTTTTCCTATCAGTACCAACATGGTTAAAGCTTTTCTTTACAACCTGACAAATCATAGCAGATTGGCACCATTTTGGAGTGGGGGAAGGGGGGGATTTGAAAAACAAACAACAATGAAATGGGATGTACAAGTCATGATCATCTCCCTCTCACCTTTTGCCACTTCGGTAAAAGAAGATACGTTTATCCATTGCAGCGAATGATCCATTTGATTCCATGAGACTGAGCCGGATAGAACCGATAGAAGTTCAAGATACGGTGAGAAGACGTATGGAAACGTTCTTTGTCTCAGTTGCGGAGTTGAGTTGAAATTCTCGAAGTTTATGCAGCCACGACGGTGTTACACAGGGCCCAAATAACTGATTTGGAGCATTGTTGCTACTGTGTTGTTGTTCAGACTTCTATTATTGTAAGTAGGGCACTTTATCGGGCTGCATTGACAGCCAAGCTTTGATCAATTGGTTTATTGGAAAGCTCTTCTCCTTTGGTTGATTGTTTTTAAGTTTGGAAAAGCACGCCAAACGGGGTTTGAAAATGATTGGTCGAAATGGCTGTTCGAGTTAGATATCAACCAGTCTATTTAATGCCTCTTCTTTTTCGCTTTTCCTGTTGACATCTTTCTTCTCTCTATTCTTAACCACTTTTATCCACCCCAAATATGAATCTCAAGTCTCTCTTCCTTGTATTCACTACTCTTCTAAGCTTATCTTTGGCCTTGGTTCTCAACCCTAAAATGTAAGTGCTATCAATGCGGTGATGTTGAGCGGTTTGATCGTGGATATTCACTTTTGATCGTTCCTAGTACAAGTCCAACCGCTGAAAGCAAATGGCGTGCTGGTGATCAGCGTACTATCACATGGTAAGTAATTGTAAACGATATTTTGATAAGGCGGATGTGTTCTCATGGTGCTTGTTTATAGGGATACGGAGAACGTCGTTGGAGGGCCTATTCCTGCTGACTACACGTAAGTATACATATTTTCGTTTTTTGTAAGAGGCACACTATATTTACACCTCCTATCACTTTTGTAGTGGAGTAATCAAGCTTGGCTACCTCGATCCTAAGGATTCTCCCAATGAACATCTTTGTAAGTACTCATGTCTCGGGGTATCAGCGCATTTACTCACTCTTCCTCATGCGTAGATTGGGAACTGGCTTCTGGGTTCCCTTTGAACAAAGGCTCTCAGTCTGTTACTTTACCGCAAGATCTGGAAACCAGACGTACTTACATTATTGTCTTGATGGGTAACTCAGGAAACGCTTCGCCTGAATTCACGATCACTGCTGCCAGATAAATATCTTTCTTGCCTTACCAATTAGTCTCTTTACTCATTACCTAGTCTATTATCGCCTTCTACTACTAATCCCACACCTCAGTTGATAACCCCTCCCTTTCAATGACGCTACTTTGTATAAACTCAACAAATAAACCTCTTCCTATCTCCAACCATAGCGGGTCTATTCGACTTATCACTCTGTCAGAAATCGGGGTGTTCAACTTTTAACCTCCGCAATCAAACTCCGCGGGTAACTGAGCTATTTGAAAAGGTCAGGGCTTGGCGCACCGGGTGATTTGTACCGCTACATATCATAGCCTCTAATATCACTGGAGCTTATGCAAAAGAGCAAAGTCATGGAGATGGGTTCAAGTGGATTTTTTATTGACTGAATGAAACTATGCTTAAGCTACTTGTTCTAATGGGTGGCAGTGGATACAGGGCTTGCCATGGAGTGACGAATCTAGTGTAATGAGCTAAGGAAAAGGGAGGAGAGCAGACCAGTGTTATCCAAAGTATCAGTAGTAGTAGGCGTTGGGAATGGGTCAAGGGATAGTGCACTTTATCGGTACAATGGCTAGGGAATCTACTATGAACAAGATGAGTGCACCCAAAAAAAAAATTGCGAGGGTTTCCCCATGTTTTTTACATTTAAAAATTTTAAAAGTGCCTTTTTGGGCGACATGAAGCAGCGGTGGAGTCGTCATTAGCATCGTCGTCGTCCCTATTGCCGTCGTCATCGTCGTAGCCGATCTAGTGTCAAAAGAAAGAGGCCGATGCAAATGGCAAAAAGTTAGTAATGGTAAGCAAAAGATGAACATGACGTAAGAAGGGAAGAGTTACCGTTCGTTCGTTCGTTTTCTCGTTCGTTCGTTCGTTCGTTTGTCGTCGTGGAGTAAATAGAATGACAATGGAGGCAAAAAAGTAATGACGAGGGGAAGAAGGAGCAAAAGTAAAGTACGGGCAAAAGAAAAGTTCTTGTAGCAAATCGGGGTTTTAAATCCAGAGTGCACAGGCACATATTGTTAGAGCAGTGTAAAGCCTTAATGTCCGCAAAATTCAAGACATGCCAATGAGGGGGCTTCTTTAGATAACAGTAGTCTGTACTAGCCCTCTTCTATGTGCAATCACATTGACAACTATACTGTATGGGAATAATATCATTTACACAAACATCAATTGTTTTATTATCATGAGTTATGTCTATAGCTAAGTAGTAAAAGCAGGTATTCACATAATGAGCATCCTAAAGAAGAACATGCAAGGTGAATATCACTGAGTTAGAGTTCCTTCATGTTAACACCCTTACCTCTATCAATCCATCTTTTCTTGCCCTTGCATCCTAAATAGCAGCATTTGAGATCAGTATCACAGAGATCAGACCTCCTTTTTTGTTAACACACTTACCCCTCCCATCAATCCATCTTTTCTTGCTCCTGTTTTCCAAGTCGTAACAGTTTGCTAAGCGAGGCAAATCCAAACAGGAAGGTGCTAAGAGTCCATTTTGCAGTATTCGAAGCACTATACCATCCACGTTTCAGGCAGATACCACAAGCAATGACGGATTCACCCACATGGAGACCAACTGAGATTCGCCAGACCCACTGAATGATAGGGAGACCGATGGTTCGTTGGATTTGTGCTGCATACCATGGTCCAGTGTCGATCCGCGATCGTGCCGCCAAGTAGCCCAGGTTCAACATACCAATAATGATGGGGATCTGCCAGGCCAGGTCAGCATGGAGAAATGTATCCCGGGCCTTTTGTTCTTCCGCTTCCTTTTGTCGTACGAGTTGTCGTGCTTCTTCTGCTGCTTGGGCTTTCAACATGGCCTGAATAGGTGGCGGTCCGTTTAATGAGCTAGGCTTCAATAAAAGGGGATGAGAGGGTTGTTTTTTCATCGCTTCTGTACCCCACTTACCATTCCCAAAGCTTCTTCGGCTTCTTTCGCCATGGATTCCAAGAGGGGGCGGATCTGTTCACGGGTCTTTAGCGGAGGCGACGATGAGGTAGGCCAAGGAATCACTGTCGTTAGTCCATTTTCTTGTGCTGTGTTGTATTCTATCGTAAAGCCATGCGCATCTAATGACTTGAAGGTAGCTTTGATAGCATTGGGTCTGTTACCAAAGTATCGCACATATGCAAGATTGGCGCCTATAAGGGGACATGGGATGAGAAGCTGAAGAAGGACGCCCGAATAATTAACCACCCTTGGTCTCATAGTCTTACCTTCGTGTCCGCTCATATAAGCAGAAATGGAATGAGAGTGTTCAGCAAAAGAATTAGATGCCATGATCAAAGTTGTGAAGAAAGAAAGAAAAGACAAAAGTGGGGCCATCACTTCTCTAATGTCGGTGCCATAAGCGGGGTTTCAAGCTTAATTTTGTCTGTCCTGGGCAATGTCGGAGTCTGAAATATGTGTGGACTTTTTTTCACAGAAATGGAGGCGGGCAAAAGATTCGCTTCTTCTTTACTTTTGCCAACATGTCTGAAAAAACCATCCGTATCGGTTATGGTAAGTATGACTTTTAAGTCTCTCCTTTTGTCCATTACTAGCATTGCTTACTTCTCTTTTGTCCTATCGTACAGTCCCTGAGCATTTCTCCACCCCGCTATATATTGCACAAGAGCAAGGCTTCTTCCGCGATAACAATGTGAACGTGGAGCTAGTGTGTTGCCCAGGTAAATAACTACTCCTTTTGTCATGACTACTACCATTGGTATGTTGCAAGCTAATGCTTTGTTTGTTGTGGGGGAATTCATAAGGTGGCACCGGTGAAGTAAGTTGGGCAACGGAATCATTTGTCGTGCCAACTACTAACTCTTCTTCTCGCATTTTTTGACGATAGATGACATCAAAGCTGGAAGACAAGAGCCTGGACATTGCTATTGCTTTGACTGAAGGTCTTGTGGCTGGTATCAGCAAAGGGCAAGACTGGTACAAGATTGTCGGCACCTATGTGGATGCGCCATTGTGTAAGTCAGATAAAATTGAAACTGGTCAGGCTTGGGATAGTGCATCATATGTGGAAAGCAAAGGGAGCTTATATACATATCTACTATTAGGCTGGGCTATCTCTACTGGACAAGAATCTCGTCATCATTCGGTGGATACTTTGCACAAAAGCAACTGTGGGATCTCTCGTTACGGCTCCGGGTCACAAATCATGGCTTATGTACTTGCCGATCAACAAGGGTGGTTAAGCAAGTCCTCAAAGGAAGAGAACAGTAGCCCCATGTCATTCTCGGTGCTCAACAACTTCAAGGCGATGCGCGACTCTGTCAACGATGCTTCCACCGACTTTTTCATGTGGGAACTCTTCACTACCAAGCCTTACCACGACACCAAAGAAGTACGATGTATCGGCAAAATCACTCCTCCTTGGCCTGCGTTTATGTTTGCTGCTCATGTAGATGTCTTGGATGCCCCTGAAGTCCCCCGCGCTTTGCAGGCCATCCAAAAAGCCACCACGCTGTTTATGGAACAAAAGGACGGTGAATCAATCAAACATATCATTCGTATTCTCAACTATCAAGAACAGGATGTCCGGGACTGGTTCAAGACGGTGCATTATGCCCCTGACCATACTGGAATCTCTCAACGGGCTCTTCAGGTGACTGTGTCGACTCTGCAAAAGGCTGGTGTTGTGGGTGCTAACGGTCCCTCCGTCGACGATCTTTGCTACTTGAAGGTGGGTCATTTGATAGAATAGTATTCCCCTCTTTAAAATATTGTAGTTAGCTATTAATGTGCTTGATGAAAATGTAATAAAGCGTTGGGGTATGAAGACCTGTCAGATTAGGGTTGTTAAAGTTACGGCTATTTTCAAACTCCGCATTTAGTCTTAAAAGCGGGGAGGGGGGATCTGGATTGTTTCTTCTTCTTCTTCTTATTTCCCCATTCGCCATCATCATGCTCCGCACATTACAACAAACTAGAAAGTTCTCAACATCTCCTTCAGGTATGTCAAGAGAAGAATCGCATTGTTCCTTGACAATGTGTAACTCACTTTTTTTCTTCTCATTCTAGCCTCTCGACAGCTTTTTGCCGTTATCGCCAAAGATTACCCTGGTGAAGAAACCCTTCAGAAACGTCTCGACGTGCGACGACAACATATTGAAAACGCCAACAAGTCTTTCGTCAAAGGCACTCTCAAGTCAGGCGGTGCTTTGGTCGATCCCAATGGGGTAAGTGGAATGAAAACTTGGATGGACCCCCCCCCCAGTGTACTAACACTTTTTGGCGTAGAGTGGAAATATGCTTGGTAGTTTGATGATCATCGAAGCGGAATCCATCGAAAAAGCCAGACAGTTCATCGAAAACGATATCTATGTGGAATCCAAGGTGTGGGAATCATGGGAAATCTATCCCTATAAAGCAGGTAAAGGGCTAGGCGGCATGGAGGCATACTTGTTTTGTTGACACACCTCTTCTTTGATCATAATAGCTTTGGGTAACAAATAAGTCTCCTGGTTAGAATTGTATTAGTAGTTGTACTTAGATTCTTAGATTCTTGTTGTTTTGAAATAAAACCCCTCTTTGTAACTATCCTAATTGTGATAGGTGCCTGACTTTTTGAATCCCGCAAGAGTCGGACTCCCTTTTCGACTCACTTTTCCACCCAATCCCATCGCCCTACTATTGACACTACACATAGACACTATTCAACCCTGATAACCTGGAAATGATGATTACTTTTACGAGTAGCTTTTATTAAAAACGGGTTGGAAGGCTGTACCTAACCATTGGTTAGTCATTGACTCCACTTGCTGATCGTCGGTGTTCAATTATTTTAAAACTCCGATTTGCATGAAGGTCACTTTTGCTATTGTCAAAGGCACTTTTTTATTCAATGGATTACAACTAAAGGAAAGAGTAGTGATATCAGACTAAACCTAATGATGTGTTCTAATCTAATAGAAAGTGGAAGGGCGCTTGGCTTGGTAGAGAGAGCGGTTGGCCTTTTGGACACGTTGGAGACGGTGAGGCAAGGGGAAGGCGAGCTTGGGAGTCAACAATTGCTTGATGTATTGACGACGGACATCAGCCACAGCGATTTCGGCCACACGGATGATTTGGATGTTGCCGAAACGAGAGCGGTGACGAGCAGCCATATCTTGATAGCAAGTACCCACGGCTTCAACACGAGACATACCACGGTATTCCTTGTACATGTTGTGAGTGCCAGAGCGAGAATCGTAACGAAGCCAGACACCGAAGTTCTTGATTTGTTCAGGACGCTTTTCGAAGATCTATTATGTACAAGGAAAAGTTAGTGAGTGGTTTGATTTCGTTGTGAGGGATCGATCAGGTAGTAGGATCACTTACTTCGTTGACAGACACGATTTCACCAGCGGTCTTCTTGACCTTGCGGAGCTTGGCTAAGAAGTACCAGAAGCGAGACTTGGCAACCACATCGTTGGGGGCAAAGATGCGCATGCGGTAAAGCTTGGGAGTACGATCTTGCTCGGAAGGGAGCTTACGACCCACCACTTGATATTCGTGAAACTAAAGAGAGAAGAGAGAAGAGAGTCAGTCAACGTAACACCAGAATTCCTGCTCCGCCCACAAAAGGGCCCATGTTGTGTTGAGGCTACTATATGACCAGCGCTCTTCCGTATCAGATCAAGTTGAAGACGTGTGTGTTCGTTATGTCGAGCATCGGGTGGTAATCTTCGATGATGGTGAGCTTTATCGATGCTCGATGGCATTAAATGACCGTCGAAATGTTGAAGTTGAGTTCGATGTCAATGAATTTGTAAATTGGTGTAGTGATGATAGGTGTGTCGATAAAGAAGCCGATAAAAACAACGTGGATGCTGTTTATAAGTGTTTCAATCCATCCATCCATCCATCCATCCATCCACCCATTCATTCCATCCATCCATTCATCCATCATCCATCCATCCATCCATCCATTCACCCTTCCATCCATCCATCCATTATCCATCCACCTTTCCATCCATCCATCCGTTTCGTATATTCGATATATATGCTGATGATTCATTCGTGTCGTTCAGAAGAGCGCCATCCAAGTAGCCTATCTATTGGTCATCGTCACTTACTCTGGCCATGGTAATAAGGATAGAAAGAAGGAAGGAATTCAAGTGCTGGTGTAGAATTAGCGGCCTTTTCATTCCCCTGAAGATGCATTGGCATCATTCAAACTCCGCACGCTTACCCACCGTTAATTATGCAGCCCCCACCATCGAATCCAAGTAGACTACCACTCGCCTTCACACCTATGGGTAAACAAAAAAAGTATCACTGGTAGCGTTAGTTAGAGTACTATAATAAATCCAACCTATTTGCACGCAATCATCTTGATGGCACTTACAATCCAAAAAGTTCAAACAAAGGTTTATTTGTGTATCAGATACTATATAAAACGAGACCAAGTACAAGGTTGATGAGAGAGAGAGAAGGACCTATGTTGATGATCCAGCCACAGCCTGCCGTTGTTGAGCCCAGTCCTTGTGCACCTTACGAAACAGCTGTTCCTGCACGATGTTGATAGCCCACACCCATTCTTCCTTTTCCTTCCTGCTTGGAGTCAAAAACAGCCACCGAGTGCCCCACACGTTAAACCGTTGTTCTGAGTTGTACACCAAGATGCGTTGTCGTTTCAAGGAGAAGATGCGCCGCCGTCTAGGCACCCACACCGTCAAAAGGCACTCCTGGTCCGAGTCTTTTGCCGTCATACCGTTCTTGAAGATTCGAGGGGGGCGATCCAATTGATGCTTTGACGTCCGCCAGTCCATTTCCGAAGCCAGTCCAGAGTACACATACGCATTCGCCATATCCAGAGTGCCTTTTTGTTCATGGATCCCCGTCGTGAGAGGTTTGCCGTCGTTGGAAGCTCGTTTGTAGATGTTGTAATAGTGCAGTCTGCCATCCATGGTGAGGACGAATTGTTTTTGACTAAACGTGGTCTTGGATTGGACGTACATGATGCCGGATTTCTATAAAACCATCTTGTTACTATCGGAGTTTCATTTTCCCTCTGTCACTTACGATGATGTCTTTGCACTGTGTAAAGGGACAGATGCTCCAGATCCGAGTATCCACAAAGGGGTGGCTTGCATCTTCAGAGGTACCACATTGGAAAGAGTCCAGCCCATCCCGTTTTTTCCCCTGAGATTTGAGTTTACAGTCAAAGGAAGAGACCAGTTTGGCGCCATTGCTGTGTATATCGCGATCAGCCTCCACCCGAGCCTTTGCATAAATGACCAAATCGGAGAGACAGGAGACCCATTGATCACAAGTATCATTCGAGTACGCCTATAAAATCCAAGTAGTTAGATCCCACGATCTCAGCACACCGCCCTTTGTATTACCTTTAGCTTCAACGAGATTCCATTCTCCATCACCAGTTCGATACAAGGCTGCTGTTTTGCCAACAGATTCTTGCGAGTAGGTAGGCCATGACCAAAAGCACTCAGGCGCCGACGGTGAGGTACAGAAGAGGAGGAAGGCAAGGTTGGGGGAGCTGTGGTGCCATGTTCCAGCATGGGCGACGTTGAAGAGGTGCCGAAACTTGAGGATACACTATCTCCGGGCATGTCGTCACCGCGGCTGGTGAAGGGTGTGAGAAGCGCATCCGACGATGAGTAGCCATCAAATGACCGTTGGACGTAGGATACTTCGGCCAAGTTGATATACCCCGAAGCCGCCGAAATCAAGTGCATCCGTCGATCGATTTCTTCTTGTTGCCAAGGGTGGGTGATGTGGTCGGTGTTCCCCGCGTATGGTGTCACGAGGGTTACGAACGGGCTGGCCTTCACTCGGTTGATGTAGGATGGGGCGAGTTTGGCGTTGGTGCAGTGCATGAGGGTAGACGGATCCATGTAGGCAGATGTTGGCGGAAGTTTGGCCTTGTGTGCAGGAATGGCGAAGAGGAAGCCGGCAAATGAGGAGAAGTAGAACCGGCGTGGGACCCAGGAGCCAGCCTTGATGTTACGGCCATCGAAATCGGTGATCTTGGTCAAAAAGCCTTCGCATGGAAATGGTTCCTAAATAGATAACGTTAGTTACACACCTTCATTTCATTTTGTCTAATATCTTACGGCAAGCGTTGTGTTTCCACTCAAGCCAACATGGTGAGGAGTATGTTGAATTGGTCGGAGTTCAAGTTGATGGGTCTATTCATGCAAGAGTTTTAGTTACACAAAATGTCAAATCGCTTTTTCTTCTCTTACATTTTCAATCAGTTGGGGACAGATGACTTTATCGACACGGGTACAGCCATCGACTGAAGGTTCCCAAAAGATCCATTCTAAGCGATCTTTTCGTACCCAGCATAAAGAGAGATCCCAGTCGTTCAAGAGAGAAGAAGATTGCCACACAGAATCCTTCTGTAACAGATCCAATACGGCGCCCTTAATTTGATCCATTGTAATAGAGAATCTCGAGTCATTTCTACCATGTTGTTGCTGTTGTTGACGTAGTGTTTCCTCTTGGTTATGGTGCAAATAGTGTTCGTGAACCAGTGGAAGATGGACACGCAGGTTGATGGATGGGATGTAGATTTCGCACTCACGAGGGAAGGGCTTCCGGGCAATTGGAGGGAGGAGTGTGTAAAGAGCCATATACCATTCTTGACACCGGGTGAGGGATCTTGCACGGAAGACAACAGTGCCGATTTCTTTAGCGTCTTTGAGAGTGTATTGGAGACAGAACGTATAATCCAGAGGCGACAAGAGATACAATGAGAGACCAGGGTTGGTTTGAAGGTCCAGCGAAATGCAATGTTGAGGGTTTCGACTGGTCCATGGTATATTCTATGACAGTAAAGAAGAAGAGAGTGAGTCATAGTCTAAACGACGACGTTGGCATTTAATTTACCTTGGAATCATAACATTCTAATGCCATTGGTGTTAAAATGACTTGTAGCTGTCGCCAGTCCTTTTGCCGTCCCGTAGAGCTGCTTTTACGTTGCTTGTATGCCACCGGTAGCCTATCATTTTCGCCGTTGACCGTCTCTGTACATAACAAGAAGCCGTGTTTGATGACTGGGTCGCTGGCGCTGTCGTCGTCGTTGTCGTCATCGTCCACATCACTATCATCGGTGTCAGTGCTGAAAGGATGTGTTGTATTACTAGGTAAGCTGGGTAAAAAAATAGGGCCAGATTTCCGCCAAATCAATGAGCTTGTCAATGTCTGCCGGGATTTGCTTTTAGGTGTCGGTCGTCTCTTCGGTTTCCTAGGCGGACTTTGCTGGGTGTCGCTGTCACTGTCATTGTACGTAATCCTCGGAATAGGGCCATAATAACTGGTCTTGTCGCTATGTTGTTGATTTTGTTGTTTAGTTGCTTTAGTCAAAAATTTGTCACCAGACATAGGCGAAGATGTGGTGGCGCCAACACCAGTGGTTGTTTTTGGATGGGTAGGTCGAATCGTGTCATCAGAAGACTGGGAAGAAGTGGTTGGTGCTGTTGATATACTGTTGGTTTCAAGTTGTGTATGGAATGAATCAGTGTCGTTGTCGTCGTCCGTGCTTGATTGTCCTCTCAAGAGCGAAGAGTGGGCTGTGTGGAAGGTATCTTCAGATAAGTAGTTGACGTTGGATTCGCTGGAGGAGGTGTGACCGGTAGTGTTGATATCCTCCATCGGTTCACAATCATCGGTATTGCTGGACGCTTGTATCGTTCCAGGTCTATCAAAAAATTAAAAGATAGAATCCGCGCTAGTCAGTAAAAGGGAAGGGAGGGACTGTTGTTGAATGAGTGCAACTTACTGAGGTCTTGTGATTCCGTCCTTCGTTGTCTTGGTATTGGCATCATTATTGTCAGCTCTTCTGTCAGTGGTGGTTGAAGGAGTATTTTGAATGGGTGAAGTAGTCGCCATGGAAGAAGAGGTTCCCATTTCGTCCGGTGGTAATGAAGGGTCTTGACATGTTCGAAATGGCGAAGGTGTCTTGTCGTCCCACGGGCCAATTAGTATTCGGTAAGCGCACTTGATTTTATGTCCAGGATCACCCTCTTCTCTTTTCGTCATTGTGAGAAAAGTAAAAGAAAGAAAGAGAAGAAGAACCGGGACTTATTTGCAGGATTCTTATTCTCTGTGTGTGACGCCCATTCAGCTTTTATTTAAAGCTCCGCCTCGCAGCGAAAATAAAAAAGCTGAGATGAAGACCCGCCAACTTTTTTTTCTTTCTTTCTTTCTTCCATCTCTTTCCTTTAGTATATACCAATGTCTTCACTGGCGGACGAATTGGCGGCTGATCTCGACTTCTCTGATTCCGATAACGAGCAACAGAACTCTGATCAAGAAGAAGAACAACAGCAACAAGAGGCATCCTCGTCGACGCAAAACAACAAAGCCGACGACACTGATGACTCTGACGATGACACACACACTGCGGCGACATACTCTGCTTTGAAGGATACTGAAAAAGGTAGCAATAAACGGAAACGGACGTCAGTTGACACTTTGGAAGAAGATGCCCACAACATCAAGAAGGTCTGTCGATTTCTGTACAGTAAACAAGTACAAGATGTTATTGCTGTAAGTAGCGTATAGATAGGTTACAACTTGGATAATGAACTCAATAGTGCTCTTCTCTATTTATTAGCGGATCGACCATTTTGAATCACAGGATCTGAAGTCGACACCAAGGGTGATGGGCTCCTCTGAAGACGATGAAGAATATAGATTGATCATCCAAGCCAACAGTATGACAGCAGAAATCGACAACGAGATGCAAACTATCCACAAGGTAGGGCACAAATGCAGTCCGGCAAAATACAATGCAGCATGTGGGATTCTTACTCTGACACGGTTGTATCTTTTGATAGTTTATTAGAGACCATTATGCCACGAAATTCCCAGAACTAGAATCGCTTGTACTAAACCCTCTGGACTATGCCCGCACAGTAAAGAAGATCGGCAACGAATCGAACATCACCAATATCGACCTGCGCTCCATCCTCCCCTCAGCCACGATCATGGTCGTCACTGTAACAGCCACAACAACCAATGGACGACAACTCACAGACGATGAATGGCAACGCACCGAGGAAGCCTGCGACATGGCTCTGGCATTAGAGGAAGCACGTAAAAAGATCATCAACTACGTTGCCTCTCGCATGACGATCATCGCACCAAACTTATCTCATGTGGTAGGAAGTGCCACTGCTGCTCAACTGTTATCGGCGGCGGGTGGGCTCAAGGAATTCTGCAAGATCCCGGGCTGTAACGTCCAGGCGTTGGGCAACAATCGCAAGATCGCATTGGGTTTCTCGGTGGTGACGTCGAATCCGCATGGTGGTGGCTTTATCGCACAATCGCCCTTGGTCCTCTCTATGCCTCAAGATCTGAGACGTAAGGCCACGAAGATTATTGCTGGGAAGGCGACCTTAGCTGGACGTATCGATCAAAGCCGGGCTTCGACTGATGGTAAGTAGTTATCTTGTATCGAAATGTTCCATAGACTCACACAGGGCTTGTATAGGTCATCTTGGTAGGGAAATGCGCGAAGCCATCGATCAAAAGCTGGAGAAACTCCAAGAACCTCCACCAAGCAAGAACATCAAAGCACTACCTATCCCTGATGAAGGACCTAAGAAAAAGCGTGGTGGTAAGAGGTAAGGCAACCAAACAAAAAGTCAAGAAATGAAGAGGTCACTGATTCGTCTGATCTCTGTCTAATGTAGAGTACGACGACAAAAGGAAGCATATGCCATGACGGAACTACGTGCTGCTCGCAATAGAATGACGTTTGGTGAACAAGAAGAAGAAGTGGGCTATGGTGATGAAACCGAAGGTCTTGGTATGGCGGCGAAGCAACTGGGGAAGATCAGGGCCACTCAAGCTGATCAGCGAAATAAAGGTAAAACCACTTTGGGTACCAAAGGATCGATCAAGGAAACTAACTTTTATTGAATGTTCTGCTAGTCAAAACGCCCAAACTCAAGAACTATGGTCACAATCCCTCAGGTCTTCAAACTTCGGGTCTTGCATCCTCTTTATCATTCACACCAGTGCAAGGTATTGAACTGATTGATCCCACTGCCGCTGCCGAACGGGTCAAGAAGGCGAATGAAAAGTACTTTGGCGATGGTGCATTCTCCATTGTCCGGAAATAGATGATGAAATCTGGATAGCTGTAGTAGGAATAGTTAGATATCAATAAATCATATGCTTTTTTTTTTATCATTGTCTTTATAACGTATGGATGACATGAACAAGTAACCCTTTTTAGCCGTCCGAAGACCCACATAGTCTTTCCATATCAAATCTTGTAGTTTTCAACCGCCATTAGCATGGATGTTTATCTTAACTAGAGTCGCGATCAGCCAATAAAACCGGCTTGAAGCCATCTTTATGAATCTACTCTTTTGCATATGCTCCTGTTCTCTTGCAGACTCTGATACGTACCGGTGTGAAAGCAATGAATGACATACTGAGACGCCCTTCCGTCAAAAAGCGTCGGTGGTTGAAAAAAGCCCCAATTTTCTTGGATCCCATTTTTCTTGCGAACGAAATAAACAACAAACACTCAAACTTGACATTGACTCAGAGATGCTTTTTATCTACCGACTGATACTAAGAAAGCCTAATTTCCTTGGGTGAATTGCCGATTTTGATAACACTCGCTTTTTTAAGACTTCTTGTAACGTTTACCGATCCATTGGACATAGATGTTAATGTTTCTTGGTATCAGACAATAGATACGCATTACATTGCGTTTCCTGTAAAATTTGACGGTGGGTTGTCTATCTTGGTTCTGAGAAATGAGCAACTCTTTACAAAAAATTTGGAGCTCAAAACAGATCAGTTATCAAAAAGCTCAAATTTTGAAACTGTTCAAACCCCGCCATTTGGAAAAAGGACAGACCATCCCCTTGGAAAATGCCCCACTTTTCTTAAATCTCAATTTTCTTGCAAACGGAATAGACGACCCACCATCAGATTTAACATAGACTTACAGGTGCTTTTAATCTATCGATTGATACCAAGAATGTCTGGTTTCCTTGAGTGAATTGTCTTTTTTGATACCACTCCAGCCAGTCGCTTTTTGGGGACCTCTCGTAGCGTTCACGGTCGCATACAACATAAAAAGACATGTTTCTGCGTATCAGTCGATAGATAGGCAGCGCACCGTGGTGTTTATAAAATTTGACGGTGTGTTGTTTATCTCGGTTCTGAGAAAGGAGCAACCCTTTACGAAAAAGTGGGGGGTTCAAAACCGATCAGTTTCCAAAAAGCTCAAACTTTCCAAACTATTTAAACCCCGCCATTTGGAAAAAGGACAGGCCATCCCCTGGAAAATTAGGAATGCTACAAACAGAACCACCGGGACAGAACCAATCTGTGTATGCTTAATTTTGCAGACAATAAGGAATTATATGCCGGGGGACTCTCTCAGTCCCTGACTTGAGTCCCGGGCATAGCTGGGACTCAATTCGAAATAAAGATAAAACCGCCCCGCCAGGCACAAGAATGGTCTTACTCTTCTCATCGGGAACAAGGCCCTCTATTCTCCTGGTATCAGGTACAATAAAAGGACACGTATCAATTGCGGCTCATCAACTCGTAAGGCGGGCAACATGTGTGCGAACGTGGATCAAATACGACGCCAAGGCCGATGGAACAACACAACGATGGAGGGCATATTTCAGCCTTCCAAGGGAAATGATGCGATCAATGGCAGGCTTCCCCACCAATGGTCAATCCTTTTATCTTGCTCGTGCCGTCCTCAACCCACCTACCAGCCTCTGCAAAAAGTTGTTCCCGGCGATCGGCGAATGGCATGACCGACTGGCGGCGAAAGAACTCAGTCCCGGCGATCCTATTCAACCTAACGTCGCTGAAAATGCATTTGTACAGATGATCATGATGTTCAGGAAGACTTTTATACAAGACTCGGCGCTCATGAAGGAACTCCACCCCTGCTATCCCATTTGGCAACATTTAATCTTCTCTGATCCAGCCTATTTGTCATTCAAAAGGTAAGTCCACATCATAGCATGAGAATGTAGTAGCAAATCAAAGCTCAGGAACACGATCCTGCCCACACACTCCTCCAACAATGTGTGCCTATGCAACTCTAGATTTCAAACCCCGGTTGGCTATAAGATTATTTTTTTGCCCGGCCTATTATTTTGCTCCTTCTTCCCCTCGTCATTACTTTTTTGCCTCCATTGTCACTCTCTTTACTCCACGACGTCAAACGAACGAACGAACGAGCAAACGAACGAACGAACGGTAACTCTCCTTTTCTCACGTCATGTTCATCTTTTGCTTACCATTACTAAC
>LT554468.1:1612313-1631155 GCA_900079185.1 Absidia glauca
AGATGCCTCTATTCGGATCAGAACTACCCACCATCGGTACTTTGTGCCTTTCGGCTCACCTGATTTAGACAAGCACTAAGACTGATCACCCCAGTTTTCAAACGCCGGTTGGTGCACCACAAGGAAAACCTTTCTTCCATAGCCTAAATTCCATCAGTACCTTCGTCCCTAGTCACCACCATATGTGCAGTTCGTTTAGCATCAACATCCCTTCCAAAAGACAAACAAGAAGGGTCAAAAGCTAACTTTTCCCTTGACTGGTAACAGGAGGAGGGTGAGGCAATCGGATGATGGGACGGTGAATCGGGTGAGTGATAGTGTTCGTCGATACCTTATCTTTATCACACTCGTATCAGCCTTTAGTTGCTAGTTCAAAAGGAGAAAAGATGGTTCCAAGTTTGTGCGACAACGTGGAATACGAGCTGTCAGGGCGGCGTTTGAAAACGACATTCATGCATGAATTTCCCTCTGCCAAAATGTCAGCGCTATGACCGATCGATTCTTTCATTTTCACCACAGACACCTTGTTTATCAAAGGCTCACATGATAGAAACAATCAAAGAGATTCACTTCAGCCCCCAGGGTAGAGGCTAAAAACCACATGTTCTTCTTATAACAGGGGAGCATGATCGGTTTTAGATGGCGCATCGCTGTTTCACATGGGCTCTACAAAAAAGCCCACAAAAAGTTCTCTTTCCAAATTTTTTTTCTTTCCAACAACAACCATGCCTCCCAACCCAGACATCCCTACCGTTCCCCCACCTCGACGCTTCTCCAGCTTCAGTATCTTGCAGCCCGTCTATTTGGGGTTGGACGTCTCCGTGTCGGAAAGCCGAGATGAATCGCACTACTCGATTTCCGTGCATGATGGCTCGTACACCACCGATTACTACACCGGCCTCCTTTGCAAACACACACCCGGAATCGGCCTCGAAAAATGCATGGAGGAAGCGGTCAACTCCCTGAAAAGGGTTGTCAAACTGTATGCGGTGTCTCAGTCCTACAAGGTCCAGCTTGTGGCTTGCGCCTACCGGCTGAACGAACTCTATTTGGTTAAGGACCCACCTGTGGCAACCACCATGAGCGAGTTTTGGCGTGAGCTCGATGCCATTCCCTTCATTTTAAAGTCCGACGCAAAGTGCTCAGATGAGCGTGCTAGTGCCGCCGTGCGCAAAGCTGTCATGCTGCTCTCGCCACAGTACCCCGGGAACTTGCCTCGGGTGTGTGTAGGCTACCGTCATGAAGTAAGTGACGTATCCCCTTCCCCCTTCTTTTCGATGGAATAGCCTTTCTCATCTCTTTCTCTCTATAGGTCGAAGGTGAGTTTCCATGAAGAACAGGTAAAGGAAACTCCGACTCATGTACTCTTTTTTTTTTCTAGTTGACTTTAACAACGTCATTCATATGGTCGATCTGGATGACTACCGAAAGACAGTCTCTGAAGATACATGGAGGGTCTGGAACGACATTTCTGGTGAATTTAAAAAAAAGAATCTCAAAGTAACCTACTTCAACTCGACACCCCAAGGAGGAGGAGGTAAGAAGAAGAAGAAAAACCGGAGTTTGAAACTAATTCATGCAAACAAAAATGTCCTTTTTTGGTCCAGTTGCTCTCATGCGGCACGCTTTACTTCGGTTCCTCCACCTCAATGACATCCACGCACGCTGTGAGTAGCATGTTTCGTTTCACTTTTTGGTGTACTGATGTGACTTTTGCGTTAGGGTTTGTTGCTCGGCCAAGACCAGAAATTTTTGATATCACCAAGCGAAAGTTCCATAACGTGCTTCAAGGAGTGGCAGCCCCCGATGTGCGTTTGACAGAAGAGGAAAAAAAGTTGTTTATTGAATGGTCTGATGAAAATGCCAACCGATTCTGGCTCGGTGACGGTGGTCCATTGTTGAACTCTGATGTGATCATCATTGACGATCCACAAGGTATGTAACAAGAAAGAAAAAAAGATTGGGCCCAGGGCTAACTTTTTTGTACAGTGGCTGGAATCATCCCTCATATTAAGAAACATAGCCCAAGCACTCGCATCATCTTCCGTTGTCATATCGAGATCCGTGCTGATCTAATCCGTGACAACCCAGATGGCCCTCAAGCGGAAACATGGAAGTAAGTAGAAGCGTTTTAACTATGGGTTGCTATGTTACACTCAGCTCATGCCCCTTTTTTCAACTCCGACAAAGCTTTTTGTGGGGATTCATCCAACATGCCGATCTCTATATCGCCCATCCTATGCATAATTTCATCCCCGACGAGGTTCCTCGAAAGAATGTTGCCTTGCTTCCCGCATGTACGGATCCCCTTGACGGGCTCAACAAGCCTCTCAGCCAATGGATTGTAAACTACTACCGATCGGTGTTCAATCGTGTGTGCATGGATCAGGGCTCCAACGAAGTGGACTGGAATCGACCGTATATTGTGCAAGTAGCCCGCTTCGATCCTTCCAAGGGAATCCCCGACGTACTCGAATCGTACCGCCTGATGCGGCAACGTATGGATCTGGATGAAAAATGGACGGATGCGGACATTCCCCAACTGGTAGTGTGTGGCCACGGCTCGATTGACGATCCCGACGGTACTTTAATTTATGAGCAGACGCATAATCAGCTGCAATCCGGGCCTTTTGCATCCATCAGCGGCGATATCATCATTGCTAGGCTCCAGCCGTCCGATCAACTTTTAAACATGATCCTTCGAGGCGCCCGTGTAGCACTCCAGCTTTCCCATCGTGAAGGATTTGAAGTCAAGGTCACCGAGGCGCTACAAAAGGGTGTGCCTGTCATCGCCTACGAAGCAGGAGGGATTCCTCTCCAAATCATCCGCAATATCACTGGTTTCTTGGCCCCCATCGGCGACGTCCAGTGTGTGGCTGACCATCTCTACCGCCTTTTCGATGACACCGAGCTCTGGGAAAGAATGAGCAGAGATGCCATCAATAATCTGACCGAGGAATACTTCACCATCTGGAGCGCTATGGCTTGGATGTTCTTGGCGAATGAATTGACAGGTGAAGCTGCCCGAGAATCTACAAGCCAAGGGCTGCTGGATGAAGACGCCACATTGAAACGCAACAATGGCATCGGGAATGCAAAGTATGTCCGCTCGTTTTGGTTTGAAAAGTACAAGTTCCAGCCCCCATCTACCTTTGTCAATCATCATTACTAGTTAGTGCTATTGTGCATACGAATAAAAAGAACATTGTATAATTTGTATAATTTTATTGAGAGGGGGAGACTACTGCTATTACTACTAGGTAACCTAAAGAGAGGATGCCAAGTTACTGCTGCTGTGGACGACACCTTCTTGATCCAGCATGGAAGGGTCCACTAGAGTATTTGATAACAGCAATCCATCCATATTGCCAGCTGCTTGTGAATGGATCCGCCGCCCAGATTCATTGTGCTGCTGCCTATCTTCTTCCATAGAATCGTTGCTGTCTTCGTAACCAGTGCTGGTTTGATGTGATGGCTGTGACGAGGGTGATGTGGCGGTCTGCATGATGGATGACGAGGCGAGTAGGGGCAATCCGCCTTCGGTGTCGTTCGAAGATGATGGTGGTAGATAAGGGTGATTTGGCGCTGATCGCATGGCTTCGAGGACGTCGCTGACTTCGACCGCCACACTGGCCTCGAGATCATAATAGTTTCGACATAAAGGGCAGCTGAATCCTGGATAATTCTGGAAGACGATGGGGCGAAGGCATTTGAAGTGGAAGACATGGGAGCATGGGGCAACAAAGAGAGCTTGTAAAGGAGCAATGGCATAGAGACAGATGCAACATTCTTGAATAGCGGATGAGTTGATGTTGGTTGTAGTTGCGGTGATTCCGTGATTGGCAGGTTCTTTCAAAGTCGCTGCTTCCAAACCGCCGGTGTCGCTTGGTGAGTGAGAGGACTCCATCAGATGTTGTCGTAGTTGTTGAAATGCCTGGCGACTGTATGAGCTTGAACTTTTCATGTTCCTATCCACCTCGAGCCGAATCTTCACAGATCGATACACCTGTTCCAATCCTCCTATTCCCATTCACATGCACATCACAAGAATACAATCAGATCAAGTCAAGTCCCCTCCTGCCCACTTTTGATCTTTACCTTGGTAGTCCACGCCCAATTGAATGGCATCACCATCCTTGAGTTCCAAAGGTATACTGGTTTCATTAGAAGGAGAGAGCCGGACCCGATTGACAAAGGTACCACTAGACGATCCCGTATCACGGATGAAGATCTAGTCCGCCATAATATAAAACCCATTGTCAATGTAGCCTCTTTACTTGCTGCCTTGATGCATTATCCCTTCCTTTACCTTTTTCTCTTCGTCCATCCATAGTTCGGCGTGGATTCGACTAACCACTTTGCTTTTAAAAGACAGTCGGTTATGCAAGACATGGCGTTCACTATAGCGTCCCATCTGCAGTACTGTTGTCGGCGTGAGCACTCGATCGATGATGTCAAACATAAAGCACCTTGAGTTCATTCCAATGTTGGGTAAGAGACGGATATGGAGACTGGGCTGTGATACGGCCAGCGAGGAGTCACCAGCATTGTTGCCATTGTCGTTCTCGCCAATAGTATTAGGCACGGACGTTGGAATTGCCGTGGAAGCAACCGTTCGAGATGGAGGAGGTGGAGAATTCAGGGTGATAGTCGTTGTTGTCGTAGGTGCTGTATCCCGTGATGAAGCCAACGAAGAAGCAACAACAACTTCACCATCCGCCAAGTGGTATAGTTGATTGGATTGATTGGATTGCTGATGATGGCGAGACTGATCAGAAGAGTACGGTGACAACCCCAAGGAGGCTAGAAAAGAAGCGTGATCGTTGTCGCTGTTATTGCTACTGTTGTTGTTACTAACGTCGTCGTTGTTATGGGGAGCCGGACTGGATGCTGAGGTTACTGTCATGGGCGATGCTGGTATTGATGTTGAGGCTCGACGCCGCCGCCAGTTCTGAAACCCACTGAATAGATTAGTTGCATGCTGCTGCTGCTGAGAGCGATTACTGCCAGAAGAATGACTTTGTGATCTGGTAAGTGGCATGATCGTCTTCAGTTAAATGTCGTTTCCAGGTTGTTGTGATGGCTTGAATCGTCGCTGCGTGGTAACAGTTGTTTGCGGTTATTTCTGTTGTGTCAAGAAAAAGAGGGAAAGAAAGGGAAGAAAGAAGAAAAAGAAAGAAAAAGGAGGCTAGAAGAAAAAGGCGGGGGTTTTGTGCTTCGTGAGGTTTCAGTCAAAAAATAATTTCAAGCTCCGATTTTCGACGATCATCTCTGGATCGAACAATCGCCCCCGGGAAGGATTCCACATGGGGAATCATTTTGAGTGGATACCTGATAAGGTTTCTCATTTATTGTTTTCAATCTATCATTGGCCATCCGTTCATCACACCAATGGTGATGCTTGATGCAACACCACCTTTCAGTAAGGGCAGAACGATATGTATCAATCATTATCTTCCCTTGAAGTAGCATTTCATACGTACATAAAGTGCAGTGTACATACACACACTACGCAGGACGACGATTTTCCTCTTCGTATGCATACGACATGAAAAAGGCTAAAATACAAACCGATTTGCATGTATTTTGTAACTCCGACGGGTGGGATCAATGCGGCAGTCGATTTATCTTTTTGGGCTATAAAAGGATGCATATGGTTAGGGTGCTACCCCAGATTCTTTCTATTAATAACAGCAACACTAAGGTGTCAGGGGAAGAGAATACACCGATCATAGGTTGTTTTGACTGACTCGAAGCTTTTTGAATCTTCATAACCCTAACTGATCCAGTAGAAAAAGCAAATCGTCTTGCGCAGTTACGATATGAATTCCACAACTGGTACCATACTAAACCTATTGTAAACATTTTGTTTGCTTCTTGTGATATACTGTCTTCTCCTTCTTTGTGTGTCCCTCATCTATCTCCCTTTTTTTTTTACCCATCACACTCGATCTGTCAGTCTGTGGCGAGAGACGGAGTTTGAAAATCCTCTATATTAAGGGTCTTTTCCCCTTTTTCCATTTATCTCTCTCTCTTTCCCTTTTTTTATCACCTCTTTCTCTTACTACTCTCTTATACCATTCTATATACCGTAACTGACACACCATGACACTAGTTTCATCCTCTAATGAAAAGCTCAATGCCCCTCATGAAGAAACATCCACATTACCAACCAACACCTCAAAGACCAGCAAAAGAAGAAGACTGTATTGGATCCTCGCGGGGCTGTTGCTTCTACTCATCATTGTGATTGCTATTGTTGTACCTGTGGTGGTGATTAACGAGCGCAACAAACATCAACAACAACAAGAACATGGTGTCGCCGATCCCACGAATGGCAGCATGAAGACGAACATTACCACAGCGGTTAGTGGCGGGTATGCGGCCTACAGAAACGGAGATGGAATAGTCAACGGATATGCAGTCTCTAACTATGCTAACCTCACTCGAATCCAAACAATCAACGGTGACGCACTGCAAAACAAACAACGCATCTTTGTGATCGGTGACATTCACGGCTGTCTCGACGAATTCAATCAGCTTGTCGATCATATCCAATACAACCCTGCTTCTGATCTACTCATTTTGGCTGGTGATATGGTTGCTAAAGGTCCTTCCAGCTCGGGGGTGCTTCGTCGGGCAAGAGAGCTTCATGCGCTGTGTGTGCGTGGTAATCATGATGACAAGGCGGTGCGCTTCAAGACTTTTGAAAGAACAAATGGACCTGCCGTGATGAATGAACCTACAGAAGTTATGCCTGAAGGAAATGTGCCTGATCCTCTAAAATACAAGAATAAACACCTGGCCGTCTCAAGGTAAGACATGCATGATTCGTCATATAATAGCCACGATTCCAGCTTACGCCCTTTGTTACCATCAGGCAGCTCTCGGATGAAGACTATGAATACCTTACAAGCTGTCCATCCATCTTGGAGCTACCTTCTTTGAACAATAGTGTGGTGGTACATGGTGGATTGGATCCTACGGTCACCGATCTATCTCAACAACAGCCTCTCAATGTGATGACAATGCGCGATATCGACGATGGCCATCCAACTGACAAAAAGAACATAGGATCTCCTTGGACCGATGCTTGGAACCAGGTTCAAGAACATGCCAGCTCGCCTGTCACTGTGTACTACGGCCATGATGCCAGTCGTGGTGTGGTACTCAAGCCTTTCTCTTTTGGAATGGACTCTGGGTGTGTCTATGGAAGGTCGCTCTCTGCCATTGAAATGAAATCCAAGCAGATCTTTAGTGTGCCCTGTAAGCAGTATGTTGTTTAGTTGTGCTATTATTAGCTGTAGTGAAGTCTATCCCCCCCCCTCTTCTCCCCTCTTGTTTGTGTCACTCGCCCTTCTCCTTCAACCTCACTTCTTTTACCCTTTCATGTAACTGTCTATGTATGTACCTTAATTTTTACTCTTCCTATTACCATACTTGCCACACTAATAAAGCAAAACTACTTTGAAAACTCAACTTTGACCATGGTTATGGTTTGAAATATCTCCTGGATGACCCCTTTTCTTTCATAGCTACTGCACGTGGCGAATCTTATTGGTCTGATTTGTATGCCCTTTGACTTGTATGCGCGCAACGTATGTTTGTATGCTTCCAGAAATGCATGGGCAAGGATCTGTACCTTTTTTATCCTCGTTCATGCGGCGGGGTTTGAATTATAATGGATCCTGGAAAACGGCTCTTTCTTCATTTGTGAAGACGGAGGAGAGATGCTATGCAATGTTTATCAAAAAAATGAATGGGGTTAAAGTATATGTGAACGGACTTGCTAGTAATATATACAGACATACGATTCATGGAAGAGAAGATGATCAGCACTGCCCTAGTTGAGCTTATCTGAACGATCAACCCGATGGGGGTAAAAGTTGTCCCCAAGTACCGTACGCCCCCATCTGCCCTTTTTACAGAAGTTGTTCTTTTCTTCTCTTTTGCCTTCTTCACATCACAAACAAACAATGTAAAAGAAAACAAAGTGGGTGCCATCTTTCTCATAACAAGCTCATCAGTACCAAGAGCAAAGTGTCCATGCAAAAAAGTCCTACTTGCATAAATTTAAAAAAGGCGGGAGCGGAGTTTCAATTGGATCTTGGTTTATGCACTCCTTAAACCTACTCCTTTATCGCTCTGCCTTTTTCTCCTTTTGAAGAGTAGCCCTGAGCTGAGCAAACATACATCTCCTTCTGCCTTGCTTTGCATAGAACAAGGCGTCTAAGATGGAGATTCTTCAGCCAATGGCTGTACTGTACTGATCCACATTTCCTAAGGATCATGTATCTTGTATGCATACTATGGGCTTGTTTGATTTTTCTTTTGCCAGCGACCAAATAGTCACTGATCATGGATATACACAGAACGGGTTGACCACATGGACTAAAAACAGGTACAAAATACAAGACTGTATGGTTCTGTGGCAAACAAAACAATAACAAACAGCGAGCTATAACCTAACCACACACACACGCATACAAACTGCATTGATTTCCTCTTCAAACACATTTTTATTCCAAACAGTCTATCCTAGAAACAAAATTTAACCCGAACGTCCAGTTGTTAGCACGTGAGGTCCCTCACGGATCGACCCAGAGCTTCAAAGACCATCAGACATCACATTTCTGCTACGAATATCAATCCATAAAGTCGGAGGTGTGTAGCTAGTGGGTAAAAATAGAAAAGATAGACCAATCAGGTTATGTTTGATCAACAGATCTGGTTTTTTGAGGCTTTAACTTCGATGCCGTCAGCCGTTACCTTGACCTATACTACTAATAGAGCAGACGTTAAGACGATACTGTAGTACAGCTTCCTATTCTACCAATGGAGATTTCCAACCAGTAAAACGACATGAAAGAATAGTTCGATTAGACAAAGTTTACCGAATTCCACCAGAATAGATGAAGGTTCCCGTAGTGAACTTACTTCCGAGTCAACTTTTTCATCTTTGGGAGGATTCCATGGGACGGGAAGGAGACTTTATCAGTAACAATTCCTACAAGTAACCTACTTTTAATGGTAAAAGTGAGACATTGAATAAAACAAGTACTCAAAGAGAGGGATTACTGAAAGGAGACAGAAAAGTAAAGGTTAGGACTTGGCATTGGGTGATTTGCAGCCCCAATGAATTTCGAACTCCTCTTTTGGCTTGCTGTGTATCATATCGCCCGTGAGAAGTGTCACTTTTGTTGGACATTGATTTCCTTGTAAAAGAGCTAACAGATCTTATCTCAAATTTCACAAGAAGAAATAAGTGCTTTGTATCTACCGAATGATATTATCATATGATAAGGTTGCTGGATTCTGGTGGATGAATGATCAACTTTTGGGCCACTGGACTTTGTCACTGACTTGGGGCTTTGTGTAGAGTTGAGAGAAGCATACAACATAAACATACTTCAATCATGGTATCTTTCGATAGATAAAAATGTGTTTGTCCCCCTCGATTTTGAAAACAGGGCAACTCGCCGTAAAAAATTCAAGTGGAAGTCGAAAGGTTCCAAAAAAGTCAAATATTTTCAAATGCCGCCCGTCCGCTTATGATTTTGAATTTTGCGGACAATAAGAATTTTGCGGTGAGAGGGGTCCCACTCGGGAATCGATCGACAAGGCACTCTCCTCTGCTGGTACCAGGACCAACAAGAATACGGATATCAATTGAGGCTCATCAGCTCGTATGACGGATATTATGGGTGTGAACGAAGATCAAAAACGACGCCAAGAACGGGAGAATTACACATCGATGAAGGGCATATCTCACCAGTCTTCCAAGAGAAAAAAATACGATCAATGGCAGGCTTTCCCACCATGGTCGAGCCTTTTATCTTGCACACTTCGCCCTTGACCCACTTACCAGCCTCTGCAAGAAGTTCCCGACGATCGACGAATGGCATGATAGACTGGCAGCAAAGAACTCAGTCCTGACAACAACAATCCTATTCAACCAACCGTCGCTGCCAATGCATTTATACAGGTGATCATGATGCTCAGGAAGACTTATACACCAGACTCGGTGCTCATGATGTAACTCCACCCCTGCCATCTCATTTGTCAACATTCAATCTTCTCTGATCCAGCCTACTTTTAATTCAAAAGGTAAGCCGGCATCATAGCGTTGAAATGTAGTAGCATGCTCACTCTGATATGTTAGAGATCTGTTGCAAATTGAAGCTCAGGAACACGATCCCTGCACACTAGATTTCAAACCCCGATTGGCCATAAGAATTATTTTTTCTGCCCGTCCTTTATTTTGCTCCTTCTTCCCTTCGTCATTACTTTTTTGCCTCCCACTGTCATTCTTTTTACTCCACGACAACAACGAACGAATAAACGAACGAACGAACGAACGAACGAACGAGCAAACGAACGAACGAACGGTAACTCTGCCCTTCTCACGTCATGTTCATCTTTTGCTCACCATTACTAACTTTTTGCCTTTTGCATCGCTCCTCTTTCTTTTGACACTAGATTAGCTACAACGATGACGACGACGATAAAGACGACGACGATGCTAATACCGACTCCAACATCGCTTTATGTCGCCTGAAAAGGCACTTTTAAAATTTTCGAATGTAAAAAACATGGGGAAACCCTCGCAATTTTTTTTTTGGTGCACTCACTTTTCCATTGTAGATTCCCTAGCCATTGTACCGGTAAAGTGAACTTTCCCTTGAACCATTCTTTGTGCCTACTACTAGTAATACTTTGGATAACGCTGGTCTGCTCTCCTCCACCCCCCCTTTTTCCTTGGCTCATTACACTAGATTAGTTACTCCATTGACAAACCTTGTATTCACTGCCACCCACCAGGACATGTAGCTTTAGCATAGTCTCATTCGGTCAATAAAAAACCTACTTGAACCCATCTCCATGGCTTTGTTTTTTTGCATAAGCTCCAGTGATCTTAGAGACTCTTATATGTAGCTGTACAAATCACCCAGTGCGCCAAGCCCTGACCCTTTTTGAATTGTCTACTTCGTCGCTTGACGGTGTTTAAACTACAGTGTTAAAACCTTTTGACCTAACTAATGCCTGATACGACAGACCGCCAGGGTATTAAAAGAATGGAATTGGATAGGGACTATATATAGGGAACAGTTTAGGATAGAGACTAGAGACATTGGTGACAGGATAGGATATGATGGATCAATGAGTGGGCGACACTACACAGGATTAGTCGAATGAGTGGAGACTTATAGCATTATTCAACCCCCGCCCACTTCCCCGCAAAATTCAGGATACGTCCACTTTATGTCACACCCCGCCCTTTTCAAACTCTCATGTGGGTAGCAACGGTCAAGACTTAGTCCACCGGTGTAGGTCAGAGCTTTTAGGATGCCTGGATTATATTCAAAAGAGTAATGTCAAGGACATGGTTCAAGTAGATTTTATTGATTGTGTGAGATTATGGTCATGCTAAATCTATGTCTTGCTAATGAATAACTAGTCTAGTGTAATGAGCTATGGAATGAAGAAAGGGATAGCTAATCAGCTGTACCATAAGTATCAAGGACATTGTGAGCACGCATTGGTCCAAGTGATTGGCCGCTTCAAAAGTACAATGGGCTATACAATCTACAATGGAAGAAGTGAGTGCACCTAAATTTTTTCTTTGCGAGGGGTTTTTCATGTTTTCCGTAATCCCTTGAGCCCAATTAGGCCCTGATACCAGAGAGCTTATATCTGTTGCCATCCCGTTCAATCTACTATGAGAAAAAAAGGAGCAATGATGCAAAAGGTAAATGTTAGCCAGGGTAAGACAAATATGGACAAGATGGTGAGAAGGAGAGAGTTACCCTGCGTTCGTCGTTCAAGGTCGTAGCATAGAGTGCGAGTCGTTTATGGTGCGGTACCAATGTCGATGGAAAGAAAAAAAAAAGTGATGAAGAAGCAAAGAAGATGCGAACAAAAGGAAATGAAGAAAGTCAAATACTTGTACCAGCGGGCGGAGTTTGAAACTCCTGTAATCAAGTCAGCGTAGGTCAAGTTGGAGAACCTGTCCGAGAGAGGCAAGTTTATTGAGTAAAGATTGTTAGAGAGATGTACATGACTAGAAACAAGACAACAGGTAAAGCAAGGAGAGAATCTGTGGAGTATTTATACAAATTACACAAAGTAAAATAAGACAAAAGGGAAGGAATGAAGGGGGAAAGATATATGAGACAACCGATCAAGTTCTACAGTACTTAGGCCTTTTGACGGATGACAAGTTCCAAAAACTAAGAAAAAGAGAGTCGAGGATGAGCGATGGAACGCACTCTTGGGGGTTTTGTTTTACCTGTTCATAGTTGATTTGAATCCAGCCATCGTTATCGGTATCAAAGGAGCGGAAGGAATCAGTGAGGGTCTTGACATTTACACAGGCTTGCACAAAGTTATCAAAGGTTACATCACCTTTGCCTGGTTGGCCATCACCGTGTCCTTCAAAAGGTAAGTTAAACAACTCGTCTTGTCGACTCTGCCCCCCACACACACACCCTCTTTTTGTTTCTTCATTACCATATTTATCAAACTTTTGAATCAAGACGTTGATGAATCGATCCGACAGGTTGTATCCAAAAGTCCGCAGGGCATTCTTCATTTCGTTGCGATCGATGCTTCCCGAGCCATCCACATCAAAGGTTTGGAAGCACCGTTTCCAATCTTCAATGTACTTCCATAGCCCAGCGAATTCTTGAAAGTCAATGGTGCCAGAGTTATCTACAAGAGAGAGAGAGAGAGAAAAAAAAAGTCACAAGAGGTGGGGAGTGAGCAAATATGGTCGAGTCGGAGTCTTCGATGGACACGGTAGAGAGTCATCCCCTATCATTTCCTTGGCATTTCCTTTTATCCTATTACCAGTGTCAAACATGTTCACCATAGTACGCACCGTTTCAATGTTGAAGGGGCTCCAATCACCGTTCACAAGCGCCCGTTGCAGTTCATCCACCGTCAGTTGTCCGGACCGATCGGTATCAACAGCAGTAAACCAACTCCATAGTTGAGGATCAGCTCCTGGAGGGGGTGCCATTCCTTGTTGCATGGGAGGAGGTCGGCCTAGAAGGATGGATCAGTTAAAGCCTCTGTTATTCACCACTTGTACTACTTGTACTGTTTGTACCACTTGTCTCTCTTACCATAGTTCTGAGGAGGATATCCTTGTTGTTGTTGTTGTTGTTGTTGTTGGGGTGCTCCATAGCCGCCATAGTTAGGAGGAGGAGGCTGACTATATCTATTTTGGGGAGTACCACCTACTTGAGGTGAGCCATACGCTTGTTGTTGTTGTGGAGGGGGAGGGGATTGATGATAACCACCGTATTGATTGGGATTGTAAGCCATATGGATGCAAAGATGAGAAAAAAGTTAGAATGTGTGAAAGAGAGGCGAAAGAAAAAGCGGGAGAAAGAAATGGAAGAAATCGTAGTTGGTTCGTTGCACTATTAATTTTTGAAGGCTTGTGATTGGCTGAAATTTCATAGCCTCCGATCCAAAAATAGATGCCAAGATGGGAAAATGAAGAACCTCCTCATGAACAATGATCATTCTGGTTAACATGCATGCAAGCTACGACTTTGACGTTTGCTAGTAACAAGATGATTTAAAAAGTAGACTCTTTTTTATGCGCTTACAACGCTTTTTCGATCTGATTCATCCTATAACGTCTTACTCAAAAGGAAACCATGCTTCATAGGAGAAGCTGTCAGTTGTCTTTTTTTTTTTTGTGTGTGTCAGCCATCGGATTTGTGTGATCTAGCTGTTTATTTTACGTAGCCAAGGTAGACCAAATCAAAAGCGGCTACCGAAGCAAATCCCGTTTTCACACTCCGACATTCAGGGCAGCATGGTTCCTGTAATTTGATGGGGCTGTCCAATACCAAAGACCAAAAAATATTTCCCTACCAACCACGCCACATCCCTACAAAGACAGCACGTTTATCATCCTACATCATCCTTCCTACATTCTTTATTCAAAACCAAGCAAAAGCAAAGAATCAGCTGTAAAAAGTCACATGCACTACCCTATTCTATCTGACTACGTAAAAAGCCCAGCATGAATGGCACCATTGAGTTTTGCACCACCAATTTGATAATTTCATACCCCCGTTTTGTCACCACATTTGTCGCCCCACCCGGTAAAGAGATCAGCGAGTTCCGATTGTCGTCCCCATCCTCGGGTTTCTTTTGTTGTTTCACGGATTTCGAATCAGCCGAGCCGTCCTTGTCATCGGTGGCCAGGGGTTCGCCTTCCACGGTTTTTGCTGATGTCGGTGTCAAGAGATCGGGGCTGTTGACAGTGTCGTTTTTCGTAGCGCCCGGTGTCGTTGTCGAGGCGGCCGTCGTCGTCTCTGTCGTTCGCATTGCCACGCTTGCTGTGCCCTTTTTCACCTCGTCCGCCAATAAGAGTTCCTTCAGGACCTGGAGAGCCACCCGTTCCTCGGCCGAGAGTATTGATGCGGTAGACGACCCTTTCTTGGTATGGATGTTCTTGATCGTGCGAGTAGGCGAGGATTCACCGCCAAGGACAACCACACAGCCACACAGACGAGTTAAATGCGCCATCCAGTCCATCTTTTCTTGCGCCGTTTCCACACTAAACATGTAGCGCCGTTTCACCATGGTGGATTTGCTGGACGTTGTGATCCCTGAGCCTTCTTGTTCGACCGCCGAAGACGATAAGGTACCGTCCGATTCATCACGTCCTGTCGCTGCTGTTGCTGATTCCATTGGTGATTTGGGAAGTGTGTCTGTGGTTGGGTCATGGGCGCCAATGAGGTGGGGATCGCCATTTGATGCTGTGATGCCGAGGCTGTTCATGTGTGCGTCGTTGGAGAGGGGTGTCGATACGGATGCTGCTTTTTCCCGAGCCGCCTTGATCGCCGCCGCCTTGACCGCACGCATATCGGTATGGCTGAATGCAAGCTGGAAGGTGTATCGCATAAAGTGTCGCTCCACCACCATGGTTTTCGTTCTTGGCAAAGTCGGACTGACGTAATTTCCAGCGTTGATCCCAGATTTGATGAACATCAAGCTAGTGCGGCCTAATGTGTTACCAGTGATTGTGAAGGATTGGGTGGATGAGGTGGAGAAGTCCAAGATGTTGGGTTGGATCAGTAAGTCTTGGCCGCGGAGTTTGATTTGTAGACCTGGGTCAGCATGTGGGATGGATAGAGTGATGGGTGTTGATGCAACGCCTTTAATAAGTCGTGTGGGTAATCGATAGGGTATGACATTGATGACTTGGCTGTTATCTTCGCTGTTGTCCACGCCGTCACAAGAGGAAGAGGAAGACGACGACGATGCTTTGCTTTCCAATCCAGTTTCCAATCGTTCCGCCAAGATAGATCGATACATTTCCTCCATGAATTCTCGAGGCACCAAAGCGTATTGATCGTAATGCGTCCATCGGTCCAAAAAGTCGTTCAATGTTGGTTTGTAAGGCTGTTCCGAGCTTTCGCGTAAGGCTGTGATGTAGTGCAATGGTTCGATGGCCACACTTCCCCGATGCTGAAGATACCGATGATGTTGATGTCGATGATCTACAATGGTTGACGACCTGGTTGCCATGGAAGGTGGTGAAGACCCTGCTGTCGTCGCTGCCGCTGCCGCCGCCGCTGATGCTTTTGCTGCCAAATCCCTATACTGATCCACGGTTGTTGCCCGCCGTGCCAAACGCTGTCGATCGCTCTTTTCCTTCTGCTTTCTTGCATACCAAAAGACATCCTTGTCGCTATCAGCATCGTACCAGATTTCGGCGTTTAAAAAGAGCATAGCAACCACGACCTTGACCACCATATCTTCATGGAACTTGACGACGTTCTGGTTCGCATCGTGCCATTTCTTCGCAAAGTGTTCCACCACATATTCCAGAGATTCCCAGTGCGCAGGAAGGCGGAAAGTTGTTAGCAAGATCCGCAGAGCTTCATCCAGTCGTAAGCCCACCAGTCGGAAACAATCCAAAAAGGCATCGTACACATCACCGTGTTTCCTGTCACCCAAGTACTGGCCCAGTTTTTGACGGTTGAGATCAGGCGTCTTGAAGAGAAAATTGGCAATGCTGAGAGGATCCAAAGTGAGGACCTGTTTATCCAAGAGATAGGCGATACCAGATTCGGCGCTTGACTTGAATTTGCGTAAAGCAGAGGCCAAGATAGGGTGCATTTTGCGTGGCAGGGCGGGCAAGTGAGGAGGCTGGTGTTGTTCTTGCTGGTGCTGATTCTGTTGCCGCTGCTGATCTTCTTGGGACAAGTAAAGAGTGAGTTTGCTGAGTTCGACGATGTTCTTGACCTGGAAGAGGCTGCTTTCGTTGGGCCTGAATCGAAACCTGCTGTCACCTTGAGTGTTACCGTTGATGCTGCTGTTCACCGTCGCACCACCTACGATGATGTTTTCGTCCATGATGGGTTTGCAGATAAGTAAAAGATCGTTGAATAAAAACAAGTAGCGATCCTTGATGGTATTGGCATTGACCACTTCAAATACGGGTGTTTGAAGCAAATGAGTGCGCGGGCTACTTCGGGCGATGTTTTTGACAGGTGATGGCGCTTGTTTTAATGGGAATGGTGATGCTGTGATGCGCTGCTGCTGCTGCTGATGTTGATTATGATGATCGGTTGCCGACGGTGTTGATTCAGTAGAGTTGCCTTTGTATCCTTTCATTGCCAGCATTTGGTTGAATCTGTCCATAGAAGAAGGAGGAGGGACCATCGAGGAATCATCCGCCTCGTCTATAATAGATGAAATAGATAACAGTGAGAAAAGAGATCTGATAAGATAAAGGGGAGAAGAGCAAGCTAAAAAGTTACCTTCAACTCCATCGAAGGAAGCAGGAAGAGGAGCCAGAGGTGAAGGTGACCTTAGTTTTCCAGTATCCGTTTTCCGCTTGTTACCAGAAGTTGCAGTACGCCAAAGTAGAGGTGAGGGAGTGGTGATAGTGGTATGATGATGGCTAGCAGGTGGGGCCAAGCCTGGTGAATGCTTTTCCAGATCATCGTCGGACAATTCGATATCGCTGTCTTCATGCTGTAGGTGTAAGAATCGGCTATTGAGCAGTTGCTTTGTGATATCCGGAGAGCCGCTAGGATGGTCATCGACGTCGTCGTCATTATCTTCTTCATCGTGATCAGAGTGATGGAGTTGACGAGCAAATCGATGATGCTGTTGATAAGGTGGTCCGTTTTCCCTTTCGTAGCGATGGCGAAGGGAGAAGTACCGAGAATCGCTGTGATGAATCCGTGCAGAGGCTGAAGTGTGTGTCGGGTCAGATATTTGAGGATTGCCACTGGTGTTATGATTGTTGTTGTGGTGATGGTTGCTGTTACCGAGACAGAGCTGAGGTGTAGTTGTTGTCGAGAAAGATGACGTTACAAATGGAGATAAACCATAGTAAGCGCTCGAGTCGAATTCGTTCACCAAAGAGCCAGACGAAGAAGATAAGTCATGTTGATCCACGCCGCTCGAATGATGAGACTTTGTAGAAGGAGACGACGACCTCTCCCAGTTGGGGAAAGAAGGCACAGGGACACCACGATCAATGAGTCTTTGGGTGAAGGAGGAAGGTGGAGAAGATGACACTTTTGAGGTGCTGTCTATGGAATAAAACGTGGAGTAATGTCAAGTCCATATGTTGAGACGACAGTAGACTTGTGTTTGCTTGTTACCTCTTCTAGTCAATTGGTCAAAAGCAGCTTGGACGTCCTTGTTACTTGATACTTGTTGTGCATCCATATTGTCCCCAGTAGGTTGAGATGGTGTTAAAGGAAGGGAGCAGGATGTGTCGTCATTCATAGAGTCGAAGAGTGGGTATGTGATGAAGTAAAAAAAAAAAAAAAAAAGAAGGGAAAGAGAGGGATGGAATTGGAAAATTGGCGGAGAATGAAAACTACCCCTATTTAAGGTCTCACTGAAAAATGGAAATAGACTCAAAAGTGAAAACTGACAGCTCATGCACACTTTATGGATCGGAAACTTTCCACCTTGTTCAATTTCTTGTCCCATCTCATAACATACAGCGATGAAGGATTCTCTTGCTTACATCCCGTACTACAAAAAATGGGAAACAAACGTAATGATCACTTTACCGACGCTTCAAAATCAACGGCTTGACTGACTTTTTCTTCCAGCCCTCTCGTGAAAAAAGATCTACTCGATCTGGTCCCATACGAAGGATCATCCAGCACACTAAGGAGAAGAATGAAAGGTGGTTTCGAAAACATCAGCTCAACAAGAACAGTAAAGAAGACCCTTCTGTCTCTACTGTATTCAAACACAACAGGTTCGCCAAGTTAGTGACCGTCCTGATCAATCACTTTTACTACAGGAGCAATCGCTAACGTCAAATCTGCAAGTACCTAGTACGACCACAAGATGAGGAAATAAACGATCCGCATAGCCATGGTTGACAAACCACACAAAATTATTTTCAAACTCCGATATTTCGCATGAATGTGAAGTGAGCAACAGATTGTATTTTATTTGTAGACACATGTATAAAAAGGGTTGTGCATAAGGCATCAAAGTGTAATGTACTATACAATAGGGGAGAGAGTGAATGGAGAATGAAGACAAGCGAGAAGGGTAGACAGATTCCGCCCGATCCCTTTAACGGTAAGACTTTTGGAAGCGAGCACGGGCACCTGGACCACCGAACTTCTTGGGTTCGCAGCGACGAGGATCGGCAACGAGGAGAGTACGGTCGTATTGGACGAGGATTTCCTTGATTTCCTTCTTGGCAGCTTCGTCAACGTACTTTTGGTAGAAAGCAACGATAGCCTTGGCAAGGGCTTGACGGATAGCGTAGATTTGAGAGGTGTGACCTATAGAAAAGTAAGGTGGTGAGTACCCTTTCCAAGTGA
>LT554468.1:1643166-1660501 GCA_900079185.1 Absidia glauca
GAACCTGTTGTGTCGGTGGTCCAAAGTCGGAGTTACAAATTTAGCTTTACTTCTTTTACCTATAAAATAGCCCCCTTCTTTTTACCTCTCTCTTTTTCTCTTTACCCTTCTTTACTCTATCACTCGTGAAGCTATTTACTTTACATTATCTGAAACCGTTTAAATATTACGGTAAGTACTTTCTCCTCCCCTCTCTCTATCTTTATCATGTTGTGTACTTCTTACTTATCATACACAACTACCAATAAAAAGGTTTCTATCTCTTAAATAGTCTTCGCTTTATAACAGAACCCCCTTGGAAAAAGTTCAATTTTTTTGTATCTCTTTTTCCTCCAAAACTGAATAGACAACGTGCCTTCAAATTTAACATAAACCTGGATGTGCTTCTTATCTATTGATTGATACCTAGAACGCATGGTTCACTTGGACATATTGCTAATAGTAAGACTGCTCCAATCGGTCGCTTTTTTAGGGCTTATTTGAGCGGTCACAAACCCGTACGACATCCAAATGCATGTTTGTTGGTACCAAACGTTAGCTACGCAATACATTGTGTTGCCTGTAAAATTTGAGAATGGGTTGTCAAATTTTCGATCGAATTCTCAAAATTTTGAAACCCGCCAAAAAGTCAATTATTGGGCTGGACAACCTGCGTTCAAATTTGACAAGGATATGGACGTGCCTCGTATCTATTGCATGATACCAAGAAACATGCATTTGGATGTCGAATGGGTCCATGAACGCTACAATAAGCTTTGAAAAAGCGACTGATTGGAGTGGTACGTACCAGAAAAATGAACTCATCCGAGGAAATCAGGCGTTCTTGGTATCATGCAATAGATACGACGCACGTTCGCATCCTTGTCAAATTTGAACGCATGTTGTTCATTCATTTTGGGAGAAAAAAGAGAAACAAAACTTTCCAATGGGATGGCTCAACCCTTTTTTTTTGTAAATAATGATTTGTTTCTCTGTACCTCCTATATATCGAATGATGGAAATATGGTGAGGTTTCTCAGATCCATCACCGACATTGTGAATACTCCAATCAGTCGCTTTTTTCGGGGGAGGGGGCTTCATGCAATGCCCACGGGTGCATAAAACAAAGTCGTACCTTGTTCTTGGTATAGTTTGATAGACATGAATTGTACCTTGTTCCATATCAAATTTGAAGGTGGGCTACCTATCTCGGTCTTGAGAAGAAAGCAATTTTGTACAAAAAAAATTGGGGTTCAAAACCGATGAGTTTTCAAAAGTTCACAGATTTCAAAAACTCTCACCACCCACAAGATTTATAGCGTCAGAGACCTGTGAGGGAGCCAGCACTCACTGTGAATCTATGGAGGAGCCCACTATGGATCCATGCAGTCAAAATGTCTCTCTTTGCCTACCATTAACTGACGACAGTGAGCATAATAAAAGCGTATCTCCTTATCTTCTTGTTCGTTTTCACATGTATCCATCTCAACATGATACCATGTAAGAGGCTGTTATTAATGGTTGTCATGGCACTAGCGAAGAATAACTCAGGTCCTGGGTGCCCGACATCATAATCTTCCTACAGTTACTCCTGCTCGACTTTTGATGCACAGTTTTACCATATCACAGCTTTCAAACCTGAACAGTTCGTCTGAAATAAAGGCATTGAATCATTGACCACTTGCTCTCACCCTGCATCGTTCGCACATCGAAACTCATTCCAGGTGAGGTTTAAAAGACAAGATTACGACCACAACTTACCAATTTTTGTACCCGTTCATGTACACATAGATAGCTATCTATAATCATAAGACTCTTCATATAAGCGATGAATCGCAAGAGCGAGAGACGTTTTTCATCATAGTGGACGGCACTTGAAAATTACTCCTGAAGATTTGCATGAATGGCGGGTTTTGAAAATGCAAAAAAGGTCTCGAGGTCTCACGATACCCAAAGCATCATGAGACAAAACGTGCTTGGTTGGTTGCATCAATGGATAGTACATGCTTATACATACACGCAATGTGCATGATACGTGAAGATCCTTAGCTTTATTTGCGGCGTGTGAATTGTGAACGATGGGAGGTGATGATTTTTGATGACAGCGCACAAAACGCACAAAAGGAGCGATTAGATCTAAAATACAAAGCCATTGGATATCAAGCAGTGACTATAGGCTAACTAAATACAAGTTCCAATAAACAACATTCGAAATAACATGACATCAGATGTGAAACTAAGTAGATGGAATGAAACAAAAGGCGTAGGTGTAGAAAAGTGGCGGGGAAGTAGCTTTTCCCCTTTTAAAGGTGGATGTAAGGGACGAATAGGGAAGAGAATACAAGGGGGAGAGAGGAGATCATATTTTTACAAAGACACCAGGCTTCAGTTTGAATTTGAGATAGACAGTAACCATCGCAGAAAAAACAAAGGCCAATCCAGTGAACATTTGTTGAGCGAAGAATGAGTTCTTGTCGGTAGCCGTCTGAATTGCCCCTGCCATAGATGGGCCTAGTCGTGCGGCAGTTAGAGTAAACAGGTACAGTGAGATCCCCGACGGATACCGATCCATTCCCGTGATTGTAGCTGTAATTGGGGCCACTGTCAAAAAAAAGTCGTACAAAAAAATTGAAGGTTAGTTTTGATTCTGTAACTGTTCGTTGGATGGATGGTTTTGCTTTGACTTACGTAACGAAAACACTGCCCCGCTCATGAAGCCATATGTCACAATGAAAATCATCAGAGTAACATAGGAGTTTGCAAAGGTCCAGATAAACAACGAACTCATACCGCATACAATCAAAAAGATGATGTCAATGTTGACCACACCAACACTATCGCCAATGTAACTACGAGATCAAAAAGTCATCAGGTTGGTTTTTCATGCAAGTCGGCTTTGCCTTTTTTTTCAATTTCATACCCCGACGCAATTCGACCAATCACATTGACTGCAGAAAAAACTGCCACTAGCAATGATCCCTGAGATGGTGATAGTCCTAATTTAGTTGCATGAGCTATGTAACAAAGAAATGTGGCCCATAAGCAACTGAACTACATGTATTCCATCGTTTGCTTTACTTACACGGCAAAAAAAAGGCAGGAATGAAATAGGCCATCATACTCAAGTTGCCAGCTATGCTCCAAATGATGAACTTGGAATCCTTGAAAATGCTCAAGTCGATCACATCTCTCCATTTCATCATCGGCTTCTTGTCCATCCCAGCTTCTTCACCTTCGTTCTTTTTGACTTTCTTCTCTTTCAGCAGGACGGTAGCTATCAGACTAATGGCAAAAGAGATGACCCCCAAGACACGGTAGCACCTGTATCGGAGTTTGAATGTTGCATGAATTAGTTTCAGTCGAAGGTTAGAAAGTTCGAAAGCGACTTACCAGGCTCCACCAAGGTTCTCGTTCAATTCGTTCATCAAAAAGGGCATGATCAATCCACCAACACCAGATCCGCTCACCATTACGCCCATCGCAAATCCTCGACGCTTAGTGAACCATTGCGGGGAAATTGACATGGAGACCTTGGGAATGAGTAAGATTAGTGCTCCTTCTTTGGCACTGCCACCATGTCTTATCATTTGCTATTCTCTTACAATGTACAAAAGAGCAGACCCCGTGCCATGAATGAAGCTTTGAGTTAAATATAGATGCCATACCTAAAAAAAGGTTTGAAGCAAAAAAATGAGATCGACGGGCGGGGGTTGAAATAAAATTCATTCCGTTTTACCTCGACCGAGAAACTGGCCAAAATTAGACCGAGCGATATAAGGACTGTGCCAATAAAGAGGACCCAGCGAGAACCGATTGCCGAGGTTAACATTTGACTGATTGGACCCATAAGGCCACAAAAACTGAAACCAATGGTACCAACAAACGAAAGCTGGGTTGAATCAACGGCACCTTTGAAAACCTGTCGGTCGTAGTAATCTTGCATGATGCCTAAATGGTAGCAGAAAAGTGTAAGACAACCTTGTAGGGAGAAAAAAAGGGGTGGGAGAGAGAGAGCCCCATCTCGAAAATGATCTTACCCCTATTATATAGAACAAGTTAAGCATCCCAAAAGGAGTGACAGGTAAAGCGATAAGGGGGAGACACAAGAAAGGTGAAGTGAGTACGTAGGAACTCTTGATCCTCACCGTCATCAGTACCATTGTAGATCAAATGTGCTAATGAAGTAGCTGTTCAGTAACTTACCAGCTAGAAAGTGTACACATGCTAATGGCCTGAGCGAGGAATCCACCCAGCAAGATGAACCATCGGTAGGGGTCCTCTTCTTCGTCATCGTCATCATCATCACCATAGTCTGGTTCCTTATTAGCCGGTTGGATACCAATAATTGCTGGCTTCTCTTGCTTTTGTGTTAGGTAGCCTGAATCTGCTAGTTTAGATAAAAGCAGTCGATACACTAACACAGAACATGATAAAGATAGAGGATGTCAATCGGAATGTTTTCATGATCTGTCGATGAATGCCATTGGTCGATCTTCTAGGCGGTATTTGAAATCTTGCATGATATTTCTTTTTTTCACTTTACGTTTTGAATGTGCCACAAGAGTGCTGTCAAGTGTAGTATGGCTCTCTGGGTAAAGAGTTGTCGCATCATCCTCATTGGTGGTGGTGTTGGATAGATTTGAACTGTGATTCATGGCTAAGAAATAGAGATGCTGTGGTGAAAGATACAAAGTAAAAAAGCAGCCGTTTTGCTTTGAGATGGCGGAGCTTAAAGAACGAAAAGAGAATTTGTGGAAAGACAGAAAAAAGAAGGCAAAAAGTAAAAAACAGAACTAGATATAGGATGTTTGGGAAATGTTTGGTTTCTCTGGTTTAAGATTTGATGTATGCACCAGTTTCTTCTTCCAGTCACTTTTTTTTCCGGTGTGTCCACAGTTTTTATACTAATTGTAATTCTGCAAACAAGGAGGCCGAAGAAAGGGGCGAAAGAGAAGAAGGGGATCTTTTTGATTATCAACGGATAAGAGTCATCCCACCTTTATGACTACTCGTAACATAGGATATGATATACCACCGGGATTAGCAAACTGCTCATTACCTTGGTCTTGCTTTGCATAGCCGTTATCTCCGCATCACCATAGTAACCGAGGTTTGTTAGGGTAAGGTTGCCTTTGTCCTTTTGACTTTTTACTCTTGAATCAAGGAGACCAGGTTATTAAGAGGGACGTCGATCCTCTCCCGTCCTCGACCCCTTCTTACATATCCAAGCATCAACAGAAACACAGATCTTAATTCGATGATTTAGATTTAGGCGAGGCCACACAGGCGCCTTTGTATTTTCCATCTTGCTCCACCAATAACAAACAACATCATACAAACAAGAATCGATGATATCGTTTAAGAGTGACGGTCCATAATGATGACGATTCTCATGTCGAACATGCATGAAAGAAAAAGAGGAGGGGTGATGGCAATGCAGCTTGATAAAAAGGGAAAACGGCATGTATAGTACGTACCTAAAAGAAGATGATGACACAGCTATATCATCTATATAGAAAGCAACAAACAATGACCACATTGCAGAAAATATCCAGCCGGCATAGTGAACTCTTATAACGTCGATCTCTTTTCGTGTTAATCATGCATGAATTTTAAACGCCGCATGCCAATCATTTCAAACCCCGTCATTCATGCATGAAGTCATTGGCTGGTGGGAAGACCCCCTCCCCAGGTACATGTCATGGATAGCCAAGTAACAAATAAAGGTCAACAAGCATTCTTATTTACAACCAGTTCATAAAGCATCAAATGAAGAAAATGTATGATGTACCAATTACCATTCCCTCATACCTATTTCGGAATCGCCTGTCTCCACCCTCAGGTCATACCATATCGACTACCCTTATTCCTTCTTAGCGCCCTCGTTACCATTCTATCATGCATAAATAATTTGAAGCCAATCATATTAGTACATTGCGCTCTTACCATACAAAGAAAGTTGCCTGATTGCTAAAAGGAGATCCTTAAAGAGTCACCCTTCATGTACTCACATAGAATCAAGAGTCAAACAAGTAACATGATATCAGGAAGACTTTATTTCAAACACAAAAAGCCTAGGAGGCTATAACGCCATAATTCTAGGGTGATAAAACTGTCTATAATGTCTAAATGCTGATAGCTAGGCTAGCGGACAGTCCAGAGAATATCAGGTTGGTGCCAATAGGATAAGAGGGAGCAGGTTTCGTTGTTGAGACTCGAGCCACATAAAGACGGCGGCAGCCTGTTTGCAGGATCTCCTATTAGATGAAGAAAGGGGATGCAATCATCTGGTTAGTAGTGTTGTGTCCTTTTTTTTCCCCCATACATACCAACATTATCCTGTGAGGCCTCACCTATTTTACACACCTAGGAAGCACAGACATGCATCGCCCCAAGCCAGCATTGTGTAACACCTCTCCAAGCGATGTTTGGCGTTGATTATCATCCGAGTGTCACCTGCTTGCTTTCGAAGCCTTCCCTCAAGTCTGTCCATAGTAATCGAGTGCACTGAGTTGACGCCACAACGATGCTTTGCTGCCAAAGACGACTAAAGAGACAATGCATACCCATACTGTGTACTGTACCCCAAGTGCATTCAAAAGTGATCGGGATGAGGTTCATGGTGTTCGTCGGTTGTTACATTCTTCGTATCAATGTTGCTGATGTTGTCGATCTTTTGTTGTGCTGAGAATGCCTTCATTTCTGTTGTGTACTTGTAGTTGGTCGACATTGTGTAAGAGCTCGTCCATGATGTATTCGCTTCGTTTCGTTTCGTCGTCAAAGTGTCACAAAGAGAATGTCACCTACAGGGATTGCTAGTGGTCTATCATCAAGTTGGTTACAATAGCCATCCATCGATTCGCAATTAAAAGTAAAGTGCAGTGTTTATTTACAGAAGGCAGGAGAAAGAAAGAGGAAAAAGATTCTAGCCTTCTCAACTTTCTCAACACTCCGACGGAGTTTGAAATCAAAAATTTTAAGGGGTAATCATTTTATGCATGACCGAAGAAGTAATTTACAAAACTGAGGGAAAGCATGGCATAAGATTAGGGATCTGCATATGGATCGCTTGTTTTCCAAAGGTCTTTGACAGAACTGACGTAGTTTGCTTCCGGCCATATTCGGTTTCCTTGTGGATCAAATGTCACCCTTGTGTGAGAATAGGGGTTCCCAAAATAGGAGCCAGTGCCATAACGTGCTCGATTCAGTAGGCGATTCAGCACATTGGGCTCACGATAGTAGTCATAGTAACGTATATATTGTTGCATAAGAGGATGAGAATAGTATGGCTGGCTCAAATAGTGCTGTTGCATGGCAGGATGTGGTGGCCCTGGCGGGTAGCTGTTGGCACTGTAAGGATCGTACGGATCTGATCCATACATGGGGGCAGGCGAGTAGCTATTATAGAAGCTATTGGGCACTATAACCAAGAATACATCGTTCAGTACGTTGTCTTACCCACGTTATAACCTTTTGCATTTATGTTAGCTTACCAGTGGTATAGTAGGACATCGGAAAAGGGGCAAATGAGGGTGTATAAGAGATCGAGACCTCGAGATAATGAGAATGCCACGCCGTTTTATACCCTAAAGCCAGCTTCCATGTGACATGCGAAATGATAGGGAGTTGTATGTTCAAGGGAATGGGACGTTTGAAAGGAAGTGATAGTGATGATATCATTGACGAATGTCCCGTTGAAACACGCCGCTCAGGTCTTTCCTTGATGTCGGGGTTTGAAAGTTACCAGCACAATGCAAGTTGTCTATCTTCGCAATTCAGCCAACCCTACACCAAAAAGGGCCTAATCGAAACATGATGGATAGAAACCATTTCAAATAGGCAAGTGTAGCGCCTTAACTTTTTCTGTTTCTCCTCATTCTGTCTGAGGGTGCATTCTAACCTCACATATGATGACAATAGTGTTCCTAGTATGATGATGATGATGATTCTGGCTTTCACATGGAGCTGAATCTACCAATTCCAGTAACAACTTCTGCTAGTCATAACATACCATCGGTAATAAAGCGGAGTTCAACATTTGGCAGAGGGAATTGATTCACTGGGCGATATACAGTCATGTGCGGTAGTTGTTGAAGGTGTCACTTTGCAATCTTTCCCCGATACCAGCAGTGATATGATAGCCAATGTTACGACTCTAATCTGATCACACGTTTGATTCAAAAGTTCATCTACGGCTGATGATCAAAGGACTTTTTGGATGGGCGACGAGGGATGACCCAAAAAAAAGAATCAGGGCCAATTGAACTCCGACCAATGCTGACTATGTAGCCGTATATCCAAAAAGGCGGGCTAATGGTCGAGGAATCGATTATAAACCAAGTACCTTTTGACAGGGGGTGGTGGTTTGTGAAAGCTGAGCAAAGTTAGATGTTGTTGAGGTAGATGATTTAAGGTTCTATAGTATCTGTAACAAAGTAGATTGAACTTGCGAAGCTAATAATGCCATTGGCCCACTGTCAAGTCTTTTTACAATTCAAGCCACCGCTAAATTGAGGCATTTTTTCACTTGCCGTCGGAGGTTGAATACATTCGATTTTTTTTGCGCCTCAGCTTGCAACCGCAGACTCCGACGATCCGTTCCATTTCGTCAAGTGCGCCGTTCCGTCTATAAAAAAATCTTTTCTTCTCTTTCACTTCACTTCCTTACATTCTCTTTTTTTCCACTCCCTTGCTTCCTCTTCTCTTCCATCCTCAGCTTACCCTGTTGTATGGATGGTGCACTTCTCTAGTACTCTTCACAGAAACTCTTCAACAGAAGTTTGGTTACCACACAATCAGACCAGCAAAACCATGATCAACAACCTAGCCAAGAAAGCCGCCGCACCTGAACCTCTACCTGTCTGTATATCTAGGGAGTCAAGTCAAAGCATGTCTTCTGCCTCAAGTAGTTGCTCCACCCTCGACATCAAAGGCGATGCAAAGCGTCACAGCATTGGCAACTCGAACACAACGACTCAACAACCGCTTTTATCCACCACCAACAACAACAAGCCTTACTCTACTACAGTCTCTCCTGCTTCCTCTGTCATATCAACTGCGACCTCCAATGCGCCCCGTCGTCTTCATCGTGCTGATACCGCCAATCTCAAGGAATATGGTGAATGCTACCGACGTCTTGGTGAAGGGTCAACTGCTGTGGTGATGATTACTCGTAAACTGGAAGGCAAAGGCGAAAAACTGTACGCAATCAAGCAGTTTCGAAAACGACAACGATCTGAATCTGAAAAGGAATACATGAAGAAGTTGACCAGCGAATTCTGTATCTCCTCCACCTTCTCTCACCCTAACATTGTGGAAACTATCGACTTGGTGTTGGATGATCGCAAACGATACAGCACAGTGATGGAATACGTAAGTTGTGTTGCTCTCAAAAGATCATCAGCATCACTTTTACTCATCATCATCAATCGCTATTACTTTATTAGTGTCCTGGAGGTGATCTATTTGGGTGCATCATGGCGGAATGTATGACTGAACGTGAAAAAGGCTGCTGTTTCAAGCAAATGGTCCAAGGCTTGGCATATCTTCATTCGGTCGGAGTGGCGCATCGGGACATCAAACCAGAAAATCTTTTGTTGGCAGCTGATGGTACAGTAAAAATCACCGATTTTGGGGTCAGCGACGTATTCCGATTCGCTTGGGAATCTCAAGGTCATAAAAGCCGTGGCCTAATGGGATCTGAACCTTACATTGCGCCCGAAGCTTTTGAAAACAAGGAATACTGGGGTGCTGTGGCGGATGTATGGTCTGCCGGTATCGTCCTCTACTGTGTATGGATGCAAGGCTTAATATGGCACCGCGCGAAGAAATCCGATAACGCCTATGCATGTTACTTACGCAACTACTCTACTCAGCAATTCGAACTGTTATCAAAGCTACCAACTGGTCCGCGCAAGCTGCTGTACGCCATCCTGGATCCAAACCCATCGACTCGTATCTCCTGTGAAGCCATATTGAATGATCCGTGGGTGCTATCTATAGATGTCTGTGTTGGTGGGGGTGTTGGCCATAATAAGCAACCTCATCATCATATACCATCTTCGTGTAAAGTGAAATAACCAACCATGGCAGTTGCAGCTATACACATATACCCTTTTATCCCTCCTCCTCATTCCTTTTATCCATCCATCTTCTGTATATTCTTCCTCCCTTAGCCAATCATATTCTCTCTTCCCTATGTTCTATTTTATGCATCCTCTCTTTTAATAACGCAATCAATAAACAAATCTCATTACACACTACCATTATCTGTTACCATCATCATTGTAAAACGGGTATGTGCGCCACAAAACTAGAATAGATATATCGGAGTTTGAAGTGTATAACTTGATGCTGTAGCAGCAGCTCGCCAAGGAAATTGACGATACCATTGCCTGCTTGATTCATGTGTCACTGGGCCTATCACATCATTATTTGAACCTCACTATCTTTAGCCTCCCCCTTGTAATGCAGATAGGATGTTGGTAACGCTCTTACCGCAGTTTGCAGACACCCTTCACTTTTGAAACCCCGCTCACGGCTAAATGGTACAACCACTGATTTTCCTTCATTACCTTTCTTCTTTGCTTCCCCAACTCTTTTTTTTCTTTCCATCGATATTACCACGCACCACGAACGACTCGTCCTCTATACAGCGACCATGGACGACGAACGTATGTAAATCTCCTTCTCACCACCTTGTGCATCTTTGTCTCGACATGGCTAACAATTGCCTTTTGCATCAATGCTTCTTTTCTTCTCAGTTGATCGATTGGGTTGACAACGGATATAGGCTCTCTGGCACCAGAATTGGATGTGCATGTAGTTAGATTAGTGATTGGGCTAACCCTCGCAGCTTTTTTTTTCTTTGGTGCACTCACTTTTCTAAAGTAGATTGTCTACCCATTGCACTTTCAACAGGCACTATTCCTTAACTCGCTCTCTTTGGACACTATTACCGACTCTTTTGGCACCGCTGACCAGCTCTCCCCCTTCCTCATTCCGTAGCCCATTTCACTAGATTAGACATTCCACTGTAAGTCTTATGAAGCCTTCCCAGCCACCCACCTCCCTCTTGGACATGTAGCTTACTCATAGTCTCAATCAGTTAATAAATCCTACTTCCACCCCTCTACATGCCTTTACTTACTCTTGCGTATGCTCTTACCATCTTTGAAACGCTGATACATGCTGGTGAAAATCGGTCGGTGGGCTTAGTCCTTCACCACTAAAAAAATCGGTTAGGTCGGGGTTTGAAAAGAAAATGCCAGGTTGATGAAAGGACATCCTATTTCAAAAATGACGTGTAACGCATCTCTTTCCTCTATCTTTTTTATAAAAACAAAACAATCATCTCAACAATGTCTTCCTCTCTGGATATGGCCCTTGACGAAGTTATTACCGTCAACAAACGCAACAACAGAACTTCAGGTGGTATCAACAAGCGAAATGGCTCCGGATTCAACAAAAACCAATCGGTATGTCCCTCCCCTTCCTGATTTGAATGAAATCTTTTGTGCCTGTCGGTACTCTTTAAAGATGGCAGGGTTGTCCAAGGTGAAGCATGCAAAGAGATCAAGGTGGACCATTTGCTTTGGTGGTCATAAGCATGGATTGTCAATTAGGTGCTATGGCTTTTGAACGCTTTTGTTGAACACAAGTGACAAGATTGATTGAAACCTCAGCTCATGCATCAACGATTGATCCGTCACTACTCTACAACATTGCTGGTTATATATTTTGGTATCTCGGATGTCTTCTCTTTTTGCTGCACCTATCTTGGCTACCCTTCTGTCTATTCATTCAGTACACACACACTCACACACATGCACACATTTGACGGAAACTGATTCACCAACACTTTTTATATATCTCTTGGCGTGCCTTTTTACAGCAACAAAACCGCAATACAGCCTACAGTAGACCCGCTCCTAGAAATCAAGCCCCTGCACAACGTGGCCCCAGAAACAGTCTACTGGTTTCCAATCTCCATCACAATGTGACAGAAAAGGATCTCTACGTAAGTCCAACCAACCAGTTATCACGAGAAGCACCAGCGATACTAACAGACGTTCTCATATCTCATGATCAGGATCTTTTTGGTCAAATTGGCAACGTCAAACGGGCATTCCTTCACTTGGCCCCTACTGGCAAATCCTCAGGTGTGGCTGACATCGTTTATGCCAACGCAAATGATGCTGAACGGGCCAGAAATACATACAACAATGTGGAACTGGATGGTAAAGTACAGATAATAGGAGGTGACGACTGATGCTGAATGGCCTTTTTTTTTTATGGCAATAGGCCGACCTATGCGGATCGCCTTTGCCGATTTACCGTCTGCTCTTGCAAGTGTACTTCCCATCAACAGAAGAATTCAACCAGGAAGACAGCAAAACACAGGAAACATCAGAAACAACCGCCGCCCTGGAGATAACAACAGACACCAACGTGGTAACAACACTGCCAAACGTGAAAAACGTCCTGCGGTGACTCAGGCTGACTTGGATGCTGACATGGACTCCTACATGGCAGTAGGTAAGTTACTTTTCACGGCAACTCACATGTACCACCATTGACTCACCCTTCCTTTCCTTGTAGAGTAAATCCGACATGTCATCTTGATACTCACTACATAGTTAGTCTTAGTCTTAGCCTTAGTTGTCGCTTTATCTTCTACGCACTTTGATCTGATAAAATAAATCATGCCAACAAGTAACCTCTTTTTTTACAATACATCTTAGTTGGTACATAGTTTCACCTGCCAACAAAGAGCCTGCTTTTCATTTTTTGACTCCTACTTCCTTCCTTTTCCAAGAGCTTAAAGATCTATTTGTGAAAAGGCGGTTTAGAATGTCTGCACAAGTCATCGAAAAAGAATGACTTGGTGTGTTGGTCTAGACATACCAACAGTTAGATCGACTATAGTACCTCTTCTATTGAAGGGTATGGCATTGGGTTAGGATTTGGGGCACCAGGTGAATTGTAGGCTCGGTTGATTTTACAACTCCGCCTCGGCTACAAGAATCACTTTTCCAGCTGTTCTATTCTTTTGCTTCTTCTTTGCTTCTTCATCACTTTTTATTTTTTCCACCGACATTATCATCGCACTACGAAGGGCGACGAACGACGACGAACGACGAACGATGACGAACATACGGTAAGACTCCCCTTCTCAGCATTCTGTTCCTCTCTTGCTTCCCATGACTAACAATTGCTTTTTACATCCTTCATCTTTTTTTCGACAATAGATTCGCTACGACAATGACGACGACGATAACGATAACGACGACGATAACGACGACTCTTCAACTGCTTTATATCGCCCATTAAGGCTGTTTTTAAATTTTTATAATGTAAAAACATGGGGAAACCCTCGCAATTTTTTTTTAGGTGCACTCACTTTTCCATCGTAGATTCCCTTGCCAATGTACTTCTGTTGCGCCCCCTTTCTTGTCCCCACCCGTGCGCACACTAACACTGATACTTTTAGCATCGCTGGCCAGCTCTCCCTTTCTTCATTCTGTAGCTCGTAACTCTAGATTAGTTATTCCCTAGCAAGTCCTACATTAGCTTATCCGTAGTCTCATTCTGCCAATAAAACCAACTTGAAACCATCTCCATGACTTTACTCTTTTGAATATGTTTCTGGCATGCGTCGGTGCGCCAAGTCTTGACCCATTGCTGCATACGCGCATGAGAGTTTTGAAAAAGCGGCGTTTGAAAAATCTGCCCGCTTCGTAGCCAGGGCGGTGTTTAAAATCCAGCTCAATTGCAAATCACCCGGTGGGCAACATTTACAAGAGCCTGAAACATGAGACCAGCTACAGAGAATGAGAGCTATGATTACATTGATTTTTATTGACAAAGTTATAAAGGGGAGCTATACTAAACAAAAATGCTAAACACTAGACTTGATACAACGGACTCATTTGAGCAACAGGGTGGCACAATCCTTTTTGAAGCGATGGAATAACACCCGGCCTTCTTTTGAAGCTATTTGGTCCAGGACCCAAGGGACGGAGGCCTCCTTGAGGAAGGAATCCATAAAAAAGTGGTCGTTCGTTTGCCAAAAGTGAATCAGGTGAATGAAGAGGGCGTTGATCCAGGCGATGGGCATTTCCCTGAATTCGACAATGCTAAAGTTGGGCACCTGGAGGATTTCAAACGTGTCGGTAACGCCCAGGGCAGAGGAGTAGAGTCCACAGAGATAGTTGATGGGGGCGAGGGGTGAATCCGTGGGTCGCAAAGAGTCTCGGCCCATGGCCTTCATGCGTTCCAGTCTGGCGATAGTATCGTGATTGTAAATGTGCCACAGAGGTCGACCTAGGCGCCACGCCGATAAGAGGAGTTTCGTGTGACCCATGTCCTTTCGAGGGTCTATCCGCATTGCTGCCTTGTAAGCCATAAAGAGATCCATAGGAAGTCGGCCCATGATAGGACCAGTGGTCGGCATTGGTTTGCATAGAAAATCCATCGTCATACCGTTATCGTCACCGCTGCCGTGAATCTTCTTTTCAAGATCAAAGATCATGTCCGCCAATTCGGGCTGCATAGTCTTGATCTTCCACAGGGTTTCCAAGTTCCGACGCAGGAGCACCAGGGACGCAGGACGGCCGTAACAATCCAAGATTTCCAACAGGCCAACGAGATTACGCCACACCGCTATCAAAAGGGGCTTTTTCGCCACGTTGTCCAGTGCCTTGGTGCAAAAGTATCGAAGCATTTCCAGGAGCACAGTGACGACCACGGTTTGCTGCACGTTGTCCAATTCGACGTCGCTCTTGGACCAGTCCACCACAAAGAGAGGGTTCGCGCTTGGGACGAGGTGGCCCTGCTTCGTCACCCGTTCAAACCAGTGTATGCGATTCAAGTCGTTGGGAAGGCGACCAAATACGTAAAAGGTGATGATACAGAGCCAGATGAAACAAAGGTCGTGATCGGTGATGGGAAGGAGTTGTCGTCTTCTGAATGTCACGGTGATGAGACGGAAGGAGGCGTCGAGGGTGGTATCATCTGCCTGTAAAAGTTGATCGAGTACGCCGCGCAGGCCATCAAAGCGCAGGGTTCGCAGGAGAACCTCGGTCATTTGTTCGGAGATCGTTGCGGGCGTTACTGCGAGAAAAAAAAAGGATCAAATGAAAATGAGCATTAGTGATGACTCCAACCAATAGACGTATGATTCTTTACCTGTCACTGTTGGGTTTGATTTTAAACAACTGATGTCCTTCAACAGCTGGTTTACCAAACGAGATCTTGAAGAATACATGGGTACAGAGAAGATGGATTGCCAGAGGATTTCCAAAGAACGGGGATGGTGTCGTAGAGCTTCCTGGACAGCATTTGCAGTTGCATGAGAATAACCATGGCGGTAGATCATCAGTTCGGTGTAGACAATCCAGAGTAGTTCCACATTAGTATGTCGGGCTGTCCCTTCGCGAAGAATTTCAATTACAGAGTCCAAGTTGCCCAAAACCATACCGTGGTCGTAGGTGGTGAGTTGATCCTTGAAGCCTTTCGGGAGCATGCCCAATGCCGTCGTAAAAATCTTCATCACAGCAGTAGGTAGCACGTTAGGCCTTGGGACGCCATCAATTAACATTGCCAGGAGGGTGCTTTCATGATATCGTTGAGGTTTGAATTGTGTGGTATCAACTGCCGAGTACTACAATGGTTAAGTGGAAGAAGAGATATGTGTCAGTGCATGCTTGGCAATGATTGTAATCGATCGGCTTACTTTTGACGCTTCAGGCAAACGGAATGATTCGCAGGTAAATGTCATGCCATCCAAAGTAACCAGTTGTTGTATTTGTGGAGAAGGTGCGGCTGGCGGAGAGTGTTCGGACCCACGATTTTGAAAGATAGCGATAGTTATGTCAAGATCAACAGCCCGATTGCGCACCAAGTCAGAGAATTCAGTGAAGTAATCACCCACGTCCGATCCAGACGGCATGGTTTGAGATTCATTTCGTTGGTTGCCACTGGTTGATGCTGGCAGTTTTGTCGAAAGCAGTTGGTTTTGTACGGCATCGTTCCTTCGTGTTCGTGGCGGTGGTGGCATAGTGGATAATTGCGTCGATTGTGCGTCTCTTTCCCGTCTTCGCCGTTTTCGAGATCTTTTTGTTTCTTCTACAGTGTCCCCAACGAGAGATTTTCTACCCCGTTCAACCACCGAGCGGTCCCCTTTTGATGATAACGATGATGATGATGACGATGGTGGTTGTGGTGACAAGTGTCGTTTCCTTTGGCTATATGCTTGTAGTCGAGCTTTTTCCGCCTGAGCAAATTCCAAATCTTGTTGCCTTTTTTCAATGCGAGATCGGAGTTCTGCAATTTGCTTGTCGTACATTTGTTGTTCTGCGATGTAGTCTGCATATTCGGGGTCGTCTTCGTCAATAATCATATCAGAGTCGGTGTCCATCGTGAGATCGGTGATTTCCATTGGAGTATTCTTGCCGTTCTTCTTCATAGCGTCCACCACAGCCTTTTCTCGAGAGCTACCGTATATAAAGAATGTCTGTTGTCAGTCTTATTCACTCCCCACTTCTTTTTGATGACGGATCTTACCTTGAAGTTTGTGCAGTTCCAGGGCTTGGAGCGGTAGGTGGATTGTCAGTCTTGCCAGTACCTGAGTAGGGTCCCTTACGTCCATCCCCTTGTAATTGACTAGAGCTAAAAGAGAAGTTTATGTTAGTGGTGATACAAGAGTTTCTGCAATCCCTATGGCTACTTCTTTACCTTGTAGTGTTGTTCCGTTCGTTGGTCGAATGCGAAGGATCTACTGCTTTACCTTTGCCTTTAGGCACACCTTTGGTGGGAGTGGTGACAGGAGCCGAGTTTGTTTGAGTCACCGACTGGATTTTGGAAGGGGCAGGACGAGGTAAATCGGTTGCAGCTATAACATGGGATGGCGAAATATCCAGTGGTGTATCGATACTGTTCAATTGTTCAGGCTGAGCCGCACGATCCAATCGGTTCGATGACGATGGCACCATTGTTTTCTGCTTCATCGGTTTCGTTACTGGTTCCACTGGTTGTTTCTTCATGATTGTTGTTGGCTGAGAGGATAAAGAAGTCGATTTAATACTGTTTTTGCTGCTGTTATCGTCTTTATGATGGCTGGACGTGGGTTGAATGGATGTCGCTGCTAGATTGGCTACAGACGGAGGAGGAGGAGCTGGTATTGATGGTGCTAGTGGTAGTGGCACTGTTGATTGTGGTGGTAAGGGAATTGCGGCTACTCGAGAAAGTGGTGTTGCTTTTACTGAAGGCGTTGTAGGTACTGCCACTACTGGTGGAGTTGCTGGAGTTGCTGAAGGAGCTGGAGGAGCTGAAGGAGCTGAAGGAGCTGAGGGGG
>LT554468.1:1690610-1709503 GCA_900079185.1 Absidia glauca
TACAGCTTGGCCGTCTTTGCCCGCCTCCATTTGCTTGATTTTACAGTAGCTTAGTCATTCTCATTACAACCTGTCGCCATGTACACATTAGCTTAACTCCGGCCTCAAACATAGTCTGTACCATAGCCCATTAATCCTAATGTACCAAATAAAACTTTGTATGTATGCGAAGATAGACCTTACGATCATGTATATGTCATAAGGTTCATTACAACTAGTAAACCGATGTGTTTTAGGGGCTGTCAATGATGAGCTACTCTTCTGTAGTTTGGTCTTTATAAAGTACATGGTATTGTCATGGTTATGGATTTGAAAAACGTCTTTTGTAGGATGATTAAAGTAGGCTTTATTGATGGTGTAGGACTAAAGGGCTATGGTACAGGCTATGTTTGGAGTCGTACTTAAGCTAATGTCTAATGGCAACAAGCTATTGTAATGGGGATGACTAAACTGCTGTAAAAAGTGAGCAAATGGAGGTGGACAAAGACGGCCAAGCTGTGTAAAAGTATCAGAGATAGTAGCAGAAGGTTGTGGGCAAAGAATTGGTATACTTTTGTTAGTAACTTGGACTACGAGATTCTACAATGGAATGAGAGTGCACCTAAAAAAAAAATTGCGAGGGTTTCCCCATGTTTTTTACATTTGAAAATTTTAAAAAGAGCCTTTTTGGGCGACATGAAGCAGTGGTGGAGTCGTCATTAGCATCGTCGTCGTCCCTATTGCCGTCGTCATCGCTGTAGCCGATCTAGTGTCAAAAGAAAGAGGAACGATGCAAAAGGCAAAAAGTTAGTAATGGTAAGCAAAAGATGAACAGGACGTGAGAAGAGGAGAGTTACCGTTCGTTCGTTCGTTCGTTCGTTCGTTCGTTCGTTCACTTGTTCGTTCGTTCGTTTGACGTCGTGGAGTAAAGAGAATGACATTGGAGGCAAAAAAGTAATGACGAGGGGAAGAAGGAGCAAAATGATAGGACGGGCAAAAAACACAATCTTATGGCCAATCGGGGTTTGAAATCTAGAGTGCATAGGCACACATTGTTGGAGGAGTGTGTGGGCAGGATCGTGTTCCTGAGCTTCAATTTGCAGTATACCCCTAACATATCAAAGCGGGCATGCTACTGCATTCTCATGCTTTGATGTGGACTTACCATTTGAATGACAAATAGGCTGGATCAGAGAAGATAGAATGTTGCCAAATGGGATAGCAGGGGTGGAAATCCATCATGAGCACCGAGTCTTGTATAAAAGTCTTCCTGAACATCATGATCGCCTGTACAAATACATTTTCAGCGACGGTAGGTTGAATAGGATCGCCAGGGCTGAGCTCTTTCGCAAAGTAATTCCTTTCTAGCCAAAGCTGAGTTTGACATTCTGCGAGGCTGCAAATCATCCGGTAAGTAGTAAAGGCGTAAGTAGCAAAGGCGATTCGGTGACATGGAAGGTTCGAACGGTACACATCAATTAGGCCGAACTTCACAAGTTTATTTGATGAGCTATAACTAATACTACACTAGATGGGGAGGGGTATAAATAGTAAATGTACTTATGGGACTACGTGGATGGGTCTTGGTCCACCACAGGATCATATTGTTTTCGTCGGTTAAGCTTCTAATGGTAGTAACGTAAAGATGGAGGGTGAGTCAACATTGCGATGTCAAGAGGATGTGTACCTGGGTCCAGTTGTTGTAAAAGGGCATAACCAAAGCATATAGCATGAGACTAAAAACCGTTATCAAAAAGATCCGCACAATAAACTCGTCCTTGAATGAATCCCGTGCTACACAATAAAGAGAATTCAGTCAGATAACAGATTCAGTCCTGTCCACAACAAGTAATCCTAACCAAAACAGGCCGTTTTAAAGTCATTGCTTGGACAAGTTTCGTCGGCTATTCCATCGCAGATTCCATCTTTGACATTGTCTAGACAGAACTGCTTCGTGCAATTTCCACAAGGTTTTTCTATCATGGGTAGTTCAAAGATGGTGCTATTTGAGCCGCAAAAGCACTTGCAGAACAATATAGGGTTGGCCGCATGGGTTACACCGCCAAATAAGACCTTGTCAACGTATAATGTATTAAAGCGCACATTAGAATAAAGCAAGTTATGCATTAGCTCATTATCACTTACGCTGGCCAACAACACAAAGGAGAAGAGCATGTGTGGAGATTGAAAAGAAAGAAGAGGGATCGAGCGACCCGCTGATGGCGGACCAAGTAAATAAGCGGGGTTTAAAAATCCTAATTTGTGGAACTTTTTTGTGTGCCTTATTGGAACTTTTTTTCATTTTCTATTCTTTCGTTCCTTCATCTATTCCTCCATCCTTTGTTGATGCGACCTCATGGCCAGCCTCACTGATCATATACCTTCTTCTTCATTGAAGCATAGTACAGAGGCTCCTTCTTCTTCCCCTTCCTCTTACTCTGACTTTGAAAACGATGACCAAGACATCGCGTACTACTCCGATGCTTCCACTCGATCTTCTGATACCTTTGACCATCAAGACTATGTTGCTGCCGTTGACCCTCTCGAAAACCCGCACAAATCCCGCTTTGAAGACAATGTGGGCTGTGTAGTCCATGTGCGAACGGATGATGAACTGGACGACGATACCTCTGACTCTGACTCTGACTTTGAACCTACAGCTCTTCAACAAACACCATTCCCACCCACCAGCACCTCTTTTACCAATAACAGCATTGGTAGCAACGAAACCACTCATCATAAGGATAATGCTATCAACAGCGATAGTGATTCCTCAAGTGTGTACTCCAATGAAGGTGAATACTTGGACAACGACAACAATACCTTCCTCGAACATGCGTCATTGAAACCACAAGATTCCGAAGAAAAGCCGTACCATGGCCTCTCCTCTTCTACAGACAACAACAATACCAACATGTCCTTTACCTCTTTGTCTTCCACCAGCTCCAACTCCTTGGCGAACTTTTCGGGCTCTGACAACTATTTTGATGGCGGTGACGGACCTATGGAACCTTTGTCTCTAAATCGAAGCGAATCGGCAGATACGGGAGCTAGCACACCACCGCCCTTAGATGACTTTGACAGCAAATTGAAGATTGATAGCCAACATAAGACGACACAGCACGAACAACCTGATGACACAGCTGACGAGGTTTATAATGCGATCAATTTGAACAGCATGGATCGATCAATCAATCACGACCAGTCCAGCCACAATACCCTTCGCCTTAGCACTCTATCTATCTCTGATCTCAACGATGTATCTTTAGTGGAAGACAGTACAGCATCTACACCTACAGCATCTACACCTACAGCACCACCCTCAGTCACCACTATTGTTTCAAATTCTGTCAAATCCCCGACCATGCCCTCGGAATCCGACTCTATTCATCAAGCTCCAACACAATTGCCTCCTCGACCACCAGCTAAAGACCGATCTGTGAAACCCACGCCTATTGACACCACCTCAACGTCAGCACCAGCACCAGCACCAGCACCAGCATCAACCACTACAACTCCTACGATGACGCCGTCATTATCAAGCACCACACAGCGGTTGGTTTCTGGACTATGGTCGCCATTCAAAACCGCCACTACACCCACCAAGAAAGTAGTGCGCCCATCCACCAATTTCACCGAACGCCAGAAACGACAATCCCGCCCGCCGAGCTGTGCGTTACCGGGGTTTCAAGAAGCTCTCTTGGCTCAAATGGAACAACTGAACTGCGACAATGGTAACGATCCCAAAGCCCAACAACTCTTGAATCTGAAACGACAAACCATCCGACAAAGCCTCGTCCTTGCCTCGTCCAATGTACCAAACAAGGAGGATTATGATTGGGGTAACTGATAAAATGGGGATCTGATCATAACCTGTTTCTAATTTTGTAATCTCCCTTTGTAGAATTCTGGACTTCGGTGATATGTGATTTTGACCAAGTACACAAGAATAAGGATATGTCATCTCAAATACAAAAGGGGATCCCGCCTTCTTTACGTGGTATGGTCTGGCAACTACTCACTAAAAGCAAGCAACTGGAGCTATTGGATGAACAACAGTACATTGATTTACTTCGGACGTCAAGCCCTTACGACAAAATGATTCAACGAGACTTGGCGCGAACTTTCCCTGGACACGACTACTTCAAGGAACAAGACGGTGCTGGACAAGAAGGTTTATACAACGTGGTCCGTGCATACAGTGTGTATGACTCAGAGGTTGGCTACTGCCAGGGTCTAGCCTTCATTGTCGGTCCCTTGCTGTTGAATGTAAGTGTAGATAGGATCAACCACTATCACCTCTCGAACTCACCTCTGCTCTTTTGGTCATAGATGCCTGACGAAGAGGCCTTCGGTGTATTGATCCAGCTTATGTCAAACTATGGTCTCCGCGGACACTTCACTCCTAATATGGAAGGTCTCCACTTGCGACTTTATCAATTCGACTCTCTCGTAGCTGAATACCTACCTCACATCTCTCGTCATTTGCAGCGTCGGGGTATTGACTCTACTATGTTTGCATCACAATGGTTTATGACTCTCTTTGCATACAAGTTTCCCCTGGATTTGGTCTTCCGGATATACGACATGGTGTTTGTTGAAGGTCTCGAAGCTGTACTAAAGTTTGCCCTGGCTCTACTCAAGCGCAACGAAACCCATCTGTTGGAATTAGACTTTGAACACCTACTGGACTTTTTGAAGAACGGGTTGTTCGAAGAATACAAGGTAATGATGTCCCCCCCCCTTTATTTTGATCAATGCCCAAAACTTACGGACAAACACTTTATATTTTGCTCAGGATGATGAACGACAACTGGTGGAAGATGTTAGTGGATGGAATATACCCCGGAAACGACTGGTTCAACTGGAGAAAGACCACAAGGCCATGATAACGAAGGAGGAACAAGATGCGAAACTATTGGAATCACTACAAAAGCAACAAGCGACGATACAGCAACAGGTGGACCATCTGCGCCAATCAACCGCCACCATTCAAAAGGAACATCAAGATGTACAAGGTCAGCTGCAGGACAGTCAACAACAACGACAACAGATGTACGATGAACAAGGGTCTTTGAAAACAGTGGTCGATTCTTTACAAGCCGAGGCGGAGAAGATTCCATTGGTGGTGGAAGGGACCTTCAAGGCCGAATTCGATCAACTATGCACCGACAACGCTCACTTGAACCAGAAGAATGCCCATTTGGAAGACCAGCTCTCGGCAATGGAAACTCTCCTGATTGATATGAAGATGCGATATGCTCAAAGCGAAAATGAACGGGACGAATTGTCAAAACGCCTATTCGAACTGAAAAAGGTGATTGCCCAATAGTTATAGTTAATACTCCCTTTGTTGTTATGCTCCCTTTATACTTGTTTTGTGATACGATGGGTAGGATGTGAATAAATACTGGATATGACTTTTATGGTATTGTGGATGGTTTATGTATGGAAGCGGTGTGGAGGCACGAACTGTTGCACTTTGGAGGGTTGGGGCCAAAAAAGAAGGGGCAGGATTTTCCAATAGCAACTGTCAAATAGCCACGTGGCATCAGGGTCCAGTTATACTTAATTCCAACAGGCGAAACTATGCGTATCATGAATTTTGCGGACAATAAGGACTTGATTGGCGGGGGGACTCTCTGAGTCCTTGACTTGAGTCCCGGACATAGCTGTAACACAATTTGAAAGAAAGATAAAGCCGCCTCGCCAGGCACAGGAATGGTCTTACTCTTCTCACCGGAATCGATCGGCAAGCTCACTCTGATATGTTAGGGATATGCTGCAAATTGAAGCTCAGGAACACGATCCTGTTAACACACTCCAACAATGTGTGCCTATGCGCTCTCGATTTCAAACTCCGAGTTGGCTACAAGAGCTTTTTTTCTGCCTGTCCTTTATTTTGCTCCTTCTTCCCCTCGTCATCACTTTTTTGCCTCCCATTGTCATTCTCTTTTTTTTACACGACGACAAACGAACGAACGAACGAGGAAACGAACGAACGAACGAACGGTAACTCTCACCTCCCCACGTCATGTTCATCTTTTGCTTACCATTACTAACTTTTTGCCTTTTGCATCGTTCCTCTTTCTTTTGGCGCTAGATCGGCTACAGCAATAACGACGACTATAGAGACGACGACGATGCTAATGGTGACCCCACCACTGCTTCATGTCGCCCAAAAAGGCCCTTTTAAAATTTTAAATTGTAAAAAACATGGGGAAACCCTCGCAATTTTTTTTTAGGTGGACTCCCCTTCCATTGTAGAATCTCGTATTCGAAATTACTAATAAAAGTATACCAATTTTTTGCCCATACCCTTCCACTACTATCGTTTATACTTTTACATAGCTTGGCCGTCTTTGTCCATCTTCATTTGCTTGAATTATACACCAGTTTAGTCATTCCCCTCACTACTCACCGCCATTAACACATTAGCTTAGCTTCGGCCTCGAGTATAGTCTTTACCATAGCTTGTTAGTCCTGTTATATCAATAAAGCCTGCTTGAACCACTATTTGGAAGACTGTTCTCTAACCCATAACCATAGCAAGACCATGTACTATTATAAGAGACAAAACTACGAATGAGTAGCTCATCATTTGGCAACTCTTGAAACATCCTTAGTCTATAAGTTGGAATGAATCTAATGACATGTATATGATAGTATGATATATCTGCGCATACCTTCAAAGTTTTATTGATGTAATAGTACTAACAGTCTATAGTAATGTGTTAAAAGCGTTGTGTAGTAATGGGAATGACTAAACTGGCGTAAAAACCAAGCAAATGGAGATGGATAAAAACGGCCAAGCTGTGTAAAAGTATCGGCGATAGTAGCGGAAGGGTATGGACAAAGAATTGGTATACTTTTATTAGTAACTTCTGACTACGAGATTCTACAATGGAAGGGGAGTGCACCTAAAAAAAAATTGCGAGGGTTTCCCCATGTTTTTTACATTTTAAAATTTTAAAAGTGCCTTTTTGAGCGACATGAAGCAGTGGTGGAGTCGGCATTAGCATCGTCGTCGTCTCTATCGTCGTCGTTATCGCTGTAGCCGATCTAGTGCCAAAAGAAAGAGGAACGATGCAGCAGGCAAAAAGTTAGTAATGGTAAGCAAAAGATGAACATGACGTGAGGAGGTGAGAGTTACCGTTCGTTCGTTCGTTTGCTCGTTCGTTCGTTCGTTCGTTCGTTTGTCGTCGTGTAAAAAAAAAGAATGACAATGGGGAGGCAAAAAAGTAATGACGAAGGGAAGAAGGAGCGAAATAAAGGACGGGCGAAAAATAAGTTCAGATACAGCCTGAAGCGGGGGTTGAAATCGAGAGTGCATAGACACACTTTGTTGTCAGGTCATAGGAGATGGTTCAGACACTCTACTTCAGTGGAAAGTGCCCGCTGTAAGACCGTATAAGCTTGGTTTACAAGTTTTACAAAAATGGTTCACCAGCACGGTCAGCGTCAAAGTCAAAACAGATTTCATTTGATGTTTTATTATGATGTATGTATGCAAGTTAGGTAACTACCATGTGAAAAAGAGGGAGAAGCTGGGTGAGAGGGAAGAGTGTAAAATATAAACTAAAGCAGTGGAGAGCAGGGAGGGGGGGGGGAGCCATTTTCAAGAGATTTCTTGTTCTTGCGCCACACGCACCAAGTTGTCACGATGGATGACACAATCAGCATTCACATAGCCAAGGATTCCAGCGATTTCCGAGCTGTTGCACTGTTTGATACGAGTAATCTCCGCACTTGAATAGTTCACCAAACCTTTGCCAATAGCCACATCCACCAAGTGCGTCTTGTCGCCTTCCACGGTAGTTTGTCGCAAACAGATCTGGACGGCTTGCTGAGCATTAAATTTGCCTTGGACATCCACAATACCCGCCGCAAAAAGACTACTTCGAAGACCCGGAGTCACCACCGCCTTTGCTGCACCGGCGTCGATATAAATGGTGCCTGCCGTATGCAATCCATGCAAAATCCACCACTTGCGATCCAGCATAGGGTTATTCTTGGCCGTGAATTTGGTATGTAATGGTGTTTCTGATGGTGTCTTTTGGTTATCGTCGTTGTTACTGTTGATGATTTTACAAATGTTGGTGGTTTTCGATCCGTGAGTAATGACTGTAGTTACACCCGCGGCTGTTGCCAAATCTGCTGCAATAAGCTTTGTAATCATGCCACCTGTTCCCAAGGCGGATCCTCCGGAGACGACAGAGACTATGATCAAGGTAATGACGTTTGAGATCCGCAGTGCAGTTACCCTCCCTAGAACTTACCTTTGTCTTTTAAAGCGGCTACATCATCACATAGAAGGACAGGACGGGCATCAGGGTTGGTGCGAGGATTATCGGTGTAAAGACAATCCACATCAGTCATCAGGAACAGGTAGTCTGCCTTGATCATCCCCGCAGTGATTGCTGCCAATGTGTCGTTATCACCAAATCGAATTCCTTGAGTAGAGATGGTATCGTTTTCATTGACAATAGGTACAACATCCATGGAGAGTAGTTCTTCAAGGCAACTAACAGCATTCAGGTATTGAGAACGCTAAAGCAACGGTGAAAAGTTAGTCGTACCTTTTACCAATCCCTTCGTAACTTACATCTGACAGGTCATTCTTGGTTAGTAACACCTGAGCAACGGGCTGATTGAACTGTCCAAAAAGATCATCATATAGAGCCATCAATCGACCCTGACCAACTGCTGCTACAGCCTAGTTTCAACAAAAGGATAGCCCCGAAGAAGAGCGGATAAGTCTTGACATTCATACTATAGATTCTGAATTACCTGTCTTGCCGCCAATTTAGATGGTTTCTCCGCTATATTCAAACGTCGAAGGCCAGTTCCTACAGCTGCACTTGTCACCACGACCACACGATGTTGGAGAGATTTCAGTTTAAGAACTGTTTCGACAAGACCAGAGAGATTAGAGAGAATTGGAAAGTGAGACTTTTCATCGCAAATGGACGAGGTGCCCACTTTGATCACAATGGTGAGACCACTTGTTTGAGAAGGATGCTTCATGCAAGTGACAAGAAGAAAGACAAGGAGGAAAAAGAGGTACCGCCGCCCAAAAAGTTCGCTAGTGACTCACCGAGAATTTGAAACTCCGCAAAATGAAACTGGCGGTGAAAACTTCACCTGTCAAAATGACAATCCTTTTTTGGATAGGGGGAGGCACCGATGCAAAAACATGGGTCAAGTCGCACCATGTCTTATAAAAGTAGATCAAACATTTGAAAAGTGAAAACCTAGCAAAGTTTTCGCTTGCATAAAAGGCCCCCAAGTCTTTCGATCTATCTACTCTCCATCTTTTTCACTAATACACCCTATACATAATACAAGTCAATATGCAATTCAAGTTCCTTCTTATCGCTCTTTTCTTTGCCGTCATTGTGAAGGCCCAACAAGAAAGTATGACCACAGTCCACTATACACTCAAACATACTTACTTTTTTTTTTATCATCCTAGGTGGTAGCCAAGGTGGTGGCGGGGACGACGGTGGCGACGATAGTGGGAGCGGCGGCGATTCTACCTCCATGGTGGCCAGTGCAAGCAGCTCTGAACCCACCGGGGCCAGTTCTTCTATGATGGAATCAAGCTCCTCTACAATGATGGAATCAAGCTCCTCATCCATGGCTTCTGAATCAAGCTCTTCCTCTGAACCTAGCAGCAGTGCCAGCAGCAGTGCCAGTGCCAGCTCTTCTTCCGCCTCTGCCTCCTCCTCTAACACTGGCTCTCCCAGTGCCGCCAACGTTTTGAGCGCCGGTCTTCCTACCGAATTGGTCGCTTTGGCTGCTCTTCTCGCCGCTAGCTTCATTGTCGTTGCTGCTTAAACGCTTAGTCTATCTCATTAATCTTACTCCTTTGGAGCCCATAGTAATAAAAGTTTGCGATTGAAGCTACCTTTTTGATTTTGTGTAACATTCATGCACGCCTAATGATTCTTTGCTGCATGATTTCAAACTTCGCTTTCGGAGTTTGAAACTAAGGTTGCCAGGCAATTCCCTCCTTCCCAAATGGGTTCGAGTAAAGCAATCCATCGGGCACTTCGGTGGTTGTTTGGAGAAGCTTATACTTACTCAAAGCATGACATAGAGAAGCCGAGCACCTCACTATTCGAAGCAATCTTTTGGAACCCTCAGAGTCTAGCAGTTTTCACTCGGGTATTGTGCACAATGAACCATTGTCACCCTCTACATTTTTGGAATGTGTCTCTTTGATGGTGAAACGGAAAGATGTTTGATAGCAACGACGTGGTAATGAACAGACGCCCGTAGAGGTGTGGAAGAAACAGTATCAAGTGCGTTCTATAAGTCCGCTTTCCACTAGTATAGTGCGAAACTTCTTACAATCAATGAAAACATCTTACGAGTGTATTCTCTGAGACTCCTCTACAAGGCATTGATATCCCAATACTGTTCTTCTCTTATCTAGATCCATCACTCTCTGTCTTTGGCGAATTTGCTTTCCCAAGTGGCTCTCGAATTTAAAACTCCGTCGGGACGATCCTATTGGCTGCTTAAAAAATCGCGGCCTTCTTTAACCCTAGTGGATAAAAACAACAACAAAGGGGTGGCATAATGGGAAAAAGATAGACAAACTAGCAGAACAGAAGAGAGAGTGTATTGTGGAGGTGTCTATAGTGAAAGAAGGTGAAAGTGTTACTTTGTTTGTTTACAAAGGACACACGTCACTGGTTTACCCCTCCTTAGAATCTCCGGTCCCTATTTAATCGCTTGATTCTCACTTTTCCTTTTTTCACTTTCTCTTCCCACTTTCCATTTTTTCCCTCTTTTTTTGTTGGACTTTCTGATTACCTTTGTTTCGTCACCACTCATTGTTGTCCTTCTTACCCACACACTTACTATCCTAGTAGCAAATAACAAACAAGGTATGGCGCAGGCACAAGTCAGGAGAAACACCTGGGACGGGTAAGTCAATGTTAAAAATAATAGGTGAACTGAATGTGGTGATGGGTGAAGCTGTATACAATGGAATGATTGGTTACCTGAACGACAGTAAAGGGTCTTTCTAACAAACGACCCTTATCTGCTTCTCAGTCTATGAAAAAGGAGATGGGACTAAGGGGGCTGGGGGTAGGATGGAGAAGGGGGAGAAGGAACACTAAGGAAGGATGATCATACCAACAACTAACGACTTTTCTTTCTCTTACTAGGCCGCCAGGGGGTCGATCAATGGTAGATTCAACAGAAACAGAACTTCTCCATGTCTATATCTATGACTACTGCAAGAAACACAACTTTCACCAAGCTGCTCGGTTTTTCGCCGCTGAAGCCAACGTCACCGCTGACCAACGTCCTCCGATCGATATCGCAACAGGCTTTCTGGCTGATTGGTGGGGTGTCTTCTGGGATGTATATCATGCGCAAAACAAGGATGCTCAAGGGACAAAAGTTGCTGGAATGCACGACGAAGTAAGTTATTAAAAGGCTGACCGTTATTCTACAACTATAATATACTCACCTATCTTACCTCAGTATCATGAAATGGTGCGCAACAGAAAAGAAGAAATGATACAGCAACAAAGAACGTTTAGCATGCAACAACAACAACAGCAGCAGCATCAACAGCAACAACAGCATCAACAGCAACAACAGCATCAACAGCAGCAGCAGCAACAACAGCAACAACAACAACAGCAGCAGCAACTTCGTAGGGCTTCAGAGATACAACGTCTCGCACAATCACCACAGTTACATCACAATCAGACCCAACAGCAAAACGTTCAACAACAACAAAGTCACTCTGCACCACCACATGTACCTTCTCAGCAGCAACAGCAACAACAACAACAACAGCAGCAGCAGCAGCAGCACCTAATGCAATCACGGGATCATCGCTCATCACCTGTCGACAGTATCGCATCATTACCCAACAGTGGTGGGATGGCTCCTTTAAACAGTGGTCTGCCTGGTGGGGCTACCAATGGAAACTCTGTAGTCAACACCCCTCAAACACTTCCAGCTTCTTTACCTCAGCAACAGCAAGCTCCCACTGGTAGAATTGGTACATCTTCTCCGTCATTCTCTCCTCAACAAGCACAACGCCTTGGTGGAGCTAGCAACGGTGTGAACGAGAATGTGGCTGGCCATCCTGATACTATGGTAAACTCTTCTATGGTCAATGCTCAAGGGATCCCTATAAATGCTCAAGGACAAATGATGATGAACCAACGGATGGTGGTTAGTCCTCATAATGCCATCATTCTCAATATTATGAATGCTCTGGGGTTGGGTGGACGTGATCCCCAGTCTTTGACTCCTGAAGAAAGGGTAAGTGCGCTCAGTTTATTGTTGTTTGTTTGATCTGATCTCTTTTGTTTTGAAGGCCAATGTCCAAATACACATTCGAAGGCAAACGATGCAAATGAATCCACATGGCATGATTCGAAACCAGTAAGTGGGAAGTGAAAGTTGATAGAGAAGGATATAAAAGTGCGTGTGCTGACCACATTTGCTCGTTTCCCTATAGAAACATGATGGCTGTAAATAATCAACAACAAGTTAGACTCCAAATGCGGCAACAGATGATCGCGAACCAACATCTACTACAACAGCAGCAGCAGCAACAACAGCAACAGCAACAACAACAACAACAGCAGCAGCAGCAGCCTCAAATGCACCATAATCCGTCTCAAACCCCACAAATGCAACACCAAATGCAGCATGGGCAACCTCAAACCCCACAACAACAACAGCATAGTCAAGGTCAGCTTCCACAACAGCAATCGCAAACGCAACAGCCACAAACTCAGCAGCAGCAACCACAACCGCAAACCCCTCAGCAACAGCCTCAACCTCTGCCACAATCCCAACAGCGCCAACAGGGACCGACTCCAACCCCGCAAGTCAATCAGGTGGCTTCCAATCATCACCCGGCTCTTGGCCAACAACCACATGGCATGCCGCAACCCACCCATACTGGCATTAACAATCAAGCAGGTAAACTATCTATAAAATTAGAACTAGAGGAGGCAGAAGGTATAAATGACCTATTTTAACACATTCACCCACTTATGCAGGAAATGGCCCGAGAATACCTAACGGAATGACTCCTGTCAATAACCCCTCTTCTGGACAAGGTCAAATGGTTACCAATATGCAAAACCCCGAGCAATTCAACAGCGGTGAAGGTAATGAAAGAGAGGAAGAGAAAAAAAAGGCTGCCTACTGATAACTATGGTCTTTGTTACTATGTTACAGGGATGAATGTGGCTTTGGCTGAACAGATGATGAAGAGTGGACAACTATCTGGAATGACTCCGCAACAACAGCAACAGGTAAGTGGAGATGATGATTCTATAGAACTTTTTGATTTGTCCACTTACTCTACTGTGTTTGAATAGGTCATGATGGAACATTATCACCAGCAACAGCGGATGCTATTCAATCATCATCGAATGATGCAACAACAAGGAGGACAAGCACCACCCAACCCGAACATGAGCCCCGTCCCACCAGCACCCATGAATGCAGGATCGCCGCAAGATACCGACAAAAATAATGCACCACTGGCCCAATATCAACGCCAACAGTTACAATACACTATGCAACAACGTCAACAATACAATCAGCAACATCAGCAACAACAGCCTCCCTTTGGTCAAGATTCTAACAGTAACCCAAGTCAGTCTCCTCAAATGAACCGTAACGTGACCAAGCCAACCACAGCACAGCACCAGCAACCGCAACCGCAACCCCAACAGCCTTCGGTCGCTCAAAAGCGACAATTACAACAACAACAACAACAGCAGCAGCAGCAGCAGTCTTTTCAAAAACGTCAACGAACCAGTAACTCTGATGCAACGAACGGACCCTCAAATACAGATCAATCGCCTTCACCACACCCCATGAACTCGACCCCTATACCACCAAATACGCACAATATTCCTGAATCATCCCATGTGTCACCCGTGATACCACAGCCCAATTATAACCAAGATCCTACGAATGTCAATGCAAATCAATCGCCTCAGACGGACAGAGGAATGGCTAAACCACCGACGCCACAGCAGCAGCAAACAAGGACTCCCCAACAGGTTCCCCGACAATTGCCTCTTCATGGAACTCCTGTATCCTCACAACAAGAACAATCAATGTCAAGGATGGGCTGGAATCCCTCTCCCCTAGGTGATGGTGGTAATATGCAATCGTCTGGGATCGTGGATGGCAACAAATCTCCCTCAGCTCAACAGGCGGCTATGGGGATGGAAGCAACCGGACCTCCCTTCGACGCCACTACTAACAGCAGCAACGCGGTGTCCTTTGATCTGGAGCGTTTTATGATGAGCGACGGTGGCGACTTTGGTGAAATCTTCACTGCGGAGCAAAATCTTCTTATGGGCAGCGAAAACAACGAGTTGTTCGGTGGTGGCTTCTTATCCAACATGGGCGGTGCAGGCTTTGGCGGGAACCCCAACTCTTCTCTCGGCGGTGGCGGTATGGACAATGCATCTGCGTTCCAAGTCTACAGCGCACTTACAGGACACAACAACAAGGTATCTACCGTGGCATTCTCCCGAGGCGCACAATGGCTTGCAAGTGCTGGTCATGATAAAAAGGTCTTGGTTTGGTCTGTGCAAGACAAGCAACTACGATGGACGCTGGATGGTCATGCTTCTCAAATCACATGCGCTCGCTGGAGTCCTGATCAACGCAACTTGCTGGCAACCTCTTCTTATGACAAGAGTTTACGGGTGTGGGATCTAGGTCAAGCTGCAAAGGAAGGTGGAGATGGTCAAGGTGGTGTGAAACAAATCGCAAAGCTCAACTGCAAGGCTGAAGTAACCTCGGTGGATTTCGCTCCCAATCGCCCCGATACCATTTGCTCCTTGGATGCCGAAGGTGAACTTAATGTGTGGCACATTCCGTCGTCCAAGAGTGAAAAAACGATCAAAATGGTAAGCATGCGGATCAAAACCAAGGGTGATCTATAGTATTGACTCGCTTTTTCCTGTAGACGGCATCCAAATCACTGTTTGCGGCTAATCCATTACGATTCCATCCACACCTCGGCAAGATAGTAGCCTGTGCAGCCGGTAACCAGATATTCGTCATCAACATCGATATTGCCAAGAACAATACAACCAGCGGTGACTCAACAGCAGTACGTACTATCAACACGGAGCATTCGAAGAACATTTGCAGTCTGGATTGGTCGGTGGATGGCAATTACTTGGTGACATGCTCTGAAAACGAAGTGATGGTGTACGAAACTGGGCATTGGAAACTGATCAACAAGCATACAGCCAGCGACAAGATATCAGCATGCGCCTTTATGACATCAACTGCTACTACTCCTACTGCTACCTCTACTACTGCCAACAGCGACAACGGAGGAGAAACGACCCAAGGCGGAGCGACAGGTGCGCGAAAACTGTATGTGGTCTATGGTGGATACGAATCGATCTATGTGTGGCAATGCAATGTAATTGGGTCACAGCCACAACGAATGGGTACACAATCTGGACTAGTGACTGGATTGGCATGTGCGTTTATGAATGGGCAATCTATTGTGGCATCTGCAAGTCTTCATAAGGACAAAAATCTCATGCTCTGGGCGTCGTGATCTCTCCATTGGTATTGGCTCAAGGAGCAAATCCCTTCATCAAGAAATGATCTACTTTGGGTAAACTACGTATAGGCACTTCCCCCCCCCCCTTCTCTCTCTCAATCCCTTCTTTCATTCATTCATATACATACATCAATCAATACCTCATTCTCACATCTACATATACTCATCATCCCCTTATCTCCCGTACTTTGTGTTTTTACATCTGCATCTACAGTTTCTCTTTTACCATTTATCAATATAAATATTTGTATCATCTAATCGGGTGTCAAAAGTGTATCAATGTGTCCAATTGTGTGTGAAGGGAGCAATGTTAATTGTAGCCCCATATGATTTTCAACTCCGCTTTGGCTACAAAGATTCGCGCTGTCCGTCAATCATTTAATTTGCTTCTTCTTTGCTTCATCACTTTTTTTCTTTCCATCAACATCAGCAGCGCACCACCAACGACTCGCACTCTATACAACAGCATTAATTGACGAACGCATGGTAACGCTCTCCTTCTCATCCTCTTGTCCCTCTTTCACTTACCATGACTAACATTCGCCTTTTGCATCATTGCTTTTTTTTTCTCAGTAGATCGAATGGGATGGCAACGAATATCGGCTCTCTGACGCCAGGACTGGATGGACATGGACTTGTATTAGGGATTTGTACTTCGCTGACCAGCTCTGCCCTGCTTCATTCCTTAGCTCATTACACTAGATTAGTCATTTCATGACAAGTCCTACATAGCGTTTAACTATAGTCTCATTCAATGAATAAAATTTTCAAGGAACTATCTCCATGACTTCACTCTTTTGAATATGCTCCAGTTTTCATAGAAACTCTAACGTGCGCCAGTGCGCCATGTTTTGGCCCATCACTACGGACACACAGAGTTTCAAAAAAGCTCAAAAAAGGCAGACGGGGCTTAAAAACAGTTGATTTTTTTTTGGATACTTCACGGTTTCTAGTAGTAACATTTTGTGACGAATTGGCCTATTCTTCAAAACCGAGACGGATAATCCATCTTCAAATTTTATATGCATCAAGATACAATGCACATCTATCGAAAGGTACCAAAATTGAGGTATACCTGTACTGTATGTTTCTTTAAACACTACACTAAACCTTGAAACAGCAGCTGATTCCAGTGGCCCCAAAGCCGATATTTGATCCATCAGAACCCAGTTTCCTTGACATCGTTCGGTAGATACGATGCGCTAATTTGCTCATGTAAAATTTGAGGTGAGGTCTGTTGTCTTGTTTACGAGAAAATGCATGTCCAACAAAAAGTGGCACTTTTCATGCGGGAATGCTACAGACAGAACCACCGGGACAGAACCAACCTGTGTATGCTGAATTTTGCGGACAATAAGGACCGATATGGCGGGGGACTCTCTGATCCCTGACTTGAGTCCCGGTCATAGCTGGGACTCAATTAGACAATGAAGATAAAACCGCCACGCCAGGCACAGGAATGGTCTTACTCGGGAATCGATCGGCATGGCCTTCTCTTCTCCTGGTATCAGGTCAAACAAAAAGACACATTTCAATTGCGGCTCATCAGCTTGTATGGCGGGTAACGTGTGTGCGAACGTGGATCAAATACGACGCCAAGACCGATGGAACAATGCAACGATGGAGGGCATATCTCACCAGCCTTTCAAGAGAAATGATGCGATCAATGGCAGGCTTCCACACCAATGGTTGATCCTTTTATCTTGCACGTGCCGCCCTTGACCCACCTACCAGCCTCTGCAAGAAGTTGTTCTCGGCGATCGACGAATGATATGACCGACTGGCGGCGAAAGAACTCAGTCCTGGCGATCCTATTCAACCTACCTTCGCTGAAAATGCATTTGTACAGGTGATCATGATGCTCAGGAAGACTTTTATACAAGACTCGGTGCTCATGATGGAACTCCACCCCTGCCATCCCATTTGGCACCATTCAATCTTCTCTGATCCAGCCTATTTGCCATTTAAAAGGGAAGTCAACATCAAAGCATTAGAATGTAGTAGCATGCTCACTCTGATATGTAGGGATCTGCTGCGAATTGAAGCCCAGGAACACGATCCTGCTCCCACACTCCTCCAGCAATGTGTGCCTATGCACTCTAGATTTCAAACCCCGAATGGCTATAAGATTTTTTTTTTTGCCCGTCCTATCATTTTGCTCCTTCTTCCCCTCGTCATTACTTTTTTGCCTCCATTGTCATTCTCTTTACTCCACGACGTCAAACGAACGAACGAACGAGCGAACGAACGAACGAACGGTAACTCTCCTCTTCTCACGTCATGTTCATCTTTTGCTTACCATTACTAACTTTTTGCCTTTTGCATCGTTCCTCTTTCTTTTGACACTAGATCGGCTACAGCGATGACGACGGCAATAGGGACGACGACGATGCTAATGACGACTCCACCACTGCTTCATGTCGCCCAAAAAGGCTCTTTTTAAAATTTTCAAATGTAAAAAACATGGGGAAACCCTCGCAAATTTTTTTTAGGTGCACTCTCATTCCATTGTAGAATCTCGTAGTCCAAGTTACTACCAAAAGTATACCAATTCTTTGCCCACAACCTTCCGCTACTATCTCTGATACTTTTACACAGCTTGGCCGTCTTATTCCACCTCCATTCGCTTACTTTTTACAGCAGTTTAGTCATCCCCATTACAATAGCTTGTTGCCATTAGACATTAGCTTAACTACGACTCCAAACATAGCCTATACCATGGCCCTTTAGTCCTACACCATCAATAAAGCCTACTTGAATCATCCTACAAAAGACATTTTTCAAATCCATAACCATGACAATACCATGTACTTTATAAAGACCAAACTACAGATGAGTAGCTCATCATTGACAACCCCTAAAACACATCGGTTTACTAGTTGTAATGAACCTTATGACATATTCATGATCGCAAGGTCTATCTTCGCATACATACAAAGTTTTATTGGTACATTAGGATTAATGGGCTATGGTACAGACTATGTTTGAGGCCGGAGTTAAGCTAATGTGTAAATGGCGACAGGTTGTAATGAGAATGACTAAGCTAGTGTAAAAATCAAACAAATGGAGGCGGACAAAGACGGCCAAGCTGTGTAAAAGTATCAGTGATAGTAGCAGAAGGGTATGGGCAAAAAATTGGTACACTTTTATTAGTAATCTGGACTATGAGATTCTACAATGGAATGGGAGTGCACCTAAAAAAAATTTGCGAGGGTTTCCCCATGTTTTTTACAGTTGAAAATTTTAAAAAGAGCCTTTTTGGGCGACATGAAGCAGTGGTGGAGTCGTCATTAGCATCGTCGTCGTCCCTATT
>LT554468.1:1713288-1730480 GCA_900079185.1 Absidia glauca
CTAATATTGACGTTATTGACACAGTCCTCGCATGATTTTGTTTGCATTCCTTGGTCATTACACTAGATTAGATCATTTCACGGCTGGTCCTTTACATCCTCCACCCTCTCACAACTATATCGTAGTCGTAGTTTCGTATATCTTGAACAATAAAACTCACTTGACTTTGCCAAACTTATAGCTTGATCATAGTTTTACTCTATGTCTAGGGTTTCAGCCCATGAATATCGCTTTTCGTCTTCACTACTTTGCTTTTTGAAGTCTACATGCACAATCACTCTATCCCCTCCCCTAAAGGAAACGAAAAGGCAGGCAAATGTTTAAACTCCGCCTTCTGAAAAATGGATGGATCATCCCATGAAAAGTACCACTTTTTATTGGACATGCGTTTTCTTCAATACGAGATAAACCAAACTCCTTCAAAATTTAGGTGGGTAAAGGTGTGCTTCATATCTATCGAGTGATGTCAAGGTTTTTGAATTATCTTGGATGCATCATTGTCTTTGGGAGCATTACAATCAGTCGCTATTTTGGTGCTTTGTACGGACCTAACGGTCGAATACAGTATGGGAAAAATCTGTTCGTTGTATCTTTCGATATGTATGTATTGCATCTTGCATCATGTGAAATTTGAAGGTAGGTTGTGCATCTTCATTTTGCGATGTGGCGACTCTTGACAAATAATTGGAGTTGGAAACTCAAAAAGGTTCCATAATTTCACAACGTTTAAACTCCGATATTTTTGGCTCTGGGCTAAAAGTGTAGACTTTTCCTTCAACCTTTTTTTTCTCGCCTCTTCTTTCTTCTTTTCTTTCTTGATTCCAAAATTTATTGATTGCTATTATACCACCTATGCCAAACCGACGTACTGCAGACGACGACAGCGAATCATATAAACGAACAGATGTCCAAGCGCCTCAAGTGTGTGTCGATTATCTCTCCTATGTGTTTGACGAAAGGGATCTGGCAGCTTCCTGGCGAATGATGACGAAGCAAAAGAACGACGAGATGGCTGGTATCCGACTCGAGAATGCTTCTTGGCGTACTTGGGCAAAGCAGCGGGGTCATTTGAAAACGATCAGTCCGGAAACACTTGACTGGTAGGTGCGACGACTGGGGATTCAAACAAGGCTTGCTCACTTTTTCGTTTTACTTGATACTAGGTTGAAGGACAATGACGTGACATGGCTTTATGGACCTTTGCACACAGTGATGAAATCTGAACAGAATGATAGATATGCTACCAAAGAATCCAGTACGCACGATAAACTTTGCCCCATCTATGCACCTGATCCACCATTGAACGATAAATGCGTCATGGGAACACCATCGATCCCCACTGCGGTAACACGAATCATCACTCCGGAAGCGTCGGTGTCTCTATCTAATACAGTCCCGCTTATGCCCACACAGCAGCAGCAACAACAGCAGCACCAGCCTTTGAAATCAGCAATGAAGAAGATCACCATATCGGACATTCTACGACGATCACTCTCTCAACTCGATATCAACGACCTAAACAATGAACATGACGTATGCTCATCTGGAGCCTTCGATAGTCACCGACAGCCAAAGCTACGATTCAACCGATGTGTGGAGCAATATAGGGCGGTCTCGGACGACGAAGATGATGATGAAGTGTATAGCTCTGGTCGACCTATATCTAATATGAACACATCCGATGGCACTTTGGTTACAGCAGTGGATCATTACCAGCAATCTCACCAGCATAGCCGTACAATAGATGATGACAGTAACGAGCATGATCGCGACAAATATGCCATACCACAGCACCACCTACCTTACGACAGTAACTTGATGATACCAGCACACTTGACAACAAGATCAATTAAACGCCTTGAACCCACCATCCTCAAAACCAGCAACTCGCACCTTGACACTTCACTTGGGTCACGGGATGATCACGACGACGACGACGCCGACGACGACGAGAAACATTCACTCGATGCACCAATCATTATCACCCAGTCGTGGGCGAAGCATTCATGTGACGCTTCTACTCAAAATCATTGGCAGCATTCTTCCGGCAAAAGCGATTGGCTTTGGAAAAGGCCCACTGTGGAATCACCCTCGATCTTTCTCAGGCCCAGGAAATCGCAACCCATCAGTCAGTCTTGGCCCATTGAAGCTATACCCTATCATTATACCGATACCCATCCATGCCATGGCAGAATATTGGACCAGCAACAACAGCAACAGCAACAACAGCAACATCTCCCTTCTTCCTCCCTGTTGGAGATCTTGGTCAAAGGGCTCTTTATGTTTGGTATCCACCGGTAGATTATAGATCAGCGTTTTATAGTATCAGTAGGCTTTGTTGTTAGTTACACACCCCTTGTACATACCCTCTAATTGAATGTATCTTATCGAACCTTTGGTCTCAGAACCTTTTACAATGCGTTGGGGTGGGAATACTTTTCCAATAGGATTCATGCTGCCTTTGGCTGCGGGTAGCTCTCACGCTTTGGCGGGGGTTGAAATATTTTTTCCTTTCTTTCACCTCCAAAATTTGTTTTGACCCTTCTCTTTTCTTTTCCTTCCTTCTCTCTCTCTCTCTCTCTCTTTATAAATTTGCGCAATTGCCCTTTTTGTACAGTTGCCAATCTCCTGTACTTGTGGTTGTCCTGTCCCATTGACGATACTGCACCCTTCATTCAACCATCTCACCCAGAACCCAACCAGTGTTGAAAACAGTAACAACGACGACCGGCCCTACCAATTACTCAGCTCTCCCGACTGTTGATTGATATCATCTGCATCACTATATCATGAACTTCAATGTTCCCACCTACGTATGGATGTCCTTTTTGATGTTTGGCCTGGCGTTTGCATTGACCCTCCGATCCTTCTTAACGTCTGATATGATGAAGTCTGTATCAGATTGTTACACTGCTGATCTGGATACCTTTGAAGGAGGTTTACGTTGGATGGATCCCGATTCGCTTTTTCGACAACCCCCCATGGTCTCTTGTAACAGCTATGTCGGTGCCTTCATCACTTTTGTCGAATCTCAAAAGATTAGTCTTTTGGTAAGTGTTGCCTGTGTTATGACGGTCGGTTGTTTTTTTCCTTTACTAACCTACTCTATGATTACACAACTGTAGTTTCACGTGAACATGCCTATTTGTTGCTCTATCCTTCTAGGTCGGGCCATCATCAAGTCTGTGTTTGGTGAACTGTGGTCTTTGGAAAGTCAGGTACGGTTAGCTCCGATGATAATGATCAGGATGAGGAGAAGGATACTGATTACTGACAATGATTGATATGTATAGCACATGTATGATCGCATGCTCAACTTTTTGCTCTTCAAAGTGATCTTCATTGGTGCAGTGATGGATCCAGTATGGCGGCACATTTTAAGGCTCTCCATGTGGATTGGCATTCTTGGATTCCTACGGATATTTAGTCTTCTTAGTCGAGATCGATTCGAAAATGTAAGTACAGCGCTAAAAAGTACTGCACCGACTGACTTGATCTTTCTATTGGATAGCTGGCAACCGTCGCCTATGTGCCATCTAATGCTTATTACAAAATCACTGGTTTACTATGTGGCATCTTCATTCTGAACATCATATGGTACATTGGAAGCTTGGTCTTGTTTCCAAACTCGTTAACTTTTTTGACCTTGGAGGCAAGTTTACTAAACTGATCACATTGGCGCCTTACTCACATCTTATATAGTTCCTTCCTGTGGCATTAGATACAACTCAAGTCATCGCAAAGTATCTAGCCCATCTTTTGGATCAATCTAGGGAAAGTGGCTTCGAAAGCAAACGGTTGATCAACTACTACACTGAAATCAGCGCCGACGTCTTGATCCTCGGCTGCACTCTACTACAATATCTACAACTCATGGTAAGGTGGCGAAGGATCACTATTTGAAAGCACATTCTAACATCAGGATTTGGATTTAGTGGATGCATGGTGTCTCCTTTGGTTTGGTCGACATTGTCTTATTCCTCAATGTGCGCAGCGTATTGAAAAACCTTCACAGCAAAGTACTGATCCACCGCGAACGATGGAGGGCTATGAATTATGTGCAAAGCCAGTATGTGGATGCCACGGATGCCGAACTGAACGCTTACGACGACGATTGCGCCATTTGCAGGGACGAACTCAAAACAGCCAAGAAACTGTCGTGCGGTCATCTTTTCCATTTGTAGGTTTATGCAGGGCCGATTCATGCGGGATCGAAACGATCATTCTTGTTACTTATCATAGTCTTCATGTCCAAATAGGAACTGCTTACACTCGTGGATCCAACACCACGTTTCCAAACCAACATGCCCAACATGCAGGCGTTGCTTATCACCGTCTCCAGATGAGAAACTCACTAAACCAGGTAAGAGAGGATGAAGGGTCTGGAAAACTAGATTGATCGCTGACTGATTTGTGTGTTTGTATAGCATCATCACCACTACTAACGACGACAGCAGCAACTACTGCCACTACAGTACCACTAGCATCGCCGCCACGATCCCCATCTTCTTGTCATCCATCAAGCATGGCGCAACAGTAACAACCCGTAACAAAATGGTGAAGTTGTCCTTGCATCCATTCTTCGCCTGGTGCGTTAATAGTATATACCCTCTCTTCTCTTCCTTCTTCTCCTGAACACGCTGGTACATCCCACTTTTCCAATAGCTTAACCCCATATTCCTTTGTTACACTACACTCATCTTTTTTACAGTATCCCCAAAAGTCACCTACGCATATCATAGTCATCCCTAGTGTGAACTGCCTTATCTACTACCACTACTTTTACTACAACAGTTAGAATCAGGATTCCCAAATGTCAATATATTTGTTTTATTGTGGTGTGTACATGAATTACTATCTACGAATGTTTGATCTAAACTATGAGGAGGGTGGAAAAAGTCGAAGTCATTGATTGTTGATGATAGTGTGTTGGCATGGAGTTGATCCTTGTATCTAGTGGGTGTGTATCGAAGAGTACTGGATGGTGTAAATGTGGGGTGTTGTGTGGGTGGGTGAGACGTCTATTGACCAGGAGGAGCCATCTATAATCGAAAGTCAATCAGTCCATCTGTACACTTCCCCCCCCCCTTTTTTTTCACTTACTTGTTGACTAAGTTCGGCAAAGCGGGTACCGACACGTTCAGAGTGCTTCAAAAACTTATCGGCACACTTGTTCACGCAGGCTTCCTATCAAAAGATCAACCCCTATTAGTTCTCCTTATCATTCCAGCACTAGTTGCCCTTACTTCTTTGCCGGTGATGGACTTGGTGGTGAAGTCATTGGCGCAATCATCGAAACAACGTTGAACCAAGCTGCTGTAGAGACGCAAAAAGTCCTTCATCTATGTTTGCACATGTTAGGGTCTAACCTTTCCGACATTCCAGTTTGATCCAGGGATACGGACTTACCTGCTTATGTTCGATCATGGCAGCGATTTGTGTTTGTTCGGCTTGGTTGAAACGAGAGAAATCCATTGTGAAGTATTGACGACAAGTAAATAGAAAAGAGAAAGGAAGAGAGAGAGTCCTGTTTTTTTTCATGGGAGTCAGAAAAAATAACTTCTCAAGTCACGGGTCGGGGTTTGAAAACGGGAAAATCCAGGCCTGACAGCTGGACAGTGAGTTCATGCAAAAATATAGTCAACAAGATACGTTCTATTAATGATATACTCAGGACAATGTATGAGCTATATGTATGGTTAGACTAGATAGCACATGGCTCTCCATGGAAAAGTGAATCTAGTGTAATGATGCTAGGAATGACTAATCTAGTGTAATGTCGCAGAGAAGGAAGGAGAGAGTTGGTCAGCGAAGCTTAAAGTGTCAGTTGGAAAAGACACAGTGCTCTTTAACAAAGCAATGGTCAAAGAATCACTATTGGAGAAGAGAGTGTATATAAACTATAACCCCTTCAGAAAACTTCCCCCACATTTTCCCTGCCAGCCAAATATTCAAACCCCGCTTCAGGGTGTATGATATCCGAACTTTTTTTTGCTCGTTCATTATTTTGCTCCTTCTTCCCCTCGTCATCACTTTTTTACCGCATTGTCATTCTTTTTTACTCCACGTCGACAAACGAACGAACGAAAGAACGAACGACCGAGCAAACGAACGACCGAACGGTAACTCTTCCCTTCTCACGTCATGCTCATCTTTTGCTTACCATTACTAACTTTTTGTTTCTCTTTCTTTTGACACTAGATCGGCTACGACGATGACGACGGCAATAGGGACGACGACGATGCTAATGACGACTCCACCACTGCTTCATGTCGCCCAAAAAGGCTCTTTTTAAAATTTTCAAATGTAAAAAACATGGGGAAACCCTCGCAATTTTTTTTTAGGTGCACTCCCCTTCCATTGTAAAATCTCGTAGTCGAAGTTACCAATAAAAGTATACCAATTCTTTGCCCATACCATTCCGCTATTATCACTGATACTTTTACACAGCTTTGCCGTCTTTGGTCATCTCCATTTGCTTGGTTTTTACATCACTTTAGTCAATCCCATTACTACTCACCGCCATTAACAATTAGCTTAAATTCGGCCCCAAGTATAGTCTTTACCATAGCCCATTAGTCCTGTCGTATCAATAAAGCCTACTTGAATCATTCTTCGAAAGACTTTCTCTAACCCATAACCATAACAAGACCATGTACATTATAGAAACAAAATTACAATTGAGTAGCTCATCGTTGACAACCCTTGAAACATCTCAAGTCTACCAGTTGGAATGAATCTAATGACATGTACAAGATAGTAGCGCCTATCTGCGCATACTTCAAAGTTTTATTGATGTTATAGGATTAACAGGCTATGGTAAAGACTATACTTGAGGCTGAAGTTAAGCTAATGTGTCAACGGCGGTGAGTAGTAATGGGAATGACTAAACTGGTGTAAAAACCAAGCAAATGGAGACGGACAAAGGCGGCCAAGCTGTGTAACAGTATCAGTGATAGTAGCGGAAGGGTATGGGCAAAGAATTGGTACACTTTTATTAGTAACTTGGACTACGAGATTCTACAATGGACGGGGAGTGCACCTAAAAAAAATTGCGAGGGTTTCCCCATGTTTTTTACATTTGAAAATCTAAAAAGAGCCTTTTTGGGCGACATGAAGCAGTGGTGGAGTCGTCATTAGCATCGTCGTCGTTCCTATTGCCGCCGCCATCGTCCTAGCCGATCTAGTGTCAAAAGAAAGAGGAACGATGCAAAAGGCAAAAAGTTAGTAATGGGAGGCAAAAGATGAACATGACGTGGGGAGAGGGGAGTTACCGTTCGTTCGTTCGTTTGCTCGTTCGTTCGTTCGTCGGTTCGTTCGTCGTCGTGGAAAAAAAAAAGAGAATGACAGTGGGGAGGCAAAAATGTAATGACGAGGGGAAGAAGGAGCAAAATAAAGGTCAGCCAGAAAAAAGTTCAGATACAGCCTGAAGCGGGGTTTGAAATATAGAGTGTGTGCAAATTATCCAATGCACCAAGTCCGAAAAGAGACATAGTGAAGTTTATTGATTGTACGGCATGCAATATAAAAAGACTAGAAGCTATATACACATTACTATTCGAAGGTTTGGTCATTTTTGTTTGGCAAGATGGTGCAAAGACTTGTTGAGCCGGGAGCATTGAAGCAAAAGACAATTGTTAGTCAAGGTTAAAAAAAGATGGACAAGGTGATGAGAAGAAGAGAGTTACCCTACGTTCGTCGTTCAAGACCGCGTTTTAGAAATCGGGTCTTCGTGGTGCTGATGGAAAGAAAAAAAAAGTGATGAAGAAGCAGAGAAGAAGCAAAGAGAAGGATTTGGGGAAAGTTCGTCCTATCATATAGCTACCCAGGCGGCGTTTTAAATACCATTTACTTTTCAAGGAAGCTGGGGGGAGACTCGTGAATCAGGTACAGCATGTTTTGGGCAAATGTATATTGATGGTGGTTTGATAGTAAAGAGAATGAGTAGATTTATTAGGCAAGGCATACTTTAAAAAGGGGGTTGGGGTATGAGTGGGGGGGTATCTATCACTATCATCTTCATCCAGGGAGGCCATGAGTATCATGTAGTGTCTTCAAGTATCCATCCCTTTCCAATTCAGCCGGTGTTTTATCTTCAAAGGACTTGGACCAGCTAGGCACTCCAGTACGTTGTTGCTTCGATCGGCCAGACCGCATGGTGTAGAAATCGGCTGGCGAGCTTTGTCCGCTCTTTTCTGAGATGGGTGACATGGTTGGTGTTTTTCGTTGTTCGATGTTGTCAAAGGGTGGATGATTCTCCAAAGGTAATTGATAGTCTTGAGGAATACTTGCTCTGTTCGACGGCGCTCGTCCACTCCATGTTTGTGATTGCTGCTGCTGAGAGATCCGGATCATAGTGGCGACGCTTGTGTTGCTGTGTCGACTAGGGTCAGTGCTGGTCGTGCGATCGTCAAAGCTATCCGTTCGGTCAAGTGCTGCTTTCGTGCCTTCGTCACTATTGGTAAGATGAGTGCCCAGTTTTCCTCGGTTGTAACTGATTCCTGTTGGTGATTGAGACACATGCGCTGTTGGGGTCGAGTGGTCGGTTTGAAGATCGAGGGGTCTCGGTGAATTAGTTATGCGTTGTTGTTCGGCCAAATCAAAGACCTGCGTTACTTCCACTTTTTCGTTTGCTGGCATCAGTTTGTCACTTGAAGAAGGGGAATCAGTGGTGGTGGATGTTGGTGCATCAAAGAGCGCATTCAAGTGGGCCAAGGATGGTTTTCTTCGCTGAGCAGCTTGATGGCTTCTTCCGAGAGTGCTGGCCCGTCGCACCAGAATATCGTTCGTAAGGTACCTTGTTGCTGAAGTGCCAGGCTTGGTGGATCGACCTGACACAGTCGTATAACCAGATAAAGCTGTGTATGCGCTGCGGAGGTCGTCGGGCTTTTCGCTTTCGTCGAGATCAGGAGAGGGCATCATGTCGTTCCGGCTAAACATCTTCAGGGCAGTATCATCACCGATCAAAGTGGAGCGGGTTTTGGATTTTCGAGACGCAGATCGAATCACATAGCGGGCAGCATGAATGGCAGACGTCTCGGCGGCGTTTCCAATTGAAGTAGGTACCGGACTGGGTGAAGTGGTTGCTACTGCTGATGGCGTTGATGACGAGTTGGAGGAGGATAACGATGAGGGAGATGGCATAATGGGCGGTGCCAAGAGCGGGGACTTTATTGGAGCTGACACAGGTAGCGGAGAGGGCGAAGGCGAAGGTGAAGGCGTAGGGGACAATGACGATGAGGCTGACGAGGATGATATCCCACTCCCATTAATTTCTTGATCCAACGAAGGCAGAGTCTTGTAACGATCGAATTGACCAGATATAGGAGTTGCGGCATCTTCATTATTGATAGTCGACGGTGTTCCTGATGATGTTGTTGGGGCACCAGAAGCTGTATATCGATCGAGTTCGGACATGGAGGACTTTTGAGGAGCGTCTACCGAGTTTCTAGTGGGTGGATCAAACATGTGATGTAGTGGTGCAGCATCCTCAGGAGTTGCACGTGCTTTGGATTTTTGACGTCGAAGAGATTGGCGCAAGTTGCATTTGATTGTTCCCATTTTCTGCTGCACAGTGTTGACAAGTTGTTGAGGCATATCAAGATCAAGTGCTGAGAGGCCACCCTTGGTTTGCTTTTCTGATTGCATATATTGTTGAAACAGTTGCATTGCATCGTCAGAGTTGAGTTCCATTTTGTCGGAGAAGAGGGAGGACGAGGGAGGAGGCAGTGGTAACGATAGCTTTTCTTGTTCAATCATTGCAGGCTTGTAAACTTGAGTGGTCCGTTTGCTGATTGTGTCGTCCATAGTTACTGAAGAGTCCATGTTGGTGATAGTATGATGTTTCTCGAGCTGATCAATGTTATTCACCGTCCTTTTGCTTGATAAACGTCGCCGTACCAGATAGTAGCACAAACACACCGCCAAGAGTCCCGCAATCAAACCAATAACAGCAATAGACCATGTAGGAAGATCGGAAGATGGGTTTTGCAAAGTCTCTATGGCGATGAAAATGGACATTAGTTAGTAATGAATGCATGAGGGTGCAGTCAATGGGAGATCTCGAAACTTTACCAACAGCGATCACACAATGAAGAGTTCCCAATAAGAGAATCAGTACCATATCGGGCAAACTCATTGTCGTGTATTGTATACTATGATAATTACTTTTCGGATCGAAGAAGAATTGATGTAATGAAGAGGAAGGGGAAAAAAGAAAGGTCGAGATCGAAAATTTCAGAAGTAGGGGATGGCGGAGTTTAAAAATAGGAGAATCACTCATCCAATTTTACACTCCTTGTCAAACAGGGAGACAAACTTGCATGAACCTTTTCAACTTTATGATATCGGGGTATGAGTAAGGAATTTGATACACATACAAAGTGAAGAAAACAGTAGATTAGATCATAGTGCAAAAAAAGTAGATTTTTATTGTAATGTACACAAATGGGAAGGGGGACTAATGACATGCAAGGATGAATGAATTGTAAATGGTAATCTATTGTCTAAACTTCTTGGCAGGTCTTTCATTGGATCCACCATCTGACTGCCGCTTGCCACCACGACTAGCACCACGACTGGCACCACGGCCTCGGCTATCACCACGGCCACGAGAAGAGCCACGGCCACGAGAGGAACCTCGGCCACGAGAAGAGCCTCGATCACCATCCCGGTCACCTCGGTCAGATCCACCAAACCCACCACGGCTTCCACCACGGCTAGCACCTCGTCCACCACGGCCACCACGACCACCACGGCCACCTCGTTCACCACGTTCGCCACGTTCGCCATCATCCCGTCGCTTTCTTGAGTCTCTGTCGTTACTCCTGTCGTCCAGTTCTCGTTTTCGTTCAGCGGTGATTTTGCCATCAGGTCCACGTTGAGATCTTCGTTCCATCACCTTGGAGTTTTCTAGTGAGAATTCGACGGTCAAGCGCTTGCCTTCGTAGAGATCAGGGTTGTTGTTGAGATAACGCAGAGAAGCCAATGCATGAGAATGAGTGAGGAATTCCAAAAAGCCATAACCTTTACTACGTTGTTTTTGTGTAGCAGAGTCGATCCGGTCCTTGCTTCGTACAATCTTGGCTTGCTTGACACGAGGCTTGTATTGCCAACCTTCTTCCTTTTCGGTCTTGCTAAGATCAGTTCGGATGCCACGCTTGACTTGTTCCTTGAATTTTTGAATGCTGTCCATGCCCAGTTTTCGGAGTTCGGTTTCATCCACCTTGATTGGCAAGTTGCGAATAGAGAGACGAGTCTTGGAGATATATAGAGCAGGGTCGCCACTGATAAACTTTTTGCGCTGGGAGAATGACATTTGTCGCTTTTGTAATTCAGACGGGGTGATGGTTTCGGCGGCGGGAGTGTTGGGGAAAATGACACCTTCACGCATCAGGTACAGGTTTCGAGTGTCGTCCTTCTTCTTGAGAGAGTCCTTGTCGTCCTTCATCTTTTGTGCCGATTGTCGATCCAGAGCACGAGTGACGTCCAAAACACGGCCATGGAGAGTAAACTTGAGCCCTTCGCCAGTACCAGCATCAGGAGTGAGAATACTGGAGTACACCAAGTTGCTTTTCTTCTTTTCACGCTTGGACATAAGAGAGTTGAGTGCGTCTTGATCATCCGTACCATTGTTGACAGACCTCTTGCGCAGAGCTTCGGCTTCTTCCAAACATTGATCAGCATCGGCCTTGTTTCGCATACAGACAAACCCACTACCCCGTGATAAGCCAGATTCCTTGTCAACTGTGATACGAGCGTAGATAACTGGACCCCATTGTTTGAACCTATTAAAGCATGTCAATTCAATCGAGGATTTGTTAGTTCATCTGCCGCACAGTCCATCGTCATCACTTACAGTTCCTTTAAATCCACTTCTGTAGTTTCGAATAAGAGATTGCGGACAAAAAGAGTGGTTCCAGATGATACTTCAGGGAATCGATTCGCCGGCTTGGACTTGGGTTCTTCTTCAGCTTGGTCTTCCGCATCAGATTCCAATTCTTGTTCCTCGTCAGATTCAAGCACTGGTGCTTCGTCGTCATCGGATGCTTCTTCGTCGTCGTCGTCACTGTTGTCGTCGTCGTCGTCGTCGTTATCATCGGATTCATCAGCTTCGTCATCATTATCGTTTTCGCTGTCTTCGTTGTCGTTGTCGCTGTCGCTATCGCTACTGCTATCACTGTCGCTGCTGCTGTCATCGTCACTGCTACTGCTATCGTCGGCCGCTTCCTTCATCTTGCTGTCACCATCTGCTTCTTCGGTTTCTTCGATTTTCTTGAATCTGTCCATAGGAATTGCCCAATCCACAGCAATAGTTCGTCCATGATGCTCGGTTGCGTTCAAAGTTTCTACTGCCTATGACGATAACGTAAAAGGAAGGAGAAAGAAGATATATGAGTTCCAAGATTCCTCGTTCCCCTGCATTTTATACTTACAGATCCAGCTTCCTCGACGTTTTCATATTGGATAAAAGCAAACCCACGAAGACGTCCAGTATCCGGGTTCTTAGGCAGTTGCACATCAGTCACAGTTCCCTTTGCTCCAAAGACCTTCTTCAATTCGGCTTCACGGTACTTCCAAGGTAAATTGCGCACAATCAAACGAGCGGCCTTGTTGTCATTGCCAGAGGATGAGACACCTTCTGCATCTTTAGGAGTAGTAGTCTTTGCTGGTGCTTTTCGTTTGGCGGGTAAGGTCTTTTCGTTGGGATATTTGGCGGTGTGTTCATTGGTGGTTTCCTTTCGTCGTCTGGCCAGTTCCATTCTGAGTTTGCGTCCACCTTTGAATTTGACAGAGGACAGCTTTTGCAAAGCCTGTTGAGCATCGTCCGCCATAGCATAGTGCACATAACCAAAGCCTTTGTTCTTGAAGCCGGGTTCGCCTTCCTTGATACCATCTTCACCACGTTGTTCGGTGACGACAAAGCACTTTCGAATGGGACCAACATCGCTGAAGAATGCTTCTAGATCTTTGCTGGTGGCATCATATGGAAGACCTCGTACAAACAGGGTAGACTTCGCATGATCCGGTACTTCTTGAGTGGCAACAGTAGTGGTGGAAGGATCAGACATTGAATATAAGATCGAGTGGGGAAGAAGTAAGGAAAGAAAGAAAGAGAGAAAAAAAAAAGCTTTATTGGAATTTGAGTGGCTTGACGTCAAAAATCGTGGAGTCTGGCGGAGTTTAAATTAATGCTAACTGTCATCTGTACAAAAAAAAAAAGGGGGTAGTGGATTGGGAGCTGGCAAGGATGAATTAAGGTGTGTATGTATGGAGATATCTATCTAGCTACCAGTTCGGTCGAATCAGTGTGGTAAAAGATATAGTCACCTTCTTCTTTTTGGTACCCAGTCACTTTGATTGTGCCATTGATAAAAAGAGGAGCATCCATCACCATAGTATGGAATTCGCCATATTCGCCGGCCAAATCAGCATCATCTTTTTCAGCATGTTTCTTGAGCCATTCCAAAGACAATAGATCACCAACACCGCTACCTTGATTAGTGCTTGATGACGGTAGTTTGCGTCGATTGATACAGGTCACCATCACCGAAAAGGGTCGTTTCCAAATGTCTTCCAAAAGTCCTTGCCTAGAGAGCTGCCACAGAGGACGTATTAAAGTCACAATGTCGGCACATGCACGTTCCATAAAGTCGGAGCAAACTTGTAAGATGTCGCCTAAATATCAATAGTGAGTACACACACATATGATTGTCCATTCCTGTCACCATGCAAAGTCTGTTTTTACACTTTACCTGTCACTAGTGCTTCAATGCCGTACACCTTCTTCAGTTCTTCAAGCTTTTCTCGATATGATTCCAGATAGCGAGGCCCTTCGATGGTGCAAATGACGTGAGGAATACCAAGAGCCTGGGCTTGTTGCTTGATAATGGACATGGGATGAGCTCGGAAGGGTTTGTCGGGGGGAGCAAAGGTGACCAATACCGCAACATGGAATCCTTCATCAACAACCCGATGCAAAGCAAGGCAGCAGTCTTTTCCTCCAGTAAAAGAAACCGCTACAGATGGTGAAGCCATTATTCGGATTTGTATGGTGTCGAAAGAGAAAGAAAGAGGACGGACAGGAAATCTTCGAACATTCCCATTTTTTTTAAAATGTCGGGGTTTGAAATACCCGCTCTCAGGTTTTCGGTTTGCTTTCGAAAACTTTTTTTCCAACTAATCACCCTCCTGGATGAAAGCATTAACCTACTAAATAGAGTGTCATCAAATTTGGAGATTATGATTAGGAAGGCCACACAACCATGTACATACCCATTAATCCGAGATTGCAAATTTTAGCCCATCAAGCGTGGGGGGGGGTCATGCTGAGTTTAAAAATGCTCTTGTAAGTCTCCACTTTTCCACAGACGATAGTTCAGGAGATGGTTTCAAATAAGTTTTATTGACTGATTGATACTGTGTTCAAGCTATATATAGGGGGGGGCGACTGCGAGGGTATGTGCATGACTTGGAATGACTAATCTAGTGTAATGAGTTAGGCAATGAGGAAGGGATCTTGGCTCCAAGAGTGCTATTAGTGATGACCAAAGGTGAATAGGCAAACGAGTGGTGATGTTTATTAGTGCATTGGCTAGGAAATCTACATTGGAATGAGAGTGCACCGAAAAAAAACTGCGAAGCGTAATTCCTTGTTCCCAGTCCCTAATCTAACCACATGTCCAACCAGTCCTGCTGCCAAAGAGCCGATATCCGTAGCCATCCTGTTGAATCTAGTGAAAAATAAAGAAGCACTGATGCAAAAGGCAAATGTTAGTCATGGTAAGCCAAAGATGGATCAGGCGATGAGGAGGAGAGAGTTACCGTGCATTCGTCGTTCAAGGTCGTTGCATATAGGTGAAGTCAATGGAAAGAAAAAAAGCGATGAAGAAGGAAAGAAGAAGCAAGCTAATGGATTGACGTAAAAAAGTGAATCTTTGTAGCAAGCCAAATGCGGAGTTTAAAATCCCGTGAGGCTACAGATCACCGCTGTGCCAGGCCCTAATCAAGTTTTGCAGTGACATGTCGTGCATCCCAGACGTCGTTTGATATGCCTATGCCGCTGATGCATTCCATTGGCATGTTTCAATGTAGTGGATGTTCTAGATTCCAGTATGTCATTCCTGTATTTTGGGCCGATGATGAGAGAATAGCAGAGCAACGCAAGTGGTCAAGACCGTTTATTAGATCACCATAGCGACAAAATAAGTACATGGATCAGTAAATCAAGAAGCAAAGAACGAACCACTTTTAATGAACAGGTACACAAGGTTTTTGTGCCCACACAGACCGAGCGGATAACGTGGTTTGATTTGCTGTGCATTCATCTGCGCAGGATAATAGGTAGTCTTTGTAACCTTGGGAAGAGGACCATTCAGAATGAGTTTGAGAAACAATAGGCTGGACTGCATGTGCAACTCGTTGGAAGTCATCCCTAAAACGACATAGTTCAGATTTAGCATTTCAAAAAAGAAGAAAGATGTCGGAGTTGATAGTACGGCGGAGGTTCAAAAAAAAAACTTACCAGAAGAGATCACCCACTTTACCACTGTGTCGCATGGGAAAGTCCTTGATAGTTGTATGAATATGATCCAGCTGATACTTTTCCATGTAATTGACAAGCCGTTCACTGATGTCGGGGACCATATTTCTCGAAACTAGCATTTGGGTCACTGATTCCCGCCGATATTCAGTGGTACAAGATGGGAAAAAAGAACATGAGCGGAATTTCTAACTTGATCCCTCGATTGCACTTACTTGCATCAGTGATGATTTTCAGCAGTGGACCTCTATTATGCGCTTCTTGATCGATCTTAGATATGAAGCAGTAGTGAGGAATTGAAGCCTTTTTGCCGATTGACCTGATGAAGAACTTACCTCGACAAACTCGATCCATCCACCCGGTTTCAACACCCGCAAAAGCTCTTGCATGGCCACATCCCATTGGGGTAAAGTCAACCCAAACAGAAGTAATCGTTGATGAATGTAATCGAAATGATGATCAGGGTATGGCAATGGTTCAGTCAGATTGGCGAGAGCAAAAGTAACATTTGAAGGTTTGATGCCTTGGGGGAAAACAGGGGCTACGTCGATCCCATAAAAGTGGCAGTGAGGGAAATCCTCTGCCATGTCAAACAACCATGTTCCTGGGCCTAACATGATAAAGTAATGGATAATATCATTTGTCATACGGAATACCACATTGACCGCCGCCACCCACCCATTGTAACAAGATGACGAAAAAGGCAATTCCAATGGTAACAAGGTAAAAATAGTTTGTTAGAAGAGGGCAAATCAAATGCAAATCAGAAAAAGTACAAAAAGAGTGCCTTACCGCATCCAGCATCCAGTACTTTTAGATGCCCCTTCTCTAAATCTTCGCGAAGTGGGACTTCAAAGTTGCTATATATCACAAAAGAGGTCGAAATTAGGACAATGCAAAAAGAAGGATGGCATGCATGGTGACAGATGTGTGTGAAGTTTTCGAACTCCGCTCGAAAAAAGGGGTAATTTATGTATCAGAGAAGAAATTACCTTTGGAATAAGTATCGAAACAGCCAGTGTTGTTGATGAGCTCGATCGCATTCTACCAAGGGATGAGACAGGCAAGGATAAGCTGGTATGCACACATCAATCGGAATGCCTACCTACCTTCGTCGTCATTGGGTAAAACATAGGGTATAGATTCGTCTTCGTGGTACCGCCTTCCTTCTTTATATCTGAACATGGATGCTTTGGTGAAAGAGGAAGAGGTGGCTACTGGTGAAGGCAGACTGGTTGTGTCCAGGTTCTTTCTCCGCCGAAAGATTCGTTTAGAATGCTGTTGTCCCATAAGTGATAAAGAGGAAGAAGAGGAAAGAAGGGAAAGGGAAGAAAACAGAATAAGAAAAACTTCCCCGGCAGATACAGACTCCGCCATTAAACGTGTTCAGCACTTTCCAATCATCTATTGTCTTTTTTAACGATGTTTCTTGACCGTATTCAGTGTAACTCGAATGAATCAAGAATGTTTCAAATGCCGACAGCAGAGTCGCAGAAGATCCACCGGCATATTTGAACTCCGACAATTCTGGCAGGGCGAGATATAAGGTTGAGACATTTTGAATTTTGTTTACTTTTTCTTTCTTTCTCTCTTTCCTGTCTTCCAACTTTAAAGAATTATCTCCTCTTGCCTCCCTTGTCTTGAATACAGA
>LT554468.1:1737705-1748411 GCA_900079185.1 Absidia glauca
TCAAGCACTTTTATGTTGTATGCGGCCGTGAACGCTCCGAGAAGCCCCCCCCCCAAAAAAAAGCGATCAATTGGAGTGGTATCAAGCATGGCAAGCCATCCAAGGACATCAGGCTCTTTAAATATCAGTCGATAGATAAAAAGCACTTCTGAGTTTATGTCAAATTTGAAGTTGGGCTGTCCATCCTGTTCACAAAAAAAATGAGCTCCAAAAAAGGGGGAATGCTACAAACAGAACCACCCGGAAAGAACCAACCGCGTATCCTGAATTTTGCTGGCAATAAAAACTAACATGGCGGGAGACTCTCTGAGTCTCTGACTTCAGTCCAGGTATAGATGGAACTCAACTTGAAATGAAGGTAAAAACGCCCTTGCCCACACACTCCTCCAACAACGTGTGCCTATGCACTCACTCTAGATTTCAAACCCCGATTGGCTATAAGATTATTTTTTTGCCCGTCCTAATATTTTGCTCCTTCTTCCCCTCGTCATTACTTTTTTTGCCTCCATTGTCATTCTCTTTACACCACGACGCCAAACGAACGAACGAACGAGCAAACGAACGAACGAACGGTAAATCTCCTCTTCTCACGTCATGTTCATCTTTTGCTTACCATTACCCACTTTTTGCCTTTTGCATCGCTCCTCTTTCTTTTGGCATTAGATCGGCTACGACGATGACGACAGCAATAGGGACGACGACGATGCTAATAACGACTCCACCACTACTTCATGTCGCCCAAAAAGGCACTTTTAAAATTTTTAAATGTAAAAAACATGGGGAAACCCTCGCAAATTTTTTTTAGGTGCACTCCCATTCCAATGTAGAATCTCGTAGTCCAAGTTACTAATAAAAGTGTACCAATTCTTTGCCCGTACCCGTCCGCTACTATCTTTGGTACTTTTACACAGCTTGGCCGTCTTTGTCCGCCTCCATTTGCTTGATTATTACAGTAGCTTAGTCATTCACATTACAACCCGTCGCCATTTACACATTAGCTTAACTACGGCCTCAACCATAGCCCATTGATCTATTGTACCAATAAAACTTTGTATGTATGCGAAGATAGACCTTACGATCATGTACATGTCATTAGATTCATTACAACTAGTAAACCAATGGTGTTTTAGGAATTGTCAATGATGAACTACTCATCTGTAGTTTGGTCTTTATAGTGTACATGGTATTGTCATGGTTATGGATTTAAGAAACGTCTTTCGTAGGATGATTCAAGTAGACTTTATTGATGGGATAGGGCTAAAGGGCTATGGTACAGGCTATGTTTGGAGTCGTAGTTGAGCTAATGTCTAATGGCAACAAGCTATTGTAGTGGGAATGACTAAACTGCTGTAATAGTAAGTAAATGGAGGTGGACAAAAGCGGCCAAGCTGTGTAAAAGCATCAGTGATAGTAGCGGAAGGGTATTGGCAAAGAATTGGTATACTTTTATTAGTAACTTGGACTACGAGATTCTACAATGGAATGAGAGTGCACCTAAAAAAAAAATTGCGAGGGTTTCCCCATGTTTTTTACATTTGAAAATTTTAAAAGTGCCTTTTTGGGCGACATGAAGCAGTGGTGGAGCTGTCATTAGCATCGTCGTCGTCCCTATTGCCGTCGTCATCGTCGTAGCCGATCTAGTGTCAAAAGAAAGAGGAGCGATGCAAAAGGCAAAAAGTTAGTGATGGTAAGCAAAAGATGGACATGACGTGAGAAGAGGAGAGTTACCGTTCGTTCGTTCGTTTGCTCGTTCGTTCGTTTGTTCATTCGTTCGTTCGTTTGACGTCGTGGAGTAAAGAGAATGACAATGGAGGCAAAAAAGTAATGACGAGGGGAAGAAGGAGCAAAATAATAGGACGGGAAGAAAAATAATCTTATAGCCAATCGGGGTTTGAAATCTAGAGTGCATAGGCACACATTGTTGGAGGGGTGTGTGGGCAGGATCGTGTTCCTGAGCTTCAATTTGCAGCATACCCCTAACATATCAAAGCGGGCATGCTACTACGTTCTCATGCTATGATGTGGACTTACCTTTTGGATGACAAATAGGCTGGATCAGAGAAGATAGAATGTTGCCAAATGGGATAGCTGAGGTGGAAATCCACTATGAGCACCGAGTCGTGTATAAAAGTCTTCCTGAACATCATGATCACCTGCACAAATGCATTTTCAGCGACGGTAGGTTGAATAGGATCGCCAGGACTGATTTCTTTCGCCGCCAGTCGGTCATGTCATTCGCCGATCGCCGAAAACAACTTCTTGCAGAGGCTGGTAGGTGGGTTAAGGGCGGCACGTGCAAGATAAAAGAATCGAACGTATGTGGGGAAGCCTACCATTGATCGCACCAATTCTCTTGGAAGGCTGGTGAGATATGCGCCGTTTGTCGTTGTGTTGTTCCATCTGCCTTGGCGTCGCATTTGATGCACGTTCGCACACACGTTACCCGCCATACGAGTTGATGAGCCGCAATCAATGTGTGTGTTTTTGTTGGACCTGATGCCAGGAGAAGAGAGGGCATTGCCGATCGATTCCCGATAAGAAGAGTAAGACCATTCCTCTGCCTGGCGGGGCCGTTTTATCTTCATTTTGAATTTAGTCCCAGCTATGCCTGGGACTCAAGTCAGGGACTCAGAGAGTCCCCCGCCATATCAATGTAAAGTAGGGGTTGTCTGTCTCAGTCTTGAGAAAAAGGGCGACTCGTTACGAAATTCACAACTAGAAATCATAAAGTTTCTCAAAAAGTCTTGTATATAGCCCTGAGAAGCTGAGTTTGAAATGTCCTCCAAAAAATTGTCAAGGGACACAGGGTCCGTCCAGGGGCAGTAAGCGGCACTGTGTTTGATCAACGAATTCGACCCTTCTCTAAGGTAGTAGATCTAACTTAACATAACGTACCATACATATGATCTAAATTCCTTCGATAGTTGTGAGACGAATCAATTTTATTTGTGATATAGATGAAGACATGGGGGGGGGTTGTATGAATGAAGGAATGGTATTTGTATTATGTGAAGCCAAAAAAATCTATGAAAGGAGGTATGCTGTATTTATAAGAGGGGTGATCTATATACTAAAGGTATTGGGTTGGTGGAAGCTATGTAGAAGGGCCGGCAATAGAAGAAGATGTAAGGGGAGAGACAGTACCACAGATAAGATAGGCTATTTGCTTTGTTCCAATTGTATTCACCTCACCACTATAGGCACTGGAAACCGCTTCCTTTGTTTGATGGCAGCATTCGTGGATTCGGTCTTCGACGGTGTTTTTGATGATAAGGCGATGGACATGCACCTCTTTTGTTTGGCCAATTCGGAGTACTCTACCAATCGCCTGGTCTTCCATGGAAGAATTCCAGCCCGAGTCCATAATCACCATGCGGTTCGCCATAGTCAGGTTCAGCCCAACGTTGCCCTGCTTTGTTAACATGAGAAGCACCTCCACAGTTGGGTCGGCTCGGAATCCATCGATGATCTTCATGCGGTTTTCTGTAGAGACGCTGGTGTCGTATCGCATAAACTTGTATCCATTCCTGTTCAGGTGCTCCGCCAAGATAGCCACAAAGGGGACGAATTGGGTGAATACGATCGTCTTATCATGTCCTCCAGATTGTTCCCGTGCTGCTTTGAGGATGTCCAACAAGAGTTCGATTTTCTTGCTCGGTTTGGTGGAAGGGCAGAGTTGTTTTTTGTTGGTGCGCTGTGGTGATAAAAAGACCTCGGTGAATACAGTAGCAGGTACGACTTTTTTCTGGGCAAGTGGACCACGGCACTCGGGGCATAATTTGTTAGGAAGATGGGAGCTGTCTGATGTGAGATACACTATACATCATGTAATGGAAAGAAAAACGTCAGTTTCATATAACACTATTATCAGCTACCTAGTAAACTTACACCCTAAGCACCTTTTGCACAATATGTGGCCACATTCTGGTATGATCATAGCTCCTTCAGCGGCATCCATACAAATCGGGCACTATACAAGCATAATATTAATGATCCCGGGCCTGGCTCTTATTCTTTTTTGTATACTTACGTCAATAGCTGATTCATCCTGCAGAGAGATCTTCAAACGATTCACCACAGTCGGATCAAGGGCCTTTGCGTTTCTTATATGGGCATTATGGTTTATGACTTGAATCCCCGCTGCAAGTGTATTGTCGTCCAAGGAAGGGTGAAGACAAGCCCTTTGTAGTTTTGTCAAAAGCGCCGATAACTACAGTATATATCAGTATCAGCTACATATGTTTCTATTTCGCCTTTTCATACCACTTACACTAAAATAGTTTGCCTTGTCCATGCCATTTCTTGTTAAAGCCTGGAATTTGCCCTGTACTTCTGCGTTCACTGATGAATAGTATTGTCGTTCGGATTCATCAAAGTCCACATGTAAGATGTTTTCATGCATTTGCGGCAAGGCGACAATAGGTAGCCCATCGACTTAAGCATTCTTCAATCGTCGGAGGCAAATGATCTTCATAACGGACTGAATCTTGTCTGCAACCTATATATTCAACCTGCGTTAGCTTTCGATCCGCCATTTCCTACCATATCACACTTACAGATACACCTTGACTCATGGGCAACAAAATCTGTTGTCTAAAAACGTTGTGGTCACAGTAAGGTTGAATCTTGAGGAATGCAAACAGGCCATACATATCGTCGATCCGGGCTTGCACGGGCGAAGCTGTCAGGCACCATCGGTAAGTGGCTTTGATTCGGATGCTATATAACAAATGATCAGTTTGGTATCATTCACTTCGCTGTGGTCGTCTATCGGTGTATTCTTACCAGTTTCTTGCAGTGATGGTCGACCAGTTTTTGATCACATGAGCCTCATCCAAGATAACTCGATGGAAAGTTATTGAAGTGAGACAGCCAGTCTTTCCAGCAGGTCTGACAGTAGTATTAGGATCCAAATCATTAGAGACGATGGAATAGGGCATGACGATGACTAGTTGAGGGTAAATGACAGATTTTTAGAAAGGAGCACAACGCTGCTATAGACGCATGTTCATTTCCTATCACGTACCATCATAGGATGCAATTTCATATGGATTGGTCAACCGTCTATAGCCTTGATGCTTGTACACAGCCAAGTTTTCGGTTTTGGTTTCGATTTCGTGAGCCCATTGTGACACTAGGTTGATCGGACAGATAATCAAAGTCGCCTTGGATTTGATTTGGGGTGGTTCGGAGTAAGGATAGGGTCGAGTAATAGGTGGAGGAGCATCGGTACAAGGACGACCAGTGATAAGTGCCAATGATTGTATGGTCTGAAGAAAGGGGAGAAAGAGTGAGTAAAAATGCCACATGTTGCCTTTTCCAGTTACCTTTCCCAGACCCATATCATCGGCGAGAAGGCCCCCTTTCAGGTCAGAGTCTTCTTTTTGACACATCCAATTATAGCCAGTCTTCTGATGTTCCATTAGATTGACCTTGAGGTTGCTGGAGGCTGGGGCTTGAGTTGCGTCGATGTGATGGTTTCCAGTGCTGCCATTATGGGACGATAATAGATCTTCGACTGCTTGTTTCCTCATGCTTTCACCCTCTTCCTTCCGAGACTTTGGCAAATGTTGTACTAAAAGTGGTGCAGCTGGAAGTGGTGGAGTTGGAAGTGTTGCAGCTGGAAGTGGTGGAGTAGGAAGTGGTTCAATTGGATGTCGTTGAGAGTTGTGGCCCGTGATAGTAGGTATAGCGACATTACTGTTTTCCAAGCTGCTTTCTGCTGAAGAAGACGAAGACGAAGGGATCATATGTTGACCAATGGTTGGTGCCGTAGCTGGACCATTAAATCGTTGCCGCTTGCTTTGCGATTCATTATTGCTGGGGAGTGATCCTCGTTTACCGAACGAATTGGCATTTGGTGCACCGATCGCGCCGCGGTTGTTGTTGGCTGAGGAAGACGTTTGGGCCAGAGTCCTTTGGAGTTGAGGAGGGGAAGGTGGCATGGTAACATGAGGTGGGGAAGGTAGGTTGATAACATGAGTTGTTGAAGCTGTAGGTGTGCCGGCGGTAACATCGAGTAACTCCGTACTGAATTGTCTTTGCAGTTGTTGAGCGTATTCAAGTTGACGGGCTTCTTCTTCAAGACGACGTTCGATTTCTCGTTGAGCCCTTATTTCACCAATGGCAATACCCAGAGCCAAGAGAGTTTCTTCGGATAGAGTATCTTCCACCAAAGTATCCAAGCTGTTTGGGGATCGGTGTCTGGAAGGAGCAGGAGTAGAGATGCCAGGAGAGGAATGTCGTGTAGTCAGATCCACAATCTCATTGTCGCCATGAGATCCAAAGTCCACTCCAGAGTATAGAGAATCTTGAGAGGTGTCATTTGAAGTGTTGTTGGAGGAGCGATCCATGGTGCAAGAGTGTCAGGAATTTAACAAAGAAAGAAGAAAGAAAGAAAAGATCAACCAAAAAAAGAAGATATAGGGATATTTCAAACTCCGCGCATGACCCACAAGCCAAAAATCAATCAAGTGTTGTGAATACAGTATACATGTGCTCAGTCGAGCTTTTTATTGTGAGGTATACATTGAATATGGAAGGATAGAAGGCTATTCTGATATCTATACTGTTTTCTATAGTACTGATCCTAATTATACGACAGGGCGGATAGATAGACCCAATAGGTACCAAGAGAGCAATGCTATACTGTGTACTTACACATATTGGTGCGATAATTCCAGGTCTGAGAGCCCAAAGAGCGCCAATCCAAGCATTTCAAAAGCAGCAACAACATCGTGTAGGATCGTCCCTGAAATACAAACAGCGTCTGCGGTGCCTAAGAGTTAAAAGTCAGTACCTATGCAAAGATAACAAGGGCAACCCAATCATGATGACAGGTCCAAAGATTCGGCGGCGCAATGTCCGAATGTGATCGTTTAATCCGAAGAGAGTAAAATCCCAAGACTTCCCTACACCACCTAGGTGGCTAGCAATCACGATGAGATGAGATGACTTTTCGAATGTTGAAGTGCTCCATACCGTACTTACGATGGTTCCATACAGCAATATAAAAGATCGACCGACACCTTGAAAGCAAGGGAGGAGCTTCACTTACAGTCTACAGTGATCCCTATCCAAAAAGAATCCCGCTAAAAGTTCATGTTCGTTAAGCTGCGATCACTTTATTTACATTACTCGTGACATACCTGATAGCAAAAGGTCCATCGTGAAACTATTGGCTTGCTGAGTGATGTCAAAGGGGAAAGGAAGAGGAAAGAACAAATTCGAAAAATGGGCTTCCCCCCCCCCATTGTGGGAAAAACATTTCATCTCCGATTTCCAAACCCCGCAATTCTGGTCTAGTGGAATACAGATCGACGTTGAAACTCAACCTTTCAATGTGTTGCAAGCGACACTACTCATATTGCTTACCGCCGGTCATGACATCATGTCTTCTGTTTAGCACTCAAAGAGGGCAGAAATGCCAAGAACAAATGAAGCAAATCCGTTTAAAGCCCTTTGAGAACAGCGGATTTTTACCAGACTGCCCCTGCCGAAACCCAAGAGTTTACCATAAAAGAAGTTTTTGCTATAAAATATGACATTTGTATGGCCAAGACAGGACAATGACGAGGTGTACAAAGGACGACGCATTGTCACACCTTATTGAACAGCCGATATGTTACGTTTGATATGTGACACTTTTCATTCCTTAAGGTGGTCTAACCAGAATCCCGTAAAGTGGAGTGCGGACGAACGAGGCTAGGAAACCCGGAGACAAAAGTCCAAACGGGCGATCCAGGAGGGGTAATGTGTGCTGTCGTTGAAAAATCAGTCCTCAACATTGGCTCCCGTCCCTTCTTTTCCATTCTTTTTTGGAATATGCACGCTCGCCTTCTAAAAAGTGCACAACGTATTTCAAATCCCGCCCAATAGCGGAGTCTGCATCTGGTTTAAGGAAGCAAACCGATCGGCTGAGCAGCAGCATTAGTCTAACCCTTATTTATGCAAGTCGAGTTCGGTTCAGCCTAGGTGTATTAGGAAGACAAATGGGGATACGGGTAATCACCATAAAGATCTAGCGCCCTCAATCCGAAAAAGTTCTGACGAAAAAGCGGTAGAAAATTTTTTTGTGTAGGCGGAGTTTGGATTGCTTTTGTACGCCCGAGGTTTCAGCTGACAATCAAAAAGTCCCTGTTTTCTGTTTTTCTATTTTAACCCTTTTCATTCCATTCGATCCATTTCTGTTTCTTCTTTTGTATCATTATAACAAAAACAAACGAATGAAGCCAGACAGAAACGATTCAAACAAAGAGTCCAGTAGTCGGCCCCCTATACCTCGAGAGCAATCTACAGCTACCATGTCAACCACCAAAGGCAAGGTGACACCGCCTTCAAGGCCTGACTCTGGCATAATGCCCAATATGGTACAAGAGGAAGAAGTCGATTCTGTGATGCCCTCCAGTCGTCGCCCCCGGCCCACCCGTCCCAAGATGTCAAGCCGTGCTACTTCTTTTGCCCAATCTGCGAAACGAGCCTCCATGGGTGCCCGATCTTACTCTTCCTTCTCATTATACGCCAACTTTGCTGGTGAAGCCTTGGACGACGAAGATGAAGACGGCCATCATCACCATCATCGCCGTCGGGTGGCTGGTGGTGCTCAGGACTCAAGAATCAACGAGGAAGAAAAACTGGACGAAGAAGATCAAGTGGATGAATCGAGAAAGGCCCCTACTGCATCCGTCGGCAAAGCCATGTTTATGTTTTTGAAGGCATTTTTGGGATCAGGCGTGCTCTTCCTGCCAAAGGCGTAAGTCAACGATCGGTCGGGAAGCGAAAGAAGACTTATATGGACTTTTTCTTTTTTTTGGTAGTTTCCAAAATGGTGGTTTAGCATTGTCTATTGTATTGATGTTGATCATTGCATGCATTTGTTTGGTGGCGTTCTTACGCCTTATCAAGACCCAACTGGTTACTGGTGGTTCCTATGGTGATATGGGCGGCATCCTGGTAAGGCGGAGTTGAAAAATTTAAAAAAACCTCAAGAGTCTAAATTTTAATTTTTTGGCATTGCCATTCTCTCTTCCTCTTTTCTTTCACTTTAGTATTGTCAACCCGTCAGATTCTTGGTGCTCTTCTTTATCATCATCTCTCAGATCGGCTTTGTCTCGTCATACTTTATCTTTGTATCCGGAAACTTTTATAGCGTCGCCAATGTACTGTCGAACTGCCGTAACCAAATTCAAGAAAAGTACTATATTTGGTTCCCCTTGATCATCTTGGTCCCTTTGTCTCTTATCCGCCATATCGCTCGACTCTCATTCTGTGCTATCTTGGCTGATGTTCTGATCTTGTTTGGTCTGGTGGTCATCATTTACTTCACGTCTGATCAGCTCCATAATGTGGGTGTGGGTCCTAACGTTGCGGCTGTCAACTCTGTCAATTTTGGTATGATGATTGGTACTGCCACCTTCTCGTTTGAAGGTATCGGTTTATGTAAGTTGCTTATTTGAAAGGTAAAGATAAAGGGGCGGTGAACTTACTTGCAGTGTGTTTTCATTATAGTGATCCCTATTGTCGAAGCCATGGAAAATCCCAAAAAGTTCCCTTTGGTGACCACGGTGGGACTGATTATCGTCACTCTTATCTATATCTTGATTGGCACTCTGTCTTATTTAGCTTATGGTGATCAAATTCAAGCTGCCGTCATCTACAACTTCCCTCCTGACAGTCGATTGAACATTTCTGTCGAACTCCTCTACTCTTTAGCGGTTATTCTGACGTAAGTGGATAGAGAAGATAGCTTTGATTATCTGCAATGGGCTAACAAGGATTTGAAAATGTATAGTATGCCCTTCATGTTGTTCCCAGCTTTGAAGATCATCGAAAATGGACTCTTCTACAAGTTTAAATCTGGACGTAGTAGTATCGCCGTGAAGATGTCAAAGAACTTTTACCGGGTGGTCATCTCTGTGGCCTGTGCGGCGCTTGCTTTCGGTATTGGAGCCGATAATCTCGACAAGTTTGTTTCTTTGGGTAAGTGAACACGGATGGGAGGAAATTATCGAGAATGAAAAGAGACTGACTGGTTTTTTATAGTCGGCTCTGTTGCTTGCGTGCCTTTGTGCTTCATCTTCCCTGGTATGTTCCACTTCAAGGTGGCCAAGAAGCTATGGGACAAGTTGATTGATTGCTGCTTAATGATTTGGGGTGTGGGTATCATGATCTATACTCTTTATGTTACAATTGATTCCTTCACAAAACCCGCGGGCGAAGCCAAACCTCCTTACTGTCCTGCCTAGATACTTAGACCTCATCTCCTACATACTAGCTATATTTATTGACTTGTTACTTCTCTCCTAATACTATCATAATCATCACCTTCATTACCATTTATCATCATGTCTATCTAGTATTGAATACCGTTTTGTATAAAACCTCAATCCACAGTTTACCAGACTTATAGTTCATGTTGTTGTTTGCGTTAAATTCATGGAAGGCAGTGATTGTTAAAGCTTCATGGGGTTGAGACTTCGTCAAATAGGGAACGCTACTTTTTGATCAACGATAGGGTATTCCACACTATATCATCTCCTCGCATTCTACTCGTAAAGGGCTGTATATGACATCGAAACCTTTCTCCTTCTGCCATGGCTTTTCCTCTGTCAGCGGATTTTCAGACTCCGATTTGGCTACAAGGATCCTTTTGCTCCCAATCTTATTTATTTTTGCTTCTTCTTCGCTTCTTCATTACTTTTTTTATC
>LT554468.1:1748641-1761326 GCA_900079185.1 Absidia glauca
ATGTAAAAAACATGGGAAAACCCTTGAATTTTTTTTTCACTTTTTGCGTAGAAGAATCCCAAGCCATTGCACTGCTGAAATGCACTATCCCTTGGTCCAATCGATATACCCACTACCACTAACACTTTTGGCACCGCTGGACTGCTCTCTTCTTCTTCTTTCTCTAGGTCATTACACTGGATTAGCCTCCCATGGCAAGACCTGTACATGTCTTCGCCGCCATCCACCTGGACATTTATTTAGCTTAACTATAGTCTCATTCACTCAATAAAATTCACTTGAAACCATCTCCGTGATATTACTCTTTTGCATAAGCTCCGGCCATCTAGGAAATGTTGACATACACCGATGCGAATCACCCGGCATTTGCTGTTGTTCTGCCGCAAAAATTTACCAGCCCGTCGAAAAAAGCGGGGTTTGAAAGTTGTGGTGAAGGTGGTGGGTCAGTTTGCATGAATAATGATGATCTTTTATTTCATATAGACAGGGTTATGCATGGACAGTATTGAACAAATCTACTTCTATAATCATTGCAAAGCTATCTTACCTTTCCCTATACTATACTAAAGCAGCGATCCAGTACTTACACTTCACCTTTCCTACCAATAATGTTTCTTACCTGACATCCATCATTGCCCCAAAGTCCCTTTTTGGTGACATATTCATTGTCAAACTAGACCAGGAAGTCACCAGAGTCCTAAATTTCGAAAGATGGATGAATAAAATGGAGCGTTAGAGAGAAGGAATGAATGATTTGCTGTTGGAAGTAGTCTTGCGCCGGGTTGGTAAATTTTTGCTGGCCAACCTCAAGCGGAGGTTAAAATCTAGTGAGGCTGCAAATCACCCGGTCTAATTTCATGACGGACTTGACTGCGTTCCATTCCCAAGGACAACGACAATAAGAAGTTGGCTGTATGCTATTTTGATGAAAGATGAAGGAATGAGTGCTAGGTTGATCCTGCAGGAGCACGTAATGCAGGATTTGTCAAGAAAGTCCATGCCAAGGAGACCCAGAATGAATGTTTTTTAATGCAAGATGATGTAGGACGAGAGTACAGGGTACTATTTGCTCAAGCACACCCTGACGATAAAGAAATGGATGTAAGATTTATGAAGGAAACCTTTTCCACCAAAAAGGCCCTATGCATAATTGCCTTCACACAATGATTTGCCAGGCAAACCGTCTGACTTTCAAATTCTAGGTGATGGGGATAGATATAGAGGTATATTTTGACTTTATTACAATACCAAAAGGGTCAAATATAAGGATAGCTATAACTATAGGGCTATAACCATAAGGGTAGATTTCATGACTGAGCTTCACCAGTGGCCTTCTTCAAGCGATCCCGAGCAATCAACATCATATCAGTCATACCAGTCTTCATTTCCTGTTCCTTGTTGTTGGACGCAATACGTTCACGGATAAGAGGGATGATTTCAGATCGAGGACGGCCAGCAACAAAGATGACAAACTTGAAGCCATATGTGTTTTCATATTCCTACCACCACCGAGAAACGAGGGTTAATCTACCTTTCTCTACTTCCACAGTGATCCTTTTCCTTACCTTGTTCAATTCGGCAAGAGTAGCATTGACTTGACGATCCTGCTCGGATTCAGATCCTTGGCGAGTGTTGTATCCTTGTTCCTTGAGCGACATTGCCGACAAGTTAGTCTTGTTTTCACCGATACGGGGATGGGCATTGATGATGTCCAGTTTGTCTTGTTCAGTAAGGTCGGTTCCGAGGCAGACCGACTCGGCGAGGTCGATCAATTGAGTGTAGGACTTGTAAGGACGAGCTTGGAGTAAGCGGTCGGCCAAGGGAGGGGCGGTTTCGAAGAGTGTGTTGACGGCTTCAATGAAGACAGTGGCTTCAGCTCCGTTCAATTGTTCAATGGGAGGGACAGACATGGGGATGTTGAAAAAGTAATGAGAGAGAGAAAAAGAGAGAGAATGGAAGTTGGTGCCCCTAAATAGTTTTATTTCAAGACCCGACAAGAGCCAGTGAGGATTACAAACTCCGCCTATGACTACAGCCAAGTCCTTACCGAATCAATCAGCCAGAATATGGCGGCGTGGATGCCTATAGATCAGTTGTGCAAATATGATGGCTGTCCTTTATTGAGAGAAGTAGATGGAAGTTAAAGAAATGGGGTGGGGGAAGAGTAGTTTAAGTGTAGATATAAAAAGGTATAGGGACTAGATAGTATTAAAGATGTGTGAGGTCCTCCAAGATTTTCTTGCTGGCAACCATACTTTTCATTTTGGTGGCCCGCTTCTGTAAAAGTCGTTCAGTGCGGTACTTTTCATAGTATCGTTCCACGGTTTCGGTCATAAGAATGCGTCGATGGGATAGAAGCAGCATAGTCTTGAGTTTGTTAAAGTCGCTATAGTCGTCACCCAAACAGTCGATGATTCCCCATCCATAGTCCCTGCCAAGTTGGATCGGTGGTGCTAGTTCGATGGGTTTGCCGGTGGCTGGATCTTCTTCACAAGCGATAAAGGTGAATGGGATAGCACGAAGATAGTCGATAAAAGATTGCACTTCATCATCTTCCTGGTCATAGTCGAATTGCTGCAAAAATACATCCAGACTTGGTGATTCCTTCTTGTTGGCGTCCTTCGTCACTGTGTCCCCATTGCTGTCTAACGTACCGTTGGTTTTGGCTGAGACTACTGCCGATGTTTCGCTGTCGCCATTGCTGTTGATAGCAAGATCATCTTCGTTGTGGCTATCGTTGTTGCAGTCGTTGTCGTCCTCTTCATCTTCATCTTCGTCGGGCATACCATAGAGTGGAATCTTGTGAGTGTTGTAAATGGATTTGATAATCGTGGGCTTCAATCGATTGCGCTGGGCCAAGGTCAGAGTATCAGATTTGCCTATCACCGGGATGACATTAACACGATTGGCCAACTTTGATAACACCCGTATATCGTATTCGTCCAAGTCCTTCTTGTTAGGATCGACAAAGTATAGACAAGCATGTACTTGAGTATCCACCGCCTTGGGGTTTCTCTTCACTTTGTTTTCCTATGATGAAGATGAAGAAAGTACAGAAGGTTACCAAGTTAGATTCCCCCTTGGCCCCTCCTCTCCTTCCCTGCCCCTCGCATCGCCACATACATTAGGTTCATTCTATTTACATGAGCCACGCCACGCCGCCTATTCTTCCTAGTTTTACCTCTGCCAATGTTAGATCAAATTGATGTTCAATATAGCCCAAGATATCATGCAGCTGCTTGTCCACCGTATAGTCCGTTTGGAAGCCTGGTGTATCAATCAAAGTCAGCACCATCTTTTCACCATCGACTTCAGTATCCACCGACACAGTGTAAGGTACCAAGGTGCGTTCCAAAGGTCCCTGTATCAAGCTTTGGCCACTGGATGACGGTTGGAACATGGTGTCCCGCTTTTCTTTGGTCAATTTCAATTTGAGCGATTCGAGCATGGTGCGTACAAATGATGTCTTCCCCAGTCCTGAGAATCCAACAACCATCACATTGAAGTGTGATACAATAGGTTTTCTTGATCGTGGTGTCATGAATGATGTGCGTGTAAAAAAAGTGCGGAAGGGAAAGAGAAAGAAGCAAAAGAAAAATCGGCGGGGCAAGTGAATGGAAATAAAGTGTGTGGTTACACAAAAAGCGATAAAAATGAAGATTCGCCCCGTGTTCTCAAAAAGCACCATGATGAAAAGAAAGTCCTGTGTATCCTCGCCGCCTGAATGTACGTATGGTCAAGAGATCGTACCAAAGATCAACAGTGCTTACTACTCAAATGTCGATAATCATCACTTTATGCTACCCATTTCACCCTCCCATCCTTCCCAAAATGACCCAGAACTCGCCCTAATGTTGTACATACTCAACTAAACAAGACTTGACATCGTTCATCAAGTCAATCTTTATATCACTTGTACAACCAGTGCATTCATTCGTTTTATTTGATTCATCAAGGCAATATAAATAGCTAATCATTGTTCTACACTATGGCCACAGAGGAAGGTCTATCTATATTCGTCTGAGTCATCATTCACCTATTGTTATGATGACCCAGTCCATTATCGTCATTGTTGCCCTGGGCCCGAATAGAACTCCGCCTTTGCTTGTTTGTAAAGTCTGAAGATTCGTCCCGCCATACTTTCCCTTGCTGTTAGATTGCTGCCCTGGAAAAATCAGTCATGCTATCGGACAGTATAGACATGGTACCTAAATGAAGGAAGCGATAAGGGTGAAGATGGGCAAAAAGTTTGATGGCCCTGAATTTTTACCTTACGAGTCGTTTTTAAAACGCCGCCAGCCAATGAGATAGCAGTGATCCAAATTCGCGTACATTGCATTAGCATAACAAGACAAGGAGTAAGAGGTAAACAGTTTACTGAACTTTTCTTTATTTCTGCTTTTCCAAACTATATACTTTTGTTCTAACTGCTGATATAGTGATTCCAGAGATGGGTCGTTCGGAATGTTCTAATAAAGAAAGCAGTGAGGACTATGTTAAAGAGGGCTCTCCCAGTTACCTTTAATCCCTGTCTAACATATTGCATGGCTTCTTCAATATCATTGATTGCCGAGTATGACTGGCCAATTCTATAGTACGACTTTACATGGCATGGATCCAATTCTAGCACCTGAATGACAAGAAGGATCAGTTAGCACCACTATGGCATCATCACTGATTTACCTCTTTGCAGCAGTCAATCGTGTTCTTCCAGTCTTGTGTTTTGGTGTAGCATGCAGCCATATTCGCAAGAATTGAAACAGAGAGAGCCTGCATCTGATCCAAGTCTTCTTTGGAGACATCATCTTGGCGCGCTGTATATCCCTGAGCCTATAGTCCCCCTTCGGTTAGTAAGACTTTGTCTAAAATTATAGTCGTCATATTACCTGTTTGTATCTTGATAATGCACTTGTCACATCGCCGGTTTTGTAAAAGTCGTTGCCCTGAGCTTTGAGGTCAGCTGCCATTTTGATAAGATAAGCTGGTGAATCCACAGACTATGGTAAAGCAAGATGAGTATAGGAATTACAACAATCCACTGAGCCTTTACCTGTTCGGTAGATAACAGTGTAATGATGAATTGAAGTGTCGCATTGGGTGGTACGATGGATAGGCGTCCACGTTCTCCGTAAGCTAGAGACAAGCAAAAAAGAAAACGCTCATATGTTAGAGTATTCCTCACACCCCACCATTCGCTTCATCGGTAGAATTGCCCCTACCATATTCACTGGAGCAAGTGACTTTGCAAGTTTCCCCCACTCGCATGGCCTTGACAGCTATTTCCCAGCCCTTGATGACTTTCCCTATGGATGGAGTAAGGGTTAGCACGAGTACCTCCAAATCAGTGAATGCAACTATACCTTCGCCCAAGATGAATTCTAAAGGAGCGTTTCTTCCATACGAGCTATCAAATTTGGTTCCATCGTCAAGTAGGAATCCTTCATAGTGTACTTGAAACAGAGAGAGTAAAGAGTGTGAGTATCACCGCGAGCGCTTCCAGTCATTCTGTTCTACCTTTGACACAATCTTTCGCATTGGGCATTTCCCCAGTGCCGGGTTCCATTACTTGTTTGCTAACGCCAAGATCATCGGTAAGGAAAGTGCTTGATTCCATGTTACAAGAAAGAAGGAAAGAGAAAGAACAACGAAATTCAAAAAGTCAACTGTCTTGACCCTCCGCTTTTTAATTGTTCAAACTCCGCCTGACTACAAGAATCCCTTTTAGGACGACCCTATTTTTTGGTTCTTCTTTGCTTCTTCATAACTTTTTATTTTCTCCACCGACATTAGCATCGCACTGCAAGTGACGGCAACGAACGACGAACGACGACAACGAACGACGATAACGAACGACGATGAACAAACGGTAAGACTCCCTTTTTCAGCCTCCTGTTCATCTGTTTATCATGACTTACACTTGCCTTTTACATCTTTCATCTTTCTTTCGACATTAGATCCGCTACGACGATGACGACGACAATAACGATGACGACGACGATGACGACGACTCTTCAACTGCTTTATATCATTTTATAAGGCTGCTTTAAAATTTTTCTAATGTAAAAACATGGGGAAACCCTTGCAATTTTTTTTTGGGTGCACTCTCCTTTCCAGGATAGATTCTTTAGCCATCGTACTTCAAAAGTGTCCCTTCTCTTGGCCCAGTCCATGTGCACACTATTGCTGATACTTTTAGCACCGCTGACCAGCTCTCCCTCTCTTCATTCTGTAGCTCATTACTCTAGATTAGTTATTCCATGGCAAGTCCTACAATAGCTTGACCTAGTCTCATTCAGTCAATAAAACCCTACTTGAAACCATCTCCATGACTTTACTTCTTTTGAATATGTTTCTGATATGCGCCGGTGCACACGAGAGTTTGAAAAAGACAGGGTGTGAAATAAAGTGGGGGCGGCCTTTGAACACACTTGACTTGTTCAACAACTTGACGATTTCCAGTTGTAAATTTTTGTCACGAGGTGCCCTGTTCTTCAGAACCGAGATGAATAACCCATCTTCAAATTTCACATGGAACAAGATGAAATGTATATCTATGAGATGATACCACACTTGAAGTATACTGGGTTTGTATGCTTCTCCGACCGCTATCATACGACAAACCCAAAGACAGCAACTGATCCCAATAACCCTCAAGTCGGCAACTCATACAGCAATACCCAGCAACCTCGGCGTCATTCGGTAGATACGAAACACTACCTTTATCATGTCAAATTTGAGCTGAGGTTTGTTATCTCTTTCACAATAAAATGTATGTCGCCCAAAAAGTGCCACTTTGTCATGGAGGAGGATGATCCATCTTTTTTTTTCTTCAAAAGCGGCGTTTAAAAAATTCGGCCACTTTTTGATTTTCTGGACTGAAGGTTGCCAGGAACACATGGTCCTTCGTGTAGATAGGGTTAAAAAGGCAAAGTAGTCAAGTCGTTAAGTCAGATTCGTTCATTCATACACTTGATACAGAGTGAAATCACACACAAAAAATGTCATGCCAGAGCAAAAGTAGCGGAATCTCTGTTCATTCGCTCAAGTTTGGCCCTAGGAATCAAGACAATAGTCATCGAGATGGGTTCAAGTAAATTTTATTGACTGATAGAGACTAAGTTTAAGCTACATATGGGGGAGGCTGCGAAGGTATGTGGAGGACTTGGAATGACTAACCTAGTGCCACCACCAAGAGAATGAAGGAGAGGAGAGCAGATCGGTGGCGCAAAAAGTGTCAGTGGTAGTGAGCAAAAGGGTGCAGGCACATGAGTAGTGCTTTTGAGTAGTACTGTACAATGGATGGAGAGTCTACTATGAAAAAGTGAATGCATTTAAAAACAATGCAAGGGTATCCCCTTGATTTTCGTAATCCCTTAGTCCCAATCCCTATTTAAGTACAAGTGCATCCAGTCCTGGCGCCAAAGAGCCTATACCCGTTGCGATCCTGTTGAATCTACTAAGAATAAAAAAAGCAATGATGCAACAGGCAAATTTTAGCCAACGGAAGACAAAATTGGAAAAGATGGTGAGGGGAGAGTTACAATGCGTTCGTCGTCTAAGGTCGTTGCATAGATTGGTGGGTCGTTCGTGATGCGGTGCTAATGTCGATGGAAAGAAAAAAGTGATGGAGAGGCGAAGAAGAAACAAAGAAAAGGATAAAAGGGAAAAAGCGATACTTTGTATCAGCCAGTGGTGTGGCCAGAAACGGAGTTTGAAATCAAGTTGGTCTGCCAATCAACCAGGTGGCCAAGCTCGCGCTCACTTCTTTTCTTCTTTTCCACTTTCCAATCACCATGAAACTACACCAACACATTCTGGATAGCATGTTTGAACATTCTTTGTTCTCAGATGTATCCTTGGCGTTTGATCATTCCTTCTTCCCTTCAACAGTACGATTTGACGTGCACAAGGCCATCATTGGACAGTCTCCTTTTTTCCGCATACTACTGGACAACTTCGAACACATCACTCCTGTCGCACCATCGCATGCGGATCCGGGCGATCTCTCACAACAAACTCACCGCAACGGTAGCATCAACAATGAATGTTTGACGATCGATCTTGCTGATGCCATGAGACAACGTGGATTCAACTTGACGCCCTTCCAGCCCGGCAGGAACAACAGCAAAACCAGCAACGATGGCTCTCGACCTTTCCAGGCTTCTCACATACGATTTGTACTGAAATGGATGTATTCTGTGGATCGAATGGCTCTAACGCACTCACTCAGCAGCATGGATCGGTTACCTGTACTCTGCCTGGCGATACTCTTCGGTTTGGACGTACTAGTGGCCGATTGTTTGACAGCTCATCGATTATCAATGCATACGATCACCCACGATCTCGAAATCATCAGTCAATTGCCTCGGAAACATAAGGCATATCTTCACCTACGGGGATGTGCGTTGTTAATGCTGTTGCGCTATGGTGGTGAACATCGCCAATCTCTCGCTCGACTCCCGGTTGATTATCTGGCAGACGTACTTGGTGCGGATTCTCTTTATATTGGGTGTGAATACGAACGGTATCGATTATTAAGAGATGTACTGATGGCGCTTATGCAATCCTTGGGTCAAACTGTCTCTGATACGTTGGCTCTCCCTTCTGTGTCTTCGAATACCATATCTAGCGCCAACGCGAAATCAACATATCTCCTGACTAGCCATTTGGACGACAATGCGACACATGCCAAGCACCAACTTTTAAAACTACGCTATTCACATCGTATACCCGCCAAACAGTTGTCTCTGCATACTTCTTCTGGTAGCGTGATCTACAAGACGACAATTCTATCCTATCTCTTGCATAACACCGTGAACTACAGCAATATGACATTTGAACAGCTATCTATGGTACGTCAAGACGGAGTTATCGATGAAGATCTTGTATTCAAGGCACTTTGGCAACGGGAGACACTCGACCGACAGTTGTATCCACTCAAGCATAGTCAGACCTCCTCGCAACCAACACTTCCTCACGGCAAGGCCATAGCTACTGATGGCACCATCACTATCAACTCTACCAAGTATCAAGAAAGACCGCAACCCGCTTTGCCAAGCTCAACACTTTTTAGATTCAACGCATCTACTCGACTCACACTGCCTTCAGACAGCGATCACTGCGATGGATGGGAAAAGGTCGACCTTATCGACAGATCAGCACTATCAACTTCCTTGCCTATGGCTTCTGTTAATCACGTGAACGACAGCGACGACACACCTTCATCAGCATCATCATTATCAACATTCGGCGACAGCACATCAACCCTCACCCTAGACCCCAAAGGGAACAGCCTGGCGACAACAGAGGCACTCCAACAATCACAACCCGGCCTTAGGACGATATACAACAAAGTCGTATATACTGAAGCTGAACACATCCATGGTCACTGGCACCGTGTGCGTCTGGAAGCTCAAGTCCTCCCACGCTCCTTACTGCAGATTCAAGATGAAGACGACACACACAAGAAGACTCTCAGCCACAACGATCCTTCTGCCCTAGTATGCCGATTCGAACTCCAACGTGATTGCCAGCAAGATGATGAAAAGATGATCCATCCCCAGCTGCCCTCTGATACCCAACAACAATCCAAAATACGATATGCGATCTATTGCTTGAATCAGCACGAAGGACTGATCAAAAACGACCGGGTGGACCCTGAAGATTGGATGCTCGTCCCTGTTACTGAAGTCTCCGAATCGACAGAGAGGCAATCGACAGGTTATGTCGGTCAAATCTTATTGGAAACGGAGCGGAACAAAGCTATCGATGTGGATATGATGGTGGCTCTCGAAATAGTTGGCTTTGATCATGGCCAGTAGACTTCTAGCATAGTTTATTGTATTCCCCTCCCTGTACACTATCTCATATCTTCATTGTTAATTAATAAATCACACAAAGTGCGTGATCTTCTTTGTCCAAATTATTATCATAGTCTACTTGTTGGGATGGGGGCTCAAATTTGGCGGGTATACTTAGTTGGGGTGTATGATCATGTACATAGCATTAGATTCCAGGTCAGCCGATCGATTTAAATAACGGCTCTGAGCGCAGGACATAACTCGAACGTAGAGGGGGGTGAACACCGTTAAATCGTCATAAAGAAAGGCTAGGCAGGGTGATATGCAGCCTCGCCGGATTTCAAACGCCGCCCAGGCTAATACAAAGGGTTTTCCGTCAATCATTTTCTTTGCTTCTTCTTTGCTTCTTCATCACTTTTTTTTTTCTTTCCATCGACATTAGCACCACACCACGAATGACTCACCCTTTATACAACGGTCTTGAACGACGAACGCAAGGTAACTCTCGTCTCCTCACCATCTTGTTCATCTTTGTCTTGACATGGCTGACAATTTGCCCTTTGAATCAGTGATCCTTTTTTTCTTAGTAGATTCAACAGGATGGCAACGGATATAGGCTTTCTGGCACCAGGACTGGGTGGGTATACACTTAGATTAGGGATTGCACTAAAGGGATTACGACAAACTTCGGAAAACACTCGCAATGTCTATTTGGGTGCACTCACTTTTCCATTGTAGACTCTAGAGCCATTGTACTTTGAAAAGGCACTATTCCGTAGCTCACTCTCTTTGGACACTACCACAAACTCTCTTGGCAACACTGACCAGCTCTCCACTCCATTCCGTGGCTCATTACTCTGGATTTCGTCAGTCCATGGCAAGTCCTACATATAGTTTAACCATAGTCTCATTCAGTGAATAATAAAACCTACTTTGAACAATCTTCATGACTACACTCTGTTGAATAAGCCAAGTCATTATGGAAGATCAGATAGGCATCAGTACAATAGTTTGGAAAAAGCGGCGTTTGAACACATTGACTTTTTTAGAAACTTTACGATCCCCAGGTCTAAATTTTTGTGACGAGATGCCCTGTTTTTCAAAAACGATATGGATAACCCATCTTCAAATTCGACATAGAGCAAGATGAAATGCATACCTATTACATGATACCAAACTTGGAGTATACCTGTGCTGTATGCGCCTTTGATCACTACGCTATGGCCCAAAATACTGTAGCGATTGCTCCCAGGGGCCCCAAAGTGAGTATTTTCATCCCCTAAACTTATTATCCTTGGCATCAATCTGTGGATAAGAAGAACTGTTCTCTTCATGTAAAGCTTGGGGTAAGGTTTGTTATCTCTTTTATGAAAAAATACAAGTCCTTCAAAAAAGGAACCCTTTTCATGGAGGATGGTCCATCCTTTTTTAAAAAATGCCGATTGAAAAATTTGGCAGCTTTTTGGCTTTCTGAACTGGAGGATGCCAGGGACACATGGTGTTTATGTAGATAGAGTTCAAAAGGCAAATTAGCCAAGTCAAAAAGTGAGATTCGTTCATTTATACACTTGTCACAGAGAGAAATACCTATTGCACGTAAAATCCAAGTCAAACCTGACGAACACCAACGGAATCTCGGTCCCTTCGCCCAAGTCTGTCTCTAGGAATCTAAACGGTAGTCATTTAGATAGTTTGAAGGATGTTTTATTGAGCAAATGATACTATGCTTAATAGTGGTAGGGGAAATCTGCAAAGGTATATACTGTACAATATTGTATAGGACTAGAAATGGCTAATTGTGTCGTGACTAATGGACTGAAGGAGTGAAGAGCTGTACGGCGGCACAAAAAGTGTCAGATATAATAAGCAAAAGGAAGACAGCAAATTGGTAGCACTGTTTGAAAGTACAATGGCTATAAAATCTACAATGGAAAGTGAGTGCACCCCGAAAAAAATTGTGAAGGCTTTCACGTGTTCGTAATCCCTTCTGCTTAATCCCTAATATAAGTGCATGTCCATCATGTCAATCATGTCCTGGTGCCAGGGAGCCAATGTCCGTTGCCATTCTATTGAATCTACCAAAAGAAAAGAGTAACGATGCAAAAGGTAAACGTTAGTTATGGCGAGACCAGTATGGCCAAGATGGTGAGAAGGAGAAAGTTAACTTGTATTCGTCGTTTAAGGTCATTGTTTCGAGGGCAAGTCCTTCGTGGTGAGGTGCCGTGTCAAAGGAAAGAAAAAAGTGATGAAGAAACAAAGAACAAGCAAGGCAAAGGTTTTCAGGGAAACGTTTTTCTTTGTGGACATAATCGGACATCCCAAATCTTGTTTTGCCTATATAGGAGGCCCCCTCCTCTATATAGGACTAATATGACATATCGAGCCTTATCGAGTCTATATCCAGCCTATATCGCATATATCGCATATATAAACTGATTTTTCCGATATAGGATAGGGGGTCTCCTATAAAGGCACGATATAGGCGAAACAAGAATTGAGATGGAGTATGCAAATCAGTAGGGCTGCATTTTACTGATCGGTACACTATTTTCAACCTACCCATAAGCACCCTTGATAATATCAGCTCCGCGTAAACTTGACCGACGCAGGGTTCGAACCCTGCATCCATTTACTCCCCCACTGGAAATACAAGTCGGAACTGCTGTACTGACAGCAAAAACTAGAACTTTCCAAATTTGGAAACATACAGAATGGCCATCACAAAATGGGTCCTAACTCAGCCGGCGGAGCGCGAATCTGAGTTTAAATTTGCGGAATCTAAAACTGGGCTCCCTCCGGTCGTTTCAAGGGTAAAATGAGTGGTCTAGGTGCATTTCCGGGCGAGATATGTTGGATTGAAGTTTGGATAGATCTGTGGGGTCTGG
>LT554473.1:18896-38713 GCA_900079185.1 Absidia glauca
AGCATGATTGTTGTGAAACCAAGGATTCGGACGTCGATCTAAGCGAGCGCTGGAAACTAGGACCAACCAGAAGATTCCCACCTTCATCATCATCAGGATATGCGACTTCACCAACACCAAACCCTGGCATACTCCCCAGTGTAGTCTCGTCTATATATTGGACGGACGAAGAAGACCTTGGTACGACAAATACATCACCATCACCGTCCCCTGGGCCACCTCCTTACGAGCACGACCGTTTGTCTTTGACATCAGAAAACCCGTCTATATCATCTCATCATGCAACAACCACCTCTTGAAATAGCCCTCATCTACTGGTGATATCTTCCAGCACTAGTAGTGTAGCTTCACAGTCTCCCCAGCCCAGCTATTGTCTCTCTTATTCCCTGTACCAGCTTTTATCTTGTATTCCCCTCTCCTTTGTATTCGCTCTATAGTGTACTCATTATCGCTTATCTCATGTATTCTATCACTTTCAAATAAAGTATGTCTTCATCTTTTCCTTCCTTGATCCTGTATTTTTTTTTGTTGTTGCTGTCGGGAGTTGAAAAATCTATAAGTATCCCTTTTTTCACACCAATCCTTTATTTTGCTTCTTCTTCCCTTCTTCATCACTTTTTTTTTCCCTCGTCATTTTTCCCTCGTCATTTACATTGCCCCTCCCACTCCTCCTCCTCCTCTTCCCCCTCCGAACGAACGAACGAACGAACGAACGATTACCCTCACCTCATCTCAGCCCCTTGCTAATCTTTTAGCTTACCAGGACCAACATTTTCTTTTCGACTTTTAGATAGACTACGACGATGACGACGACGATAACGAAGACGATGACGACGATGGCGACTCGCCCACTGCTTTATATCACAAGATAAGGCTGTTTTAAAAATTTTAAATATAAAAAACAGGGGGAAACCCTTGAATTTTTTTTTTCTGTGCACTCACCTCATCCATAGTAGATTCCATAGCCATTGCACTGCTGAAATGCACTATCCTTTGGCCTGATCCCTGTGTCCATCACCACTGATACTCAGGATACTATTAGACTGCTCTCCCCTTCTTCATTCCCTGGGCCATTACACTACATTAGTCTCTCCTTGGCAAGTCCTGCTTTGCAGACTTTTCGCCCCCTACACTTAAACATTTAGCCTAATCATTGCCTTAATCACTCAATAAAGCGTACCTCCATTAATAGACGAATGGTCTCATAGAATTGGTATTAGGAATTGGTAATGGTGAACCCCTGAAATGTAGATTGGTGTTTGTAATAAGCAGGGATGGGATGGGTTCTGGTCATGGATAAGGGCGAAGTGATTAAAGTCTCTTTGAGGAAGGTTAAAGTAGGCATTACTGATGGACTAAGACTATGCGCCTATGGGTAAGCTGACTGTCCCCGCTCAACCACTTTGTTTCGCACCCCGCACTTTTTCATGCTCGCGGGTGCAGTCAAGACATGGCGCACCGGTGCAAGTCAGTTTCCAAGATGACTGGAACATATTTAAACGAGTAAAGTCATGGAGATGGTTCAAAGCGGGTTTTATTGACAGGATGAGACTATGGTTAAACTATATGTAGGACTTGTCAGGGCGAAACTAATCTAGGCTATGAAGCTACGGAATGAAGAAAGGAAGAGCCATTAAGGCACCAGTAAAAGTGTCGGTGGGAGTGGACAAAGGGGAGTAGGCAAACAAGTACGGATGTTTAGCAGTGCATTGGCTACAGAATCTACAATGGACAAGATGAGTACATGAAAAAAAAAATTCAAGGGTTTCCCCCTGTTTTCCACATCTAAAATTTTTAAAACAGCCTTAATTGGCGATCTAAAGCAGTGGTGGAGTCATCATTATCGTCGTCGTCGTTGTTATCGTCGTCGTCTTCGTCGTGGCCGTTCTGGGAAGAAAAGGAAGAGGATTGATGCAAAAGGCAAAATGTTAGTCATTAAGGAAATAGATAAGCCATATGGCGAGAGCAGGAGACTTACCGTGGGCTCGTCGTTGAAAGATAGTTGCTGATATTCGTAGAGTCGAAGGAGATGTCAAGTCGATGGAAACATAAAAGTGAAGAAGAAAGCGAAGAAGAAGCGAAGGAAAGGACGAGGGCCAACTATTTCAAGATTTCGATTTTTAACCCCGCATCGGAGTTGCAATTTCAAATTCAAAGACTTGGTCGGTTGGTTGTTCTGACTGTTCGGTTCTCTTTCGCTTTTCTTTCGATTCGTAGGCACTGCAATCATTGTAGGTAAAACGGGAGCGAACAGTAATTGTCGATTGACTAACTCGTTCGAGAAGGAGCTGGGTTTGTCTTACTAGTTACATGATAGGGACTAAGAAGGCGGTGGCCACGGTGGGCTCTTTGGACAAGGACGATTATCGTTATTAGATATAGCTTTACTTTAGTTGCATTTCACTACGTCAATAAACAATTGTCATACCATAACATGTCATATCTTCGTGTGATTTTTAGTTTCGTTCCCGCATAGGATTCCGTAACACAACATGTAAATAAAGTAGGCTTAAAAATCGATAAAATGAAGGCTATCTCCGGTTTTTCTTCCGCTTTTGCTCCCTCCTATTCACAACCAAGTCAAATGAAAAAAGTCATTCCTAATGATTCCTTCGACTTTTCTGACACAGAAGAAGATTCAGGTAGGTTAGACCGTTGATTGATGCGAAAGAAGAGGATGTAACACATTGCCTTTTCCAGTCATAGTGCCAGAGCGAGTTTCAGGGCCGTTCAGCACCATCCCTGCTTCGTTGCCATCGCGACCAATACCACTAGCATCGGCCTCCTCACGGGTTTATTCATATAGAAAGCGGCCAGAGCGAGAGCCTTTCACGATCGTACTTGTAGATATCCAACAAGCAGCCGAGAATCGACGAATCCAGTGTGTGAAGAAACAACTTTGTTATGAAGATACCGCAAGTGATTCGGAGGAAGATGACTTTTCGTATGTGGCTCTGTCGTACAGATGGGGTGAACTGGATGAACAGCTTGTAGCAGGCAGCGACGAATACCACGCACACATTACTTCGTTCCAACTTTTCCACTTTTACGACCTTTGCAAGTCAATCAGTCAAGAACCTGATATGGCGCATATCAGTTACGTTTGGGTGGATGCAATCTGTGTAGATCAAGAGAACAGGGAACGACGAAAGGCGACGATCTACCGGATGAACGACATTTACAAGTGCGCCACCTGGATCATCGCCGTGCCCGATTTGCACTCGTTTTACTTGTCGATTTCCAGCTCAGCAAACAACGAAATGATGAAAACGATCAAGAAACATCGGGTGTATCTCTACCATCTGCTCAGGGGATCGCAGCAAACTTTGGTCGAGCTGGATGAAGCATGGATGGACGAGATCGGAATTTCGCGCTCCGACGAACTCCGCCGAAATTTGACAGGTTACACAAATTTGGCGGTACAAGAGATCATGAAGCTTGATTTTCAGAATACCGCTCCAACAGTGTTGCTGAATCAGATGGTATCTTCTCTCTTTATGGCCAACAAGGCTCCATTAAAAGACACAACCGAGGATCCCTCTCAGCGAGTGTTCAATCACTTTGTCAAGGAACTGTGTCGGGATGAATTTAAGAGGAAGATTCAAAAAAGGCAGAAGGAGATTATCGACTCGGTCGAATTCTTACAAACAGTTATGGAAGACTGGTCTAACCGTACGTGGGTCATCAGTGAATATCATATTGCTAAGAGAAAGAACGGGATCATGAAGTTTTGGTTTACTCTACTGGGGTGTCCTGATTTGCAAGGGTTGCCCTTTTTCGAATTCGACTTCAAGTACCAGACCCCCTCCAGCGATTCTCCCATCAAAGACACCACAGCAGATCAATGTCCATTCACACGAAGGATCATCTACCGCACCCGACGATTCAGTGGTAGCATGCGACGACGATTACTCAAGCGATCGTTCCTGGAAATGATGCTGGAGACGAAGGCAAGTAACAACGAAGACCGGTTCCACTCAATCCTCCCTCTGACACCCAAGTACAAGCACCATATCATGGACGGAGATACCATTGCCGATTGGGGGATCACAGATATGCTATCTGTTCGCCTGAAACTACTCGAATGGATCGACACAAGAGATCAATTGACTCTTTTGATTAGTTGTACTCCGCCATTGTCAACGCCGCCGCTCCTACCGTCTTTCGCCACTTGCACAAGAGAGATCAAGCATGGATTCTCAAAGTACCTCCGTACCCTTCCCTTGGATTCATGCAATTTCGATCTAGGCATTTCCTCCTCTATCGGGGTTTCAAAAATTGGGGGTGGCATCACTCGGCTCTGTCTACGTCCAAAAGCGTATTATGTGCCGTCCACACGCAAACCAACAAGGCAGTATTATCAAGAGATCGGACTGTCGAGCAAGATATGGGGTATTCTGGGACTGGATATGGAAAAGGATGCATTGGTGGCGATTTCCATCCCTATCTTTTTGAACCGGACCATCACGCACGACCCCGCAATTGACAGGCTGCTCCGATCGGATTTTCAGTTGGTGGGGAATTGGGAGAAGAACAAATGGGTATGCTATAGATTCTGCTCTAATTACAAAGACTGTAAGATCTACCCAAGTGTAACACATTTGACAGATCCACATCAGGGTGGGTTTCATATTTACTGAATAAAAAAAGCAACTTTTAGATCCACCTGATAAAAAAGAGCAAGAGAAAAAAAAGGTACGAGCGGGGTTTGAAAATATTTTCTATAACCCTTCATTGGTGATGAGCCCAAAATTTTTTTTCTTTCTTTCTCTCCTCCTTTACTTTTTCAATCATGGCAACCCGACCTCTTAAATTAAAAGGCTATGAATTCTTCCAAAAGACCCTCAAGTCACCTCGTTACATTGTGGGACCTATGGTGGATCAATCTGAACATGCTTGGCGGATCCTCAGTCGACGTTACAACGCTCAGCTCTGCTATACACCCATGTTCCATGCCCGCTTGTTTAGTGAACCTGACTCTGGACCAAAGTATCGAGCCGACCAATGGACCACCAATGAACATGATCGTCCTGTGATTGTGCAAGTAAGCCAAGACCACACATGGAAAAAAAACATTCGATACTCACATGTCTTGCTTAACCCTAGTTTTGCGCCAACGATCCCGAAATCCTTCTACGAGCTGCCAAACTAGTTGAAGATGATTGCGATGCGGTGGACTTGAATCTTGGGTGCCCTCAACATATTGCCAAGCGTGGACGGTACGGCTCCTTCTTACAAGATGAATGGGATTTGATCAAGTCCATGGTGTCGACTCTACATGAACACTTGGCGGTCCCAGTGACGGTGAAGATCCGGGTGTTTGGCACAGTGGAAAAGACGGTGGAATACGCCAAGATGATTGAAGCTGCGGGTGCACAGATGCTTACGGTGCATGGACGACTCCGGGAACAAAAGGGACATAACACCGGGCTGGCAGATTGGGACAAGATCAAGGCGGTCAAGGAAGCGTTATCGATCCCGGTGATTGCTAATGGGAACATTCTCTATCATGAAGATGTCCAACGGTGTATGGATTATACAGGTGTCGATGGTGTCATGAGCGCTGAAGGATCTCTCTACAATCCGGCCATCTTTGCCCCTGGCCGTACTATGCCTCCTTGCACTTGGGAAATGGCTCAGGAATACTTGGAAATCTGTCGCGATCAAGAACCCAACACTCGGCCGGGTATCATCAAGGCCCATATGTTTAAACTCTTCCAACCTAGTTTGCCTCATCATACTGACTTGCGTGCTCAATTGGCGAAGGCGAATACTTGGCAGATGTTCTGGGATATCACTATGGCTATGAAGGAACGACTCATCGCTGACCAGGCCGCCATTGGAGAAGACGAATTGAATGGCAAGGAAAACGAAAAGGGGATTCGACAATACGGTCACTGGCGGTGTCAGGTAAATAGTTGAGTTGTTGTAATGTAATGCAATGGTAACTGACTGATCATCTCTCTTCTCTTAGCCCTATTTCCGACCGACTTTGCCTGACAACGACAAGCATGCTAAAAAGGAAAAGACCGACAATAAGCGTAAGCTGGACGAAAACACTGCGACTGAAAACGAACCCAAGAAGACCAAGGAGGCGGTGGTAGAAGAAGAAAAGCTCGTGAAGAATGCAGTATAGCGTAGTACCCCCCCCATAGATGCATACAATAATAAAGATGAACATTTGACATTTGATTGATTGGCAGTGGCTTTTAGGGGTTTGTGGATGCACGGAAGAAATCGAAACTCCTACCAACTTCTTCCAGAAAGGGGCTTGCTACGGATACATAGGAATTTGGAACGAAGGGTGTGAAAGAGGGATTTGCTATGGACATCTAGTGATTTGGCTTGAAGGTTATGAAAAAAAGTGGAGGTGGCGGAGTTGGAAATGGATGTGATTTGAGATTGGTGCTATAAGCATAATTTCTCCCATTCCTTTTACTTTGCTTCTTCATCACTTTTTTCTTTCCATAGACAAAGGCATTGCACCACAAACTACTAGCCCTCTATACAACAACCTTGAACGACGAACGCAGGGTACCTCTCTCCTGACCAACTTGCCCATTTTATCTAACCATGGCTCGCATCTGCCTTTTGCACTCACTTTTCCACTGTAGATTACCTATCAATTGCACTGCTGAATTGCCCAATCTTTTTGCTTATTCCATGCGCCACTATTTCTGATACCTTTGGCTCTGATGATAGCTCATTACACTAAATTAGTCATTTCATGGCAAGTCCTGGACATACCTTCACAGCCCCTCCCCCCTTACTTAGACATATATCTTCATCATAGTCTTACCAAGTCAATAAAACTTACTTGAGAAATCATCTCCACTACTAAAACACTACTGTTTTGATTGCTATGGCCAAACTTGAGCGCAGGAACCTGGTTTCCGTTGTTGTTGCACAGGAATGCATAAAGCTCACATTTTGACTTTTACTAGTTCGTCTTTTGAACTCTATCTGCACAAGCACCGTGTATCCATGGCATCCTCTGGTTGAGAAAACAAGGACCTGCACAGTTGCGAAAAAAAGTTGCCTAATTTTTCACACTCCGATTTTTTGAAAAAGGACGGACCATCCCCCATGAAAGTTGATACTTTTTCTTAAACATGAATTTTCTCATGAGCTGAATAATCAACCCTACTTCAAATTTAACGTCGAGGAAGATGTGCTTCCTATCTATCGAATGATGTCGCGGATGAAAAGGTTTCTAGATTGAATCGTGGTCGCTGGGCATTTCAAAATGCCCGCTGTTTTGGGTCTTTATGTATAGTTGACGGACGTATAAAGCATAGGAATAGTCTGATCTTAGCACTATTCGATAGAACTTAGTTGTATCTTACTCTTTGTGTAATTTAAAGAAGGGTTAGCCATCTCAGTTTTGGGAAATAGGGCAACTCGTTACAAAAAACTGGATTGGGAAATCGAAAAGTTTTGGAAAACGTTTAATGTTTTCAAATTCCGACACTCCCACTTAATTTGACACCTTGCATTTTTCAACCCCTACGTGCCCGTAGAGATTCCCTTTTCAATGAAGATGCTAGTAGAATAACATCCAACTAGCGGACAAGGTAATTAGGAATTTTGTCCTTGGGTAAGCCAATTTGTAGTAAGCATACTGGGCACAAGATCACAGCGTCAAGGAAGTACCGATCAAGATGGATTCCTCCAGGGGACTGAACGAAGCGCATGCTGGGGGCTGGTCGCCAATGTGTGTAAAGATAGTAGGTAATCATAAATGTTAGCTTTAGACTACAATAGATTCATTTATGCATCGTCCCTATCAAAAAAAGGGGTAGGTAGACCTGACATTCAAATCCATCCCTCCACTCATCTATTGACACCTTCTCAGCCACATTCAAACTCCGCCAATGATGATTAAAAGGCGGCGATTTTGGGCAACATTCTCCTTTCTTCTTCACTTTTCTTTTTCTAGGTGTGTGTCATCGATGCCCACGGCTCATATCATACCAGGTTGGGACAACGAACCAGCTGTACCAACGAACTTTGAAGAGACTTCATCAGACATATCACCACGTCAACAAGGAAAATCGACGGCCATGGAACCCCCATCGACAGCGACTCTACGACGAAAAGATCATCCTGCTACTCCCAACGACAAGGAAGAATATGAACTGGATTCGCTTGGTCAAGAGAAAACATTAGAAGAAGAAGGCAATGCACCTCTTAGTGAAAAGGATCGTGGCAACTTTGCTCTGTTGGTGATTCTTTGTAAGTACGTCTCCCTCTATTTCTGCACTCTTGACTCATTACCTGTATACTTTGTAGATCTCCTTCAAGGTGTTCCTGTTGGTCTTTCCTTTGGCTCCATTCCCTTTTTACTCAAAGCTCATCTGTCGTATTCGCAAATCGCCATCTTCTCACTCTCCTCGTGGCCCTACTCGCTCAAACTGATCTGGTCGCCGATCGTGGATGCGGTGTATTCGAAGCAATTGGGACGGCGCAAGTCATGGATTGTGCCTATTCAGATTCTCACCGGCTGTCTCTTTTATTGGTTGGGCAGTCATATTGATGCTATGATGGCGATGGAGGATCAGATCCCGGTGGGTCGACTGACCGCGTCGTTCCTGCTGACCGTCTTCTTTTGTGCCACCCAGGATATTGCTGTCGATGGCTGGGCCCTGACCCTCTTGTCCAAGGAATCACTATCGTACGCCTCTACTGCACAGACCATCGGCCTCAACATCGGATACTTCATGTCCTTCACCGTCTTCCTCGCCCTCAACTCGCCCGACTTTAGCAACAAGTACTTGCGCTCCGCCGATAATCAAGATCTCTCTGTAGGTGTCTTGCCTCTGGGTGCCTACATGAAGTTTTGGTCCTTTATGTACTTTTTGATCACCGCTTGGCTGTTTTTTATGAAGAAGGAGGTACCTGATTAAGAAGGAATAACATGAAAGGAACAATCGCTAATGATACTGCTGCTCTTTTGACATAGACCGAAACGAAATCCGAGGAGGATATGGGGATCATGCAAGTCTATTCTACTATCTGGAAGATCTGCCGATTACCTCGTAAGTACAGATCATAGAAAAGGAATATGCCTCGAGAGGAAGACGCTAAACACCTCTCTTCTTTGGTTGGTTAGACATGAAGAACTTTGTGATTGTCTTGATGGTAGCCAAGATTGGATTCATCTGTCATGAAGCTGTCACTTCTTTGAAGCTTGTGGAAAAGGGATTCTCGAAAGAAGACATGGCTTTATCTGTCTTGTTGGACTTTCCTCTTCAAATCTTCTTTGGTTACTATGCCGCCAAATGGTCAACGGGTGCAAGGCCATTAAAACCTGTAAGTACCGTACAGAAACAAAAAAAAAGGGGGGGGGGTATGCTAGTGTACAATGCTAATCATTCTCCATATAGTGGCTCTATGCCTTTTACGGCCGTCTACTCTTCTCTGCTCTCGGTATGTTGGTGGTGGCTGGCTATCCTCAAGGTCAATCTGATGTGGGTTACTTTTACTTCGCCATCATCATCGCTTCCACTGTCCTCAGCTCATTCATGTCCACTGTCCAATTTGTCAGCCTGTCAGCCTTCATGACAAACATTGCCGATCCTGTCATTGGTGGCACATATATGACTGTAAGTAGGCCCTATGGACTTGACTGACTCTCTCTCGTGCTCACCATTTCTCATATGTAATCTTTACAGTTGCTCAACACCTTTAGTAACTTTGGCGGAACTTGGCCAAAGTTCTTTGTTTTGGAGGCCGTTGACTACTTTACTGTCTCGAGGTGTTCGATCACCGATGCAAAGGATAATGGTAACTATTTGATAAGATCAATTTTATGGCAGTTTAAGACTGACCACTTTGTCACCAATAGACTTCTCATGCACCTCTGACATTGGAAGGGCGTTATGCAAGGATTTGGATGGAACATGCCTGATTGAAACGGATGGATACTACTATGCCGGCTCATTATGTGTCCTCATTGGCTTTGCTATGCTCTTGTTTTATATCAAACCTGTGATTAGACATTTAGAACAGCTCCCTAAACACATGTGGCGTTTGAATCAATAAAAAAAGCATTGCTGTAGTTTTTGCACACTGTATCTCGACTGTACAATATTGAATTTTGTGGTGAGAGGGGAAGTTGGCGGGGGTTGAAAATGCTAAAAGTCTCCACTCATTTCCACGCCCAGTATGCCTTGCATAGTGTCGCCCAACCATTGACCCATCTTATCCTGTCCTATCACCTATCTCTGTGGTCTCTTATCCTAAACCACTGCCTATCTATAGTCTCCTATCCCATCATATTTTTTCAATACCCTGGCGGTCTATCGTATCAGGCACCAGTTTGGCCAAAAGGTGTCAATACCATGGTCTAAACATCGTCAAGCGACAATAAAGTAGATAAAAAAAAGGGTCAGGACTCAACGCACTGGGATTTGTACCGCTACATATCAGAGTCTCTGAGATCACTGGGGTTTATGCAAAGTCATGAAGATGGGTTCAAGTAGGGTTTTTATTGACTAAATGAGATAATGCTAAAGCTACATGTCCTAGTGGGTGGCAGTGAATACAGGGCTTGTCATGGAGGGACTAATCTAGTGTAATGAGCTAAGGAAAACGGAGGAGGAGAGCAGACCAGTGTTTATCCAAAGTATCAGTAGTAATATGTGCTGCGAATGGGTCACTTTATCGGTAATGCCTAGGGAATCTACTATGGATAAGATGAGTGCACCTAAAAAAAAAATTCAAGGGTTTCCCCATGTTTTTTACATTTGAAAATTTTGAAAAGAGCCTTTTGGGGCGACATGAAGCAGTGGTGGAGTCGGCAATAGCATCGTCGTCGTCTCTATCGTCGTCGTCATCGTTGTAGCCGATCTAGTGTCAAAAGAAGGAGGAACGATGCAAAAGGCAAAAAGTTAGTAATGGTAAGCAAAAGATGAACAGGGCGTGAGAAGGGAAAAGTTACCGTTCGTTCGTTCGTTTGCTCGTTCGTTCGTTCGTTTGTTCGTTTGTTCGTTTGTTCGTTTGTTCGTTTGTTCGTTTGTTCGTTTGTTCGTTTGTTCGTTTGTTCGTTTGTTCGTTTGTTCGTTTGTTCGTTTGACGTCGTGGAGTAAAGAGAATGACAATGGGAGGCAAAAAAGTAATGACGAAGGGAAGAAGGAGCAAAATAAAGGACGAGCAGAAAAAAAGTTGATGTAGACAAATCGGGGTTTGAAATACAGAGTGAATGCAAGTTACTCATTGCGCCAAGTCCTGACCCTCTTCACCAGTTGGAATGAATCTAATGACATGTACTGTACAGTACATGATCGTAGGGTCTATATGCGCATACTTATAAAGATTCACTCTACCCGGCCAACTTCCCCGCAAAATTCAGGATACGCGGATCAGTGTGCGTCGGGATTTATAGGTTGCAAGAAATTCAAATCCGCTTTCGTTAGACAAGCCAAAAGCTTAATTGTGTTTCTGAGAAGATCTCGGCGCAGATTCAGGTACTCACATCTGTTACTTGGAATCTTTTACTATTCTCTGGTTGATGTGATACCAACATTGTACCACTTTAATCTCGTCCAATGGCTCAGCTGGGCTTTTATAATTGGTCTTTCTTCTCTTCTTCTCTTCTTCTCTCAATCTAACCACACTTTTTCAGTTACGTCGATCGACTTTACTTTGCTAACGATGCACATCAAAGGTAATTAAGCGAGTTTTATATGCATCATAAGCCAATGGGCGCCACATAATGTCCTGACCCACACTATTCATCTGAATTTAGAGGAAAAAGAGGAGCCTTTCCACATTGTGCTCCTCGATCTACAAGAGGCTGCCAATAAGAGAATCCATTGCGTCCAAGTACCCTTCGAGCGTGGCCATTTTGATCTCCCATTTATCGCCATTTCCTATCGCTGGGGAGAATTGGACGAGCAGATGTTCATGACAGGGGTCGACTACATCGCACATGTTATATCGTTTGCGCTGAAAGACCTGTACAAGTTATGCAAGATGATCATGAGTGAGCCTAGACTAAAACATATGAAGTATGTGTGGCTGGATGCAATCTGCATCGACCAGTTGGACGAACACCGGAAGAAGACTACAATCTATCGCATGACTGATATCTATAGCCAAGCCAACTACATTCTCGCCGTCCCCGACCTGCATTACGATCACATAGTGGATGATTCAGCCAGAAGCAAAACAAGCAATACTCTTCGCCAGCATGTCGCTTACCTTTACTATATGATCAAAGGGGACCTGAAGAATATGCACCAATTTGATAAGGAATGGATGGATGACTTGGGGATCCCTCAAGATATTTCATTTAGGCAAGGACTGTCAAGTGAAAGTGTTGAAGACCTGAACGACGAAATTATGGAATTGGACGTGAGTGGTGATGGTGTGGATATCCTTGCTACTCTCGGGCATACCTTTGAAGGGCTGAAAATCACCGAGAAATCTCAATCATGCAAATTGGACTCCCGCGAATTGAAATTCCGACATCTGCTCCAGCAAATGCACCTCCAGTACAAGCGGTATCGATATAAGAAACAAATCGACAAGAGATGGGATGAACTGGAACTATCGATCGACTTTCTCCTGTCCAACATTAGAGAGTGGACGAACCGAACCTGGGTGATTAATGAATACCATATCGCCAAATCAAAGGGCAAGATCATGTACTGGTTCATCCAATTTTCGCAAGACGAAACTCCGCTCACTGGTCTTCCCTTTTTTGACTATGACTTTAAGGAAGAAAATGAGCCAGACTATCCATCCAAAAAAGACCATTACCCAATTACAGTGGAGATGTTCCAACTAGGTGTCCGATTCAAGGGGGACTTTGCCGACGAACTCGTCAAACGGCCGTTCCTGGAAATGATACTGGCTTCAAGAGCCGCCAAACCGGGCGACCGATTCCATGCAATTCTGCCTCTTTCTCAGTACCGCCACGTCCTAGAGCACAAGAGTACGGTGAGTAGCTGGAATATTACCGATATGGCGTCAGTGCGGCAAAAGCTGCTCGAGCTTATGACCATACAGGATCGCTTAAACCTGCTGTACTACTGTTCGTTTGGAATGCTTGCCCCGATATTGCCCTCCTTCGTCACCGTCCAGGGTGTAAGCACTGGGAGTGGCCCTCGTCCCGATGTGGTGGACATGCTCAATACAACGCAGTCAAAACACAACTTTGACTTGGATGGCCAGCATGACAAGGCCTCGGTGGAACTCGACCTTAGCCAGCGCCTGCCCATGCTTCGTCTGATCCCCACATGTTTCTACCTCCACAAGCTCAGGAAAGGTGATTTTCACTATTACGAACGCTGGGGGCGTACTCATGAAATGTGGGCGAAGCTGGGATTGGACCCCGATCATGATCCTTTGGTGGAAGTCTCCTTGCCCCTGATCCTGTATAAGCCCAACGGTGTGCCGCTCAAAAGCGCTTACGACTTTACCCTGGACTTGCAGCTCGTTGGTAGTCTGAAGAAGAACTGCTGGGTCGTATTCAGATTTGACCGCACTCCGAACCTATCAGGGATCATCTTTCCTCGAGAAAAATGGGATCCTTGTCATCTTTACAACGACAATCGAGGGTTCCATGTTTTCTGATCGAGTTTTTGCAACCGAAATTTATCGCCCTGTTGTGTTTAACATTTCCTTGCTACCACACTAGAAGACCAACTCCTCCCTTACATATGACCTTTACGTATCCGAGAACATACAGTGTATGCCTCCAATAAAGTGATTTCATCATAAAATATCTTGGGCCCAATAATCCTGCCAGCCAAGTATTCAAACACCAACATGGATTACCAGCAACATTTTTGTGACGAGTTGCCCTGGTTTTCAAAACTGAGGAAGAAGTTGTTCCCGGTGATCGGCGAATGACATGACCGACTGGCGGCGAAAGAGCTCAGTCCTGGCGATCCTATCCAACCTACCGTCGCTGAAAACGCATTTGTACAGGTGATCATGATGTTCAGGAAGACTTTTATACAAGGTTCGGTGCTCATAATGGAACTCCACCCCTGCTATCCCATTTGGCAAACATTCAATCTTCTCTGATCCAGCCAATATGTCATTCAATAGATGAGTCCACATCATACATGAGAATTTAGAAGCATGCTCGCTATGATATGTTAGAGATATGCTGCAAATTGAAGCTCAGGAACATGATCCTGCCCACACTCCTTCAACAATGTGTGCCTATGCACACTACGTTTCAAACCCCGATTGGCTATAAGATTATTTTTTTGCCCGCCCTATTAATTTGCTCCTTCTTCCCCTCGTCATTACTTTTTTGCCTCCATTGTCATTCTCTTTACTCCACGACGTCAAACGAACGAACGAACGAGCAAACGAACGAACGAACGGTAACTCTCATCTTCTCACGTCATGTTCATCTTTTGCTTACCATTACTAACTTTTTGCCTTTTGCATCGTTCCTCTTTCTTTTGACACTAGATCGGCTACGACGATGACGACGGCAATAGGGACGACGACGATGTTAATTACGACTCCACCACTACTTCATGTCGCCCAAAAAGGCTTTTTTTAAAATTTTCAAATGTAAAAAACATGGGGAAACCCTCGCAAATTTTTTTTAGGTGCACTCCCATTCCATTGTCGAATCTCGTAGTCAAGTTATTAATAAAAGCATACCAATTCTTTGCCCAACCCTTCCGCTACTATCACTGATACTTTTACACAGCCTGGCCGTTTTTGTCCACCTCATTTGCTTACTTTTTACAGCAGTTTAGCCATTCCCATTACAATAGCTTGTTGCCGTTAGATATTAGCTTAACTACGGCCCCAAACATAGCCTGTACCATATCCCCTTAGTCCTACATATCTCATCAATAAAGCCTACTTGAATTATCAAACGGAAGACGTTTTACTCAAATCCATAACCATGACTATACCATGTACATTATAAAGACCAAACTACAGATGAGTGACTCATCATTGACAACTCCTAAAACACCATTGGTTTACCAGTTGTAATAATCTAATGACATGTACCTGATCGCAAGTTCTATCTTCGCATACATACAAAGTTACATAAAGGCAGGTGTTGTTTTCTAACTATCGGTTGAAATTTTCATGGATCAACCACCGGGGCACTCCAATCCGTCGCTCTTTGGGGTTTTTGTGTAGTGCTCGCTGCCATAGGCGTAGATCGCTCTTGGTGTCGTTGGATAGATACGGATAACATCTTGTTCCATGTGAAATTTGAAGATGGGTTATGTGTCCCAGTTTCGAGAAATAAGCATTTTTGTACCAAAAAAAATTCGAGTCCAAAACCGATGAGTTTTTAAAATCATAATTTTCAACGGATTTGCAAGCCCCGCCAGCAGAGCTTAACAAGCAGAAACGGGCGTAAATCATACCATTGTGCACATAGATCATATAGTACATGGATAAACGTCGTAACGAACATTGAGCCCAGCTACCTATTAAGAGAATTAAGAGAGAGACAACAAAACGAGATGAAGAGAGCGTAAAAGTGTGTATGTATGTGTTTATTTGAAAGGGGTAATGTACAATCGCTATTCTATCTCTAACCAGGGCCTCCGTCACATCACCCGACATTTTTCAGACTTGTTGGATTGAGAAGACTTCGACGAGACAGGCGGGATATCTTCAGCGGACGGGTACCATTCATCTATATGAGACTGTTCTTGAGCCAAGAGGGCGGCCTTATCAATGGAAGGCGACAACGGCTTGTCCTTCGTTTGGTGCTCGTCCGCCATTTGCATATTATGTTGGAAGCAAGAGGGACACAGTCGGTTGAGTTCGTAAAAAAACAAGTAGCCCTGTTTCGATGCATCTTCCAAGACTTGCTCCGTTTTGATATTCGGTTCTATCCGTTGTCGTGTCTTCAGATCGTCTAAAAAAAAACAGTTAAAGCCCCCGCTTACACTACTTTTATCTTTTGGATTTACCGAATTTGAGCCAGGTATCATGTTCAGAGTCAGCCGACATGAGTTTGGCATAGGCGATATAGTGGCCAGAATGAGGCGTCGAGCCTTGATGACACACCACGCTTTTCAGGGTCAAAACGTAGTCCATCTTGGCGTTACATTGCGAGCAGACGGCATTGCCCGAGTTTTGGTTGACGAATTGGCGGAAGGGGATGGTTTCAGGGACCAGGACGGTGCGTGATTCCTTGCTGTATCGGCCGCCACCACGGGGATCCAATTTGTACCGCTTGAGGACTATGGGTAACACCAAATGGGTATCCAAGTAATGCTGCTTGTTGCTGTCGTCCACACTGTCGCCTTGTTCATTGCTGCTGCTGTAAAAGGGGAGGAGCTCCATCGCTTGCCATGCATCTACTTCTGCCACTCGTTTCTGTGTCGTTTGCTGCTGTAGTAAAGAATCGTCGTCGGAAGGATATACACCATGAGTGTCTTTTTTCGTTTTACCCTTGTCGTGGTCGGTGGTATCGTTTGTGGCTGTCGTCGTGGCTGTCCTGTTGGTGTGTTCGGTGGTGATGATTTCCATGATCCCTTTATCGGTTGAGCCCATGCTGCCACGGCTACTGCTGCTGTTCCATGAAGTACCCAAAACGCTCCGTTCCTGGTCTTGAGTATCGTCGCCACCGGGCAAATCCACATTTCGTTTGACTCCAGTCACCACGCTGTTGTAGAAATGGTCCACCAAGATGGCTTCTAATCGAATCGGCTGCCGGTCTTGTGCTGTTGGTAATGAGAGCGGTAACAGTCGATCGGTCATGATACGGTCGTCGTCCATATCCTTGTTCGCACCATGGAATAGTCGAAGCTGGAACTATTAAAGAAGGGAGTTAGGTTGATAGTTGATGGAATGTAGGAGAGCAAGCTACTTACAGGTAGATAAGGTTGATCAAAGATGGAAGTCAGGAAGAGAAACAGTTCGCTGACATCTTCTTGTTTCCATTGATGGGTTTCCGGATCTTGACTGTACCAACCCGCTTGAGCCAGCCCACGCCGTACTTGAGCCACTGTGCTTGTTTTCACCAGCTTGCCATTTCGGAGTTTGTTGACAAAGAGACGTAAAGTGCGCTGAAGGTGATGCTTTTGTTGCAGCGACGCCGTTGTTGCCGTGGATGTTGATGTCAAGGAGGACGATCGATCCCTGTCCTTTTTTAGATCGTCGTCGAGATTTGTGTTGATATGCAATGCTTGCGATTTCAATCCTGCCGGTGCGTAGTCTTGGTGCTCTGGTGTGGATCGAAGGGTGCTGAAAAACTTGTGAGGTCGATTTTGGCTCTGTTGATAGCGAGAGAAAAATCGATGGTGGCGATGGCGGTAGTTGTGTCGCTGTTCTTGTTGAGGAGTGGAGGGTGAGACCGGGGCGGATACTTGAAAGACAGGCTCGAAAGGATCACCAAGGAGCATGGGGTCAAAGGAGGTCTGGCCAATGTACATTGCAAACAAAAGAGCATCCAAATAGCAGCTGGTGCCTTGATCGTTTTCACAACCCAATAGTGGAGGTGCCGTGGGTGGCGATCGGCTCGAGGTGTTGGTGACAGAGGCCATGGGTGGTGCGGCCAGTAATCCATAGTTCGCATCTTGAATGTCTTCCATATCCGCCAACGATTGAGCCATGTTCCAGTCGGTATCTTGAAGAAACAGAATCAAGTGACGCCGCTTCCAGCTTTCGCCGAAACGAGTGGTGACGGTATCAGTAAAGGTTTGTAAGATCTTCTCTTGCTTGGGTGTCAATGGAGGAGGGGTTTTCTGCTGGCCATGATGTGGAGAATGGCCGTGGTGATGACCGTGGTGATGACCGTGGTGATGACCGTGGTGATGGTGGTGATCCAAAAACCTATGCCACAGTTTTCTGTTCGGTTTCATAACATAGACAACAAGAGAAAAAAGAAGGAAGAAGAAAAGAGAAGGAAAAGAAAAAACCCAAAAGTCCGGCGGAGCTTTATTTTAAACCATACAGACTCCGACAGGAGGAGTAAAAAAGAGGATTCATGCAAAACTAACTAACCTATTGTAGTACCTACTAAAAGCTAAATTACAGCTCCTTTAAAGAGGCATTCTTGGTAATCCTTGTTGTTCTTGTCCAGCAATAGAGATTTGATATTTGAAGGAGGGTCCAACCCTAAAGCCTGTGCTCGTTCTACACAATACAAGGGACATGACGGTTAGAGAGAAGGGTCGGTCATTCAGTCATGATAACAATCTTACGTACCCCACCGCTGCAGCCTTGATAAGCCCACACAAGGTCCATACTTGTAATCCAAATCAAATGCTCGAAGGGTTTTATCCACGGTTGTTCGCTCTTCTTGATGCACTAAGAATACAAAAAGGTGAGTGTATACATGTGCGTAGACCATAACGTACCTTCGATATGCCTCGGTGGCACCAACTCGGCCAGTATGTTGTCGGTGTTCTTCTTGTTCTTCGCAATGGTTGAAGAGGCATCGCTGGTCGGTGTGTGTTGCTTCTTGTCGTCGTTGCCGAGAAAGGTTGCTTTCTGCGCAGAGTCGCTTGCCTCGTGCGGTCTTCGTCTCGACACCACCCGAGTTTTGATGTTGGATTGCTTTGACTTTGGCATGAGGGAATTCTAAAAAGACAAAGTGGGTGAGAAGACAAAAAAAAAAGTGAAAAAAAAAGTGAGAAATAACCCCCGTCGATCAAAATACAAAGCTCCAAGGTCAGATGGTCGGTATGAGAATCTTGATTGGTCCATGAGTTGCATTGATAATGATATCCCCGCCGCCCAGTGGTTGTTTATTTCAAGTCAATAAGAGAGCAAACTATACACTAGGCCTGCTTCCTATCTAAAGAAGATGTTTCAGGTTTCCAAATCCAACTAGACACATACCCGGACCAAGTGGAAGAAGACGGCGGTGGTGCAGTGGTGGTGTCGTCCCCCTTTCGGCCATTAAACACAATCGACGTCAATGAATCATAGCTATCGACACGTTCCATGGCGGTATCTCCCTCCTGGTCGATCGTCGGTGGTGTTGAAGATGTTGAGTCCAAAGCTGCGGAGGTGTCCTTTCGTGACGATGATCCATGGGTCAGCTGGTATTCACTGGTCGCAGCCATCAATGCAGCAAATATACCATAAGGACTCCAAGAATCCCGTTCGTCGGCTTTAGTCGATACCGTTGCTTCTTCGACCACATTGGCCTCAGATGGCTATAATGAAGAATACCCCACGAGTTAGTGCATGGCATGACCCACTTTTTCACCCTTCTCTTTTTACCTTGAAGAGAGAGTCGGATATGAAGGTTCGAACAAAGTGCACAGCCTTTTGTCCCCAACTGGATATCTGGTTCTTTACGTTTTGCTGTATATCCACCACCGTCTGGTCAATCAAAGGCTCGTTGGCCTTCAGGAAGGGTTCCATGTACTGGGAGTAGAATAACATGGTGCCCTAAAAGAAACAAAGTGAGTAGGGGTGCTTTGGGGTGGAAGAGTTTCTTTACATTGGTTTGTGGAAGAAGGAGCCATAAGATAAGGACCAGCTTGAGCTCATAGTAGAATGGAAACCTAAAGGATGGTGAGTCATGGGAAGCAAAAGTCAAGTGAGGGGCTCTTACCAAAAGACAAAGATATCGGCAATGTATTCAGTGACCAGGTAGGTGCTAGTGACCATCCAGTAGATGATCAGAGGACTAAACTGGTTGGCATCTTGTACCTTGATGGCCTTGAAGCACATGTAGGCTGGGTACAGTTGTAGGAACACCAGTTTCACTATCAAGTATATGGGTTTGGTGATCATGGTGTCTAATGGGCTGTTATCGTCGTTCGGTGTAAGATAAAAAAAGTGATTGTTAGAAGAAAGGAAAGGGAAAAAATAGAAAACTGGCACAGCAAGCTTTATACTTTTTTTTTTTT
>LT554473.1:42885-70198 GCA_900079185.1 Absidia glauca
AGAGCACAGGGTTTCCCAAACTGCATCCCGGGATAAGCGGCGTTTGTTCGTCGCATGATTCGTGCTCGTTGTCGTTTTTCGATGTTCCTGCTTCCAAATGGGTGATGATGTTATTGTAGGGTGCCAGCGCTCGTCGGTGAAAGGAGACACTGCTGTTGCTGCTGTGTTTGTCGCTGGTCGTTCAGGTGTGACATGCGGTGAGGAGGCTGTCGTTTGTGATGATGATGATGATGAAGAGGTGGCACTAGAAACAGGTAGTCGTTGATCTGCTGGTGGAGACTGTAGGTGGCGTATCACAGGAGGCCGAGTGTTGTCTGATCGGCTGAAGAAGAAGGAATTCATGCTATCTATGCCTAGTCGTATGTTGACCATTTTGTCTTCACTGCTAATGCTATGCCTGCTGTTGTTGGTGGTGTTGTCTGTCGTTCCGGATACACTCTTGCTATCGTCTTGGGCTGTGACGGGGGTATCTATGTCGGTGGTGGTGGTGGGTGCAGAAGAGGTCTCCACATTTTCGAGAGAGTCCTTCCCGTGATGCCTAAGTATGCTACTCCAAACAATACGAGTAAGAAGTTGCATCAAAGCTAGACTGTAAACTTACAATTGACGAAGTGACCGGATCTTGTCGTTTTGTTTCTTGATCAACTTTTCATAATCTAATCATTGAGAGAATGGAATGAGTATAAGCTATGATCTTTCACTACAATTGATTAGTCCTCACTGTTGATCTGTTTCCGCTGGAGTAGGATGGTTGCTTTGGCTTGTTGAAGGTCTTCTCGTTCTACAGTACAGGTAGAGCTGATTGAGTTTACAAAGGACGGTTTATCGGAAGATTTAATAGCGAGTTAGACATCCATATTCACCTTTGATGCTTGTTACATGTCGTCCACCTATCGCCATCGTTATAAAAGTAAAAAAAGGTGCTGCGAAAACAAAGTAAAAGAGAAGGAGGCAAAGAATGAAATCGGGGGATGAAAGAAAAATGCTGAGGACACGCCGAATTTTGGCGGGATTTGAATTTCCGCCTTTTTGTATGTGGCACAAGTATTGATTCTCCCCTTTGGCTTATTTTTCGCTTCTTCTTCCATTCCTCCTCACTTTTACCTTTCCATCGACATGTTTATCGCCTCTGACTCGACCTTTATCAACATGAACCTTTTGACAACGAACGCAGGGTAACTCTACTCCTCTCATACTCTTGCTCAACTTTTTCTTACCATGACCTTGCATCATTCCTCTTTGGTTTACGTCAGAATGACTACGACGACGCTGTATATACATCCTACGATACGACGATTACTCGACGATACTTTTACATTAGTCATCAAGGCTGTTTTACTTTAGCACTTACGAAAAACATGGGGAAACTCTGGCAAAAAAAGTTAGGTGCACTCGCTTTTTCCATAGTCCTCTAGCCATCGCACCATTCAAGAGCCCTGTCCTTGTCGCTGCTCTCATTGCCCACTACCACTGATACATTTTAACACAGCCGGCCATATCTTCCCTTTATCATTACACTACATTAGTTACGATTTGACAAGTCATCCCACTCAGACCCATAGCATAGATGTAGTTAAGCATAAAGTATATCAACCAATAAAACTTCACTTCTCTATTTTACCAAATTGCACTTTTTAAAGCTTACTGTACGGTCATTCCGTGTCCCTACCATTTCCCGAGGACAAGTGCACAGATCGGCGGGGTTTGAAGTAGTGTCCCGTGCGCTTCCACAGACATCACTTGTAAACCGATGTGCGGACGATGGATTATAGCATACTTTAATCTTATCTCCAGACTAGAAACATACTCACCTACTTGCACTAAAAAAAGACTCCGTAGTGACCAAACGTCAAAATGCAATACGGTATGTTTGAAAAGATGGTAACCAGATAAAGATCGTTCTGACGGAAATTCCCCACCATCATTCTTTACTTCAGTTTATGAGCATTTGAATCTCCGCCATGGCAACGAGAAGAATGCACTGCACAAATGTCCCCCTTTTTGATAAAGGGTGTTGAATTGAAGGACGGGCTGGTACGTCAGGATGTCATTTATGGAGATCGGCATGAAAAGGGGGCGGCACTTTTATCGGCGTTTGAAAATGCCCATATATAAAAGTCCTGCAGCAGCTGAGCTTTTAGAATTCCTCTTTCTCTTTCTCTCTTTTTCTGGAACCCAACAATGACAGTGGACCCTACAAAACCCCCTGCCCCTTTACGCGGACGCATCAACACATTGACTGAAACGCAGGTGGACAAACTAAAAGAGATCTGGATGCGGCTCATGGAGGCATTCCGACAACAGGGCGAAGCTTGGCCACCACCACCACCATCGACAAAGGATTCCAAAAAGTCGTCTCTATGGAAAAGCAATGCAAGTCTTGACAACGGCGACAGCAGCAACACAAAGAATTCTCCTGAACCCAAGTATCTCTTTTTTGGTACCAAAGCGAACCCTCAGTGGTCTTCTCTGCCCCTGGAAGAGGCCATTGTACTGATTCCTGGTCCCAGACTCTTCTCAACGTTTTGGAATATGGTGGCTGGCGACAATCCAGATGCTATGGTGTTGCGCTTTTTACGGGCGCGACGTTGGGATGTCGAGGCAAGCTACAAGATGATTATGAATACACTCCGATGGCGAATCCATATGCGTATCGACGATATCGTGGCTCTTAGCGAAACTGGCATCTACAACGAACTCGAACTCTTGAAGAAAGGAATGGGTGATCAGTTCCTTGCCAACTTGCACTCCTACAAGTGTGTCTTGGGCGGTCCCGATAAGCAAGGCCGTGGCGTGTGGTAAAACAAGACTTGACTTTTTTCTCTCTCTCTGTGGGTGCTAACATTGTTTCTTTATACAGCTTCGCCAACGCCCGCTTTCATCGAAAAGAAGATCAAGACCCTGAAGTGGTGCGGATAGTAGTCTTGTTTGTCATGGAATGCGCTCGTATGATTGTACACCAGCCGATCGAAACATGTTGCGTTGTCTTCAACATGGAAGGGTTTACGCTGGCAAATATGGTAAGTCCCCGCCAGCTGATGGATGTGTCCCTGATCCCCTTTTTTTATTTGCCTTAGGATTTCGAATTGGTCAAATTCATGCTTGTCTGCTTTGAAGCCTACTATCCCGAGACGCTGGGCGCTTGTATCATTCACAAAGCACCATGGGTATTCTCTACCGGTAAGCGAAATGCAAATAGAAAAAAAGGTACGGGTTATCATGACTGACCTTTCGTTTTGCTCCCACAGTATGGGCTATGATCACCCCGATGCTGGATCCTGTCGTGGCAAGCAAAATCCAATTCACCAAGGGCATCAAGGAACTTGTACAATTCATCGATCTTCACGTCATCCCTCCTTTTCTCACCGAGAAGCGGGCCTTCAAACCGATCCAAATCCTGCACACCCCTCCACCTCCTGGCACACTGGCACGACCGACAGCACCCGAGTACAAGGATTACGAAACAATGATCGCGGAATACATGCGGTATACACGGGTGTGGGTCAGGACAAACGCACCTGCAAACGACAGCGAACGCAAGCAACAAGCGCTCCAGTATCGACACGCCGCCATCAACGCTGAGGAATATCTACGGGGAAGGACCACTTATCACTCCATGGGGCTCGCTGATGTGGAAAAGGGCCGTCTGATGCTCAAGTATGCTGGAAAGGCCCCACCTCTGGATATTACCGATTGTGTTTAGCTTCTAGTTATATGTTTTATACCATCAAAAATAAAAAATCCCATTCTCAGAATCTAACCACGGACTTGATTTTATGTTTTTAAACCCCGATTTATGCATCATGAAAGTTCGAATTGAATTGCGGGAAAGGTATTTTTTTGATAGTGATCGTTTGTGCTCTGCGTAGAGCAAAGGTTCTTTTTTTTTTCTCAAAACCCGCCATTTTGGAAAATTTGGAAAAAGGACAGACCATCCCCTTGGAAAAAGTCCCACTTTTTTTAGATCTTAATTTTCTTGCGGACGGGATAGACAGCCCACCATCAAATTTAGCATAGATCTAGAGGTGGTTTTCATCTATCGACTGATACCAAGAACGTTGGATTTTCTTGGGTAAATTCTTTTTTTTTAATACCACTCCAATCAGTCGCTTTTTGTGTGCTTTTTTTTGCTTTCACGGATGCATACGACATGAAAGTGGTTGTTTCAGGGTATCAGTTGATAGAGATGCACTGTATCGTGGTGCCTGTGAAATTTGACGGTGGGTTGTATATCTCAGATTGGAAAAAAGAGCAACTCTTTACAAAAAAAAAGGGGGGTCAAAAGTTTACATTTTCGAAAGATTCCCCATTTTCAAAACATTTCAAGCCCCGCCATTTGGAAAAAGGACAGACCATCCCCTCGGAAAAAGTCCCACTTTTTTTAGATCTCAATTTTTTTGCAAACAGAATAGACAACCCACCATAAAACTTGACATAGACACAAAGGTGCGTTTTATCTATCGACTGATACCAAGAAAGTCGGGTCTCCTTTAGTAAATTGCTTTTTTTTTATATCACTCCAAACAGTCGCTTTTTGGGGGCTACTTTTGGCGTTCACGGAAGCATGCAACATGAAAGTGTTTGTTTCTAGGTATCATTCAATAGATATGCATTGCACAATTTTGCCTGTGAAATTTGGTGGTGGGTTGTCTATGCCGGTTCTGAGAAATAAGCAACTCTTTCCAAAAAAAGGGGGTCCAAAACCGATCAGTTTTCAAAAAAGTTCAAATTTTCGATCGAATCTCGAAATTTTTCAAAAGCCGCCGAAAGGTCTACCATTGGGTGCTAAACTCAAGCCTGGGGCATGAGACCAATTAAAAGCCGCCTAAAAGTCAAGCGTCAGGTCAGCAGACGGTTGAAAAGCCGGCTAAAAAGTCTAGGCTGAGGCCAGCAGAGGGCTAAAACCCCGCCCATAAGCCAGCCTAACCACAGGCCCATAGGGCTAAACTCAAGCCTACAGGGCTAAACTCAAGCCTGTGGATTTTCACACTCCGACTTTTGAAAAAAGGACAGGGGACCCTCTTGGAAAAAGTTCAATTTTTTTTGTATCTCTTATTTCTCCAAAACTGGAACGACAACCCACCTTTAAATTTAACATGCATTTGGATGTGCTTCTTATCTAACGATTGATACAAATAGCGCATGATTTTCTTAGATATGCTGCTACTTTTGTTAACACACCAAACGGTCGCTTTTTTAGGGTCTATTTCAGCGATCACAAACCCATTAGACATCCAAATATATGTTTCGTGGTACCAGTCAATAGCTACACAATGCATTGTGTTGCATGTAAAATTTGAGGATGGGTTGTCTATCTCCATTTTGAGAAATAAATGTTTCTTTTCCATAAATTGGATCTCAAATTTTCAAATTTTTAAAATTTTCGATCGAATCTCGAAATTTTTCAAAAGCCGCCGAAAGGTCAACCATTGGGTGCTAAACTCAAGCCTGTAGGCCTAAACTTAAGCGTGCAGGGCTAAACTCAAGCGTGCAGGGCTAAACTCATGCCTGTAGGGCCGGTACATTTCATTCGCCGACTTTTGGAAAAGGACAGGGAGCCCCCTTGGGAAAAGTTCCATTTTTCTTGCATCTCTTTTTTCTCCTGAATGGAGTTGACAGCCTGCCTTCAAATTCAACATGGACGAAGATGTGCGTTTCTTCTTTCGATTGATACTATGGGCGCCTGGTTTCCCTAGATATATTGCAGACTTTCGACCCGCTCCAATCAGTCGCTTTTTTACAGCTAATTTGAGCGTTTACAGACCCATCAAACATACAAATGCATGTTTCTTGGTACCATTCGACCGACGAGCATTGCATTGTGTTGCCTGTTAAATTTGAGGATGGGTAGTCTATCTCAGTTCTGGGAAAAAAAGTCATTCTTTCCAAAATTATGCATCTCAATTTGCCAAATTTTCAAATTTTCGATCGAATCTCGAAATTTTTCAAAAGCCGCCGAAAGGTCGACCATTGGGTGCTAAAACTCAAACCTGGGGCATGAGACTAATCAAAGGCCGCCTAAAAGTCAAGCGTGAGGCCTGCAGACGGTGGATAAGTCGCCTGTATAACCATTTCAACTCAAGCCTGTAGGGCTAAACTCAAACGTGCAGGGCTAAATGCTAGCTTGTAAGGCTAAACTCAAGCCTGTAGCGCTGCAGCGTTAAACTCAAGCCTGTAGGGCCTGTAGATTTCATTCGCCGACAGTTGGGAAAAGGTCAAGGGACCACCCCTTGGACAAAGTCCCACTTTTTCTTAGATCTCAATTTTCTTGCAAACGTAATAGACAACCCACCATCAAATTTTACTTGAACCTAGATGCGCATCTTATCTATTGATTGATACCAAAAACGCGTTGTTCCATCGAGTTAATTTTCTTTTTTGATAGCACTCCAATCAGTCGCTTTTGGGGGGCTTTTTTTTGGCTCTCACGGATGCATACGACATGAAAGTACTTGTTTTAGGGTATCAGTCGATAGGTATGCACTGTATTGTAGTGCCTGTGAAATTTGACGGTGGGTTGTCTATCGCGGATTGAGAAAAAAGGCAAATCTTTAAAAAAAAGGGTGGTCAAAAGTTTACATTTTTAAAAACGGTCCAATTTTCAAAAACATTTCAACCCCCACCATTTGGAAAATGGCCAGACCATCTAGTGATTGAATAAGGGGAGAGCAGGCCAGCGGTGCCAAAAGTATCAGTGGTAATGGGTACAAGGAATAGTGCATTCCCTCGGAAAAAGTCCAACTTTTTTTAGATCTCAATTTCCTTGCAAACGAAATAGACCATCCACCATCAAATTTGACATAGACCTATAGGTGTTTTTTATCTATCGACTGATACCAAGAAAGTCTGGTTTCCATCAGTCAATTGCCTTTTTTGATGCCACTCCAATCAGTCGCTTTTTGTGGGCTTCTTTTAGCGTTCACGACAGCACACAACGTAAAAGTGTTTGTTTCCGGGTATCAGTCGATAGATATGCACTGTATCGTGCTGACTGTAAAATTTGACGGTGGGTTGTCTATCTCGGATTGAGAAAAAAAGAACTCTCTACAAAAAAAACTGGAATCAAAAAGTTTACAATTTCAAAATTTGTGTTGAAGCATTTTCCACCTCCGCCAACTTTCCCTCTCATTGCCTGCAAAATCCCAGATTGGTTCTGTCCGAGCGGTTTTGTCTGTAGCATACCCCCATGAAAAAGTGCCACATTTATTGGACATGAATGTTCTTATGAACGGGATGGACAACCCTAACTTGAATTTTACACAAAGGAAGGTGTGTCTCGTACCAATCGAATGATGTCAATCATACTGGGTTTTCTAGGATCGATCGCCGTTTTGGGGGTATTCCGATCAGGCGATCTTTTGGAGCTTTGAGTAGCACTCATGGACGCATACAACATAAAAGTACTTCTTTTTTTGTGGCGATCGATAAACATGGGCTGCACCTTGTTCCATGTGAAATTTGAAGATGGGCTATCTATCTCGGTTTTGAGATAAAGGCAGCTCTCCGCATTGAAAAGTAGGGGCTCAAAACCGATGAGTTTTTTTGAAGGAAAAAAAAGTGAAGTGTGTTTTTGAAATTTACCTCCTACTCACCTTTTAACTGGCCCCACCTACACCCCACCACATCCAGCTTTTTATGCCTATACCCTTCCCTCGGGCCCACACACACCGCACCATTCCCTTCACCTCGACCCCGAACGCTGATAAGCACCCAGTACGAACGATTTGGAAGGAGTTCCTACTCAGCTCATAGCAAAAGATCAAGACCACTCTTTTGATAATCATGAGGGTCTCTTTTGTTAAAGTCATATGGTAAAGAATCCTTCTCAAAACCTAACCACAGAGAGATTCGATATGTTCAAACCCCGATTAATGCATGCTGTATGTCCAAATCAGGCAACACGAGTCTTTTGAATCATCCCAATCTCTTCTATCACACAAAGTTGATGAATTCAAAGCTTTTTATTTTATTATAGCGTGGCGATAATAGAGTTAACAACTAAAAAGTACAAAGACTAAAGGGGGAAAGTACAAAAAGTGTGTAGAAAGGTATACCAGAGACGAATCTATCGACGGACCTGCTGCATGGCAGTCAACAAGGAGTTCTTCGAGTCATCCTATTAGAGAAAACAAACATCATGAGTAAGTAACCCTCATTACGGCATCTTTTTCAAAAGAGTTACCATTTCCAAAGACCAGACCATCAGACCACCCAATTTATTTTGCACCACGTACGAAGCCTTGGCCTTCAAAGAAGCGGGGTTATCAAACGTAAGCATGGTCTTGTCCTTTGAGTTGTAGGCATAAGGAGTCAACGTCTTGCGATCCCAAAAGGTTGTCCAATCGTTGCGGTTCTTTTGGATGCCTTGTTCGACAATGGAGCGGTATTGATATTCGCCGGAGAAAGACGCCTTGGCACCAGGACAAGGATCGGCGCCCTTGGAGTCGTACTTGTCACCTTGGATCTGAGCAGAGCCGGCGTAGGCGACGCTTTCTGAGCGAGAGGTAGCGGGTTTGCGGGTGCGAGCCAAGTAGCCATAAAAGGGACAGCCTACCACCAGCTTGTTGGCGGGGAAACCAGCCGCCGTCCATTCCCTGATGGCGAGATCGACACTGCCTTGTTCCTTGTTGTTCTTCAGCGCTGAGTTGGCTCCAGAGGTGGGGTTCCACATACCGGCTAAATCATAGACCTAAACCGACAAGCCGTGAGTATAAAGAAACAGGTTTCATACGTGGAGACACTTACCATCACATTCAAAAAGTCAACGGTGGATCCCCATGCAGGGTCCAAAGAGGTGGAAGGCGTTTGCTTGCTGTTGTAGAAAGGAGAGGTCGCCACTGCAGCAGTAATAAGCTTCTTGGAACCCAATTGCTTGCGCAAGAGCTTCATCAGAGCCAAAAAGTTGTCGGTATCTGCGGGATCCCTATGATAGCGGTAATGGCATGGTTAGCGTGGTACGAATTTGGGTGCGAAATGAACTGTGGATCATTGGCTTTTGAGCTTACTTTGAGTTACAGGAAACACCATTGGGGCTATTAGGATATTCTGTGAATGAAAAGCGAAGCACAAGTAAGTTACAGTGTATAATCATCAGTTTGTGATTTGCTGTACTTACCCCAGTCAATGTCAATACCATCCAAATCGTAGTCCGAAACAGCTTTTACAAGGTTTTTAGCGAATGAGGCACGGGAATCGGATGTCTTGACCAAATCTGAAAAGTAGCGGGAACCAGTCCAACTATTATGAAGGGAAGATGAGTATGGTGGGCAGAGAGAGAGAGAGACTACCACTTTCTTCCACTTACCCGCCAACACTAAGACTGACGGTCTTGCCATTGCTGTGTGCTTGCTTGACAACTGCCGAGATGCGAATGAGCATGTGGTGTTCTATGATTTTTCACTTTCACTTACCGGAATGAAGTTGATTCTTGTCAAATTGGCCCAGGGCCCCTGATTTGTCAGGTTCGGAGAAGGCGTAGTAAACGTGATCTAACTTTGACCAAGCGATTTTGGAAGGAAGGGCCTATGAAAGAAAAAGTTGATTAGTATGACTTGATAAGATCAATGATGAATGACGTACCCAATCGGTAACATAAGCAGATAATTTCACATGAGAGGCAGCATCTGACGAATGGGCGGGTTTATGGTGACCATGTTTCTTGTGGGCACTGCCTGCATCGGTCAAAAGAGAAGTGGCCAAGAGAGCAACTACAACCGCCTTTAAGGAAAAGGAGGATAACATCAGAGTGGTGACAAAAAAAAAAAAGTGTAGTGGAGGAGAAGAAAAGAGGTAAAAATGGGAAAAATGGCCAAGGGCGGTGATTTTATGAGGTGATCCAAAAAGCTTATTTCCTTGATTGCCAGAGCACGCGGAGTTCCAAGTCGTCTGAAAGAAGCTAAAAGTCAAATAAATGAAGGGTTCCGCATTAATTTGTACCACTCTGGGTATAGGTTACGTCTATTATGATGACCCTTTTCATTTCACTTACGTTTACAGAGGGATCGCCATCATTTCGTTACAGAGAGAAAGAGAAGCGGTTGCAAAGGCTCCTTCTTTTGAGTACCCTATGATCCACCCACCCCTGTCACTATGGCCACTGACAATCATCCAATTTCCATTTTCCGGCTATTGGATGAAATAAGGTTAATGAGACAAACACAACACCCTCCCCCATCATCATCACTTAATAATGACATCTGGATTTTGATCTCCGGTTTCCCCTTTTTACTTACACGTCCGACACCAGGCACAAAAAGTCATTGTTCTTTCAAAAGGAGAGATAAAGAGAGAGAGAGAGAGAAGACCATGCATCCAACACCGTCTGACACCTACCTCCATGCACCGGAGTACCAAAACAAACAAAAAGAGACCTTGGTTAATGAGTCTCCAAAAGGGCAACACAAAGTAATGAAGGGGATATGAAGTAAGCGTTACCATTCTTGTCAAGGTCCATTTCCATCATTTTCTCCTTCTTCTGGGCTTGTCATCCACCAACAAATTAGCGATGTAAGTTGGCCCAAAGATGCTTTCGGCGAGTAGAGGCAAAAAGGGCAAGGACTGTTGATTTCGTTACCATACCTGCCATCATAGATACAAAAACGTTTGTTAGGATGTTTGATCTATCTCTTTTATCTTCATTACCTTGCAGGATTGTTGATATCGTATTGGCCTGTGACGATCCAGGAACGGCATCTCCTTCGTTTTCAAACACCGCCCGCTTGATCTACTTTTTTATACAGAGCTGTCGTATGAGCAACAGGTACATCTACACACCTTTATTTAGAAAGCAGCTTACCAATTCATTCCACCAGGAGACGCTGGAGTCTTCTTGAAGTATCCTGTTGTTCGGCAATGGTAAAAGGGGGTCAGTTGAAAGTTTCTTGTCTTGACTAGACATTCAGACATTCTTCTTCTGCATTACCTTTCACCTACCGATTCCACCACTTGTGCTGCTTTGTTGATTGCATAGGAAATAGAGCGACTTGAATGGGCGGGGCCAAGTCTAGAGGGAAAAGGAAAGAAGAAGGGAATGAATCAAGACCGGGAAAAAGCTTGGACTTTATCTGAGTTTGAATTTTGACAATGGCGCTGAGCTGTCGTTTTTACGTAGTCTGTAAGTGTTGAGGTCTGTTAGCACTGGCGCTTAGGCCCTAGGAATAGCGGAAGTGTTCTAGTTAAGGAGAAGGGTGAGTTAACATAAAGGCTGCTTCAAGCAATTTTTATTGACTGATTGAATAAGACTACGATTAAGCTATACGTCTAAGCGGGAAGCGAGTGGTTGCGAAGAGATGGACAGGACTTGCTATGGAATGGCTAATCTAGTGTCATGACCAAGAAAATGAAGGAGTAGAGAGCTGTCCAGCGGCGCATAAAGTGACAATGGTAGTGGGCAAACGAGTAGTGATGTTTAGCAATGTCAATGGTTAGGTATTCTACATTGGAATGGGAGTGCACCTGAAAAATTACATGCTGAGAAGGAGAGGGTTACCATGCGTTCGTCGTTCAAGGTCGTTGTATAGAGGGTGAGTCGTTTATAGTGTGGTGCCAATGTCGATGGAAAGAAAAAAAGTGATAAAGAAGCAAAGGAGAAGCAAAGAATAAGAATTGGTGTGAAACTTGGCACTTATAACATTTTCAAACGCCGCCATATTCAGGTGAGCCCTGGCATACCGTTTGGTCAGTATATTCTTCTTGATTAGCATGTCATGTAGATTACCCCTCCACTATTTAAGCCTATAGCTTATTCATGATCTGGTAGAGTATCTAAAATAAAAAGTTTCATGCCAGTTACGATACGTTTTCAAAAAGAGGGGAGGGTCAGCCAAATTGCAGCAAGGATGGAAAGAGGCCTCCCTGATGATAAAGCAACAACCCACATAAAACATCTCCATATGGGTACCTGATTCACGTTCAGAAACATGTGAGAGGGTCCTATAGCATGGCACTGAATGCACGGTCCAGACAAGTCCTCACCCCCTTTTTAGGTGAGAAGCGTGAGTGATGAGCGGAGTGTGAATGGCGAGCCAGTGAATCGACAACACCTGTCAAAAAGGAGAAGACAAGTGATTTGATTGGGATGTATGTATAAAAAACGGATTTTATTTACAAAACAGATCCAGTGCACGTCAAAGCAACGTGAAGGCCGTATATAGAATGGAAAGACGGAGGTAAGAGGGCGAGTATAGTGTCTAAATGGAGACTGATGGGAAGGGAATACACATTCCAATAAGCACTACAGATGTAAAAATAGAAAAACAAAGCCAAAGTAGGAGTAAACAGGGAAGCATAAAGAGAGAGAAGGGGAGGGAGGGGAGAAACTAAGGTAAAGAGTAATAATGTAGAGTAGTAGTAATATCATGTAACGGGTGTTTGCTGTGATTTCAGTCCATATCGTAATCCACCTTGCCAATACCGAATACCCGTACACGATGCATGATGGGCAATTTGGCGACCAAGACCACCAGTAAGGCTGTAAAGTTGATACCAAACAAAAAGACGTCGTAGTGTGTGTAATGCGTACTTAGCAGGAATCTAGTAGGTTTGCCCGAAAATAGACGATCAGTTCCCAACCTCGATGCATCCTTCATATCCACTTACAAAGCAATAGGTACAGCTGTCAAGAATTTCCGGGTCGCTGTGAATTGCACACCTCCGTCGATCTGTTCCCATAGCGTCAATCCATCATAGGCACCTTGGTTGTTTTCGAATGGGATGCCCTGGACCCAATGGAACATGATATAATGGCCCTAGAGACGTCAAAGAGCAATAAAAAAAAAAAAGGTGGATCAGTGATCTGCCCCCTCCCCCGGAGGCCGAGGCCGGTATGCGTTGTGTTGCTTTCGACTTACGAGGTTGAAGGAGAGATTGGTCAGAGTCCAACTGGCTTCAGGGCTGATGAAGGGTATCACAGTAAAGAGGGTTTTGAGTGCAATGACAATGAATATGGTGGTGGACCAAGCGCCTAGGCAATGTCAATGGTGAATGGATTAGTAAACAAATGTCTGCATGCAAACCCGTACCCTTCCAAGGAGGGTTACCTTTATAGTTCACCCAGGAAGAGTTGAAATTCGGCATTGAGCTTTGATCGAGGGTCATAAAGGCTTTCTTGTCGGTAGTAGAGGACATGATATGTAGGTGGATTCAAAGACAAAAAAAAAGTAGTAATGAGAAAAGAGTTGCTAAAGTGATGAAGAGTTAAAACAAGGATCCAAAAGAGTGCTGTTGTATAAAAGAAGGATTGTAGTGGAGGGATGAAAGAGAGAGAGAGAGAGAGAGAAAGAAGAAGGAGCAATCGAAGAGAATACCAAGATAAAAGGGGACAAGGGAGAAAAGACTGAGAAAGAAAGAAAGAAGGAAAGAGAAAGGAAAAAATAATCTTCCTTGCCGCCTCTCCGCCTTTCTGACCCACCCTCCGCTCTCCCAGAAAGCCACAGCCCAAAGCGAGCACCCACCTGCCACGTTTTCAAACCCCGCCGCATCACCCGCTTTTCTTATGCAAACTCCGCCACCCAGGGTCCTTGAACCAATCATGTCGTTGCCATGCTGCGCCCATTCATGCCCCGCTCTGGCGCCATCCCCGATGCCAAGAAGTGCTTGTCTACAAGTCCAAGTAGTCTGTGTTTCTTACGTATTAGGCACTCCAAAAGGAAGGAGTGGATTTTTTTGTGAGGTCTTTTTTTATTTTTGTTTTTAGTCATGTAGTATGCTGATATGATAAAGAAGGGGGGGAATGATAACACTAGTGTAATACAAGGGTCAAGTACTTTGCCACTTGCGTTTGAGATCGCCGCTTGCAAAGCTACAGTCGAGGGCTTCAGCAGGTGGGGTGGGTAATTGGTGGACGGCAGTATGTTCAACCGGACGGCCTTGACATTGATACACAGGGGCAGAGATGGCTCCCCGTCGTTTCTTGGGGGTGTGTTCTGACAGGGTGGGCTGATTATCAGCACAGGCCAAAGGGGTGCGGATCGGTGTCGGGGCAATGTCAGTTGTCGGCAGACTGTTTTTGCCACAGTGTTGTTGCACCAACGTTGTCCATTGATCGTAGGAATCCTTGGGAATATGAAGTTTGTAGTCCAGGAGGCCCAAAAAAAGACGCTCGGCTTGTGTGATCTGGGTTACAGGGAGGCCACTGACTTTGGCCCAGAATTTGCTGCCAGGAGAGCGATCTTCTTGGTACTTCCAGGCAAGAGTGAGAGAGACAAGGAACATGCGTCGTCCGCAGAGGAGGTAGCGTCGTTCTTCGGTGGGTAGAGCTTGGAGGGCCAGGTGTAATCTGGGCTTGATGCGGAAGAGGTAAAAGATGGCTATGAGGAGGGTCGAGTGACGAGTGCGGGAGTTGCGTAGGATGTGTTTGATAAAGGTTCGAGTGTCGACGACTTTTTTCGTATCCGAGGGTGCAGCGGCCGATTGGGGAGGACTGAGAGTTGCTGAGGGCCAAATACTGTCAATGGCATGGACAGTCATGTCTACAATGTGCAGGAAAGAAGACGAAAGAAAGGGGCAGAAAAAATTAGAGGTTGAGCTATTTTTACATTTTCCAACTCCGACAATGGGCTTTTTTGACTTACCGACTAGAGAGTGTACATAATCAACATGCTGTTCGGATTCATGCATGTATTTGGGTATCTCTGCTGTTTGATGGTGGAGATGAGATTGTTGTTGATCCAAGTTGGCAGACTTGATAGATTTCGCTATACATTCGGTGGTCAAGTGGGTTGCAAGTACAGCGGGAGCATTGGTATTAGTAGTCAAAGCTGTCGTATTGATTGGATCGAATGGAAAGGCGCTGATCATGTTTGTGGGGATAGGAAAGAAAAGGTTGGTTTTAAAGTAAAGGAGAGAAGAAACGAAGTGAGGTTGGTTTTATAGTCGTTGGTTGCTTGTGAGAAAGGATGAGACGCAGAAGGGGGAAGGGAGAAGGAAAGAAAGAAGGAAAGGACTTTACTTTTATATAGTGATTTTAATGACCAACCGCAGTGTGATTGATGATTGGTTTACATTATAGCCTGGGCTGCGCGGCATAACTTCGAATTCGGTCGGTTGTTCTTTTGGCACAAAATGATTCATCGGACCAAATGCGGAGTTTCAACTTTTGCTGAATGTTTTTTTTTTTTTCCATTCTTACCAATCAACCGGCTTTAATCTTTTGATACTCCTCTCTCTTTTGTCTAACGCATCCTCAAACCAATGAATTTAGAACTACTTGGTAAGGGCAAAGCAAAAGTCAAACAAATATGGATCATGTACTAACCTGAATCTGATTGTATCCCTTCTTGCTAACACTGACCAGATCCTTGGGAACAGGAATACCCGAATAGCATTGAAGAAACGCTAGAGGATGGATACGTGCTCAACTGTCGCTTCAATCGTCGCGGGACATTACTTGCAGCGGGCTGTCAAGATGGAAGATGTGTAATATGGGACTTTGACACTAAAGGGATGGCTCGGAACTTGACTGGCCACGTCAAACCAGTAGCAAGTATCAGGTAAGGGTATTAGACATGGTTTGTATTCAAGCACACTCACTGATATTGCTACATTTATAGTTGGTCGAGGAATGGACGATTCTTACTCTCAGCATCAAAAGACTGGACTTGCATCTTTTGGGATCTATTAACAGGCACCAAGCATTCCAAGATACGCTTCGATACCCCATTAATGATGGCGCATATGCATCCCAGGAAAAAGTAAGCATTGCCCCTACCAATAACCACCCAACTAACTCTTAACTCTTTACTGTGCAGTTATCAATTTGTGGCGGCTCTTTTTCAGGAAGCGCCTATGCTGGTGGAACTGGTGGATGGCAAGGTGATCAAGAAGGCTTTGCCCATCGAAACGAACGACGACGAAAAGGCCAAGTCAAGCTCATATGTATGTGCGATCTCATGGAACAAGACAGGCACTCGGATTTATGCGGGGACATCAAAAGGGTACTTGAACATCATTGATCCAGTTGCTATGAAGGTAAGGAACTAGTGTCTCTCCGAAGCAAATGCCATGTGATTATGCTCAAGTGATAAATGTTTCAATAGGTCACCTACGCCACCAGGATTACTTCGACATCCATTAAAGGCATACAGTGGAGCAATAATGGAAGGTAAAACAGGTCATTCCCTCCGCCCCTGGATTGCTGACCAATACTGCGCCTTTTGTAGGGACATACTGATTAATGCCAATGATCGATCATTACGACTGTTTCGACTGGACGAACATGATGGAATCCCTGTCCTTCAGAACAAGTTTCAAGATCTCGTGAACCGTGTGCAATGGAATCAGGCCTGTTTTAGCTCCGATGGGGAATATGTGATTGGTGGTAAAGCGATGCATGACGATGATGATGACGGAAAAGGGACTCGTCCAATAGCAATCTCTCTGACTAAACCTGATTCTTCATTCTCTCTCTTTTAGGATCTGGTCATAAAGCGGAACACAACATCTACATATGGGATAAAAAGATGGGCAGTCTAGTAAAGATCTTGGAAGGGCCCAATGAACCTTTGGATGACTTGACCGTAAGTGACTGAATACCTTTATATTTGTTCAGAATGACTCACTCACCTTTTCTCTATCATTGACAGTGGCACCCTGATCGCCCAGTCATTGGATCTGTCAGCAGCTATGGTAACATCTATCTTTGGACAACGAAACATGAAGAAAACTGGAGCGCCTTTGCCCCTGACTTTACAGAACTGGAAGAAAACCTGGAATACGAAGAACAAGAGGACGAATTTGATGTGGTAAGTCAGAGGAAACAGTGGGGCTATCTTTGACTGACCTGTCTGTTCATAAAAAAAAGGCACCCGAGGAAGAAACGACCAAACGAAAACAGGACGACGAAGATATCGTAGTGGATGTGACAACATGTGACCAGATACAGGCATTTTTAGACTCGGATGTGGATGACGACGACGACGGTGCTGGCAATGAACAGGTGTTCTATCTCCCCAGTCTTCCTTTTGATGGGACGGAGGGTGACACTCAACAGGCGACCGACCAAGAAATACCACTGCATGAACATGACTCGACTCGACCCCCGCTCCCACCGAAGAAACCCGATACACCAGCAAAGAAATCACACAAGCTTTTGGATTCGGAGGAAGGAGGTGGGCGGAATCTTAAAAAGGTGAAGAAGGAACCGTCGCTCGCCCTGGATACCTAGATCTTTCTACAAATGGTAGCCTTCATTTTTTGTACATAGTAGTATTTGATTAGCCATATAGAAAGTCATCGCATATAGCAACTAATAATAAAAAAAGGGTCTCTTGTTATGTTTATCCCAAACTCGTCTTATTGAAACGCATAGATCATAGTTTCATCTTTTGGTAGGATATTTTAGATTGCGCATGGCATGGCAGGGGCGTTGTCAAGGCAACACCATCGAATACAAGCTCATCGACAGGTAGGTATGACAAGGGTCAACAATAATAGAAAACATGTCAATAGAGATGATCGATGCCCCCCCCAAAAAAAGAGGCCCGGCGATCTTTGAGTCTATTTGTATAAAAGTGATACACTCCCATAACGCCACACATTAAGGAGAAGAAGGGGGTGAGGATCATAAAGTTGTTTTTTTTTTATTATCATCATCATCATCATCAAGCACAAACAAACAACACAACGATGTATACAACTAAAACATACTAGAGGGAGGGGATGGTCATCATATGGGGTGGTTGGAGACTTCCTTCAGGGTAATAGCGGGGATAAAACGGCGTGGTGTCGTTGTTGCCCACATGGACTCGGATATGGCGTCGCATATTGGATTGCACACTGAATCGTCGGCCACAGTTGAAGTACGGACACACATGTGGTTTTTCGCCCGTGTGGGAGTAGATGTGGATTCGTAAAGAGGAAGGACGGGAAAAGGTCTTTCGGCAATGCGGGCAGTGGTATCGGTGTCGCTGCTGCTGTTGTTGCTGTCGCAGTGTAGAGGCAAGGGGTACTCGTGACACATGGGTGGATTCGACGAGATGATGATGATGGGAAGTGATGGGTATGTTGTATGGCGGCGACGATGGTTTCTGCATGAATGGAGCGGATGAGTTGGTGGGTGATAGTGATGTGGTGGATGAAGACGAGGAAGAGGACGAGGAGACGGGTGAAGAGGGAGGTACCATGGCAGAGGAGGGGAGGTAGCCTGACGTTGTGTGTGCGCGTGTCCTTCCTCGATAGAGAGCACCACCTCCGATCATAGATGATCGCCATTCCACACTTTGTTTGACTTGATGCGATTGATGAGATTGGTGCTGAAGATGTTGGTGATAAGACACAAAAGGCTGGTCATGATGGTAGGAAGGTGGGGAGAGTGGGATGACGATTGGTGTCGGAGTACGGATAAAAGGAGAAGTGGATGTTGATGCTGAGTGGGCTCGCCTGTGACGATGAGACGAAGGAGGATAATGATAATGGGGTGGTGTATAATCATGGCGATCATGTTGTTGTTGTTGTCGATGATGGTGTGCATATTTCTTGGCTGATGAAGGTGAGATTGCAGGTGGTGGAAAGCAGGACGCATGAACCAAACCTTTTGGAGCACATTGGCAACTTGCTATAGCATCGGATTCAGGTGATGAGTAGGGTGGCGTCGGTAAACACTCGTGCCAAGAGTCAAATGTATAAACAGCTTCATTGTTGTTATGTTTCATGGGTAAAGAGGCATGTCGATAGTTTAGTTGTTTATCTTCATAATCTGGTGAATGGCTGCATGCTAATGATGGTGGTACATGTGTGGATTCTGTCAAAACAACAAACAAGAACTGCTATCAGTAACTTTTTCATGTCGCTAGCGCTCCTTACCTTTTTGTCCAACTTGATCGGCCGTCAAATTGTAAAGCATCTGTCTAATAGGTGGTAGTGAGACTTTGGTGGTATCCATGATGGTTAAACTGTACAATGGTATCAAGAAAAGAAGCAAAAGGTAAAAAAGATTCAAGGGAAAGTGAAAGAAAAGTGAAAGAGAAGGAGTTAAACGAAAAATCGACTCGAGAAGTAGATATACAGGCGCTTTCAAACTCCGACATTGATCCCCTGTTCTGATGTAACTTGAAAAAACTGTTGATATTCTGTTTGCATTGAAAATCAACATCGTCGATATCAAGTGATAATAGGAGATCAAACAACCCAGTGGCGTGTATTTTGTGTGTGGAATTGGTGATGGTCCTCCCTTCCCCCTGTTTGCTCCAACGAATGGGGCTTCCGTCGGAGTTGCAAAATTTCGTGTATGCATAGACGACGATGGAAAAAGAGAGAGGGATCCTATCTTTTACGTGGAATCGCACCATACCATACACGCACGCACAGACAAGTCTCATAATTCTTGTAAGAACTCGTTTTCCATGATAGGTTCACAAAAACATCGAGATCATCGCTTTCTTTTGGATCGGTGCTACGTATTACGAGACGACAATGACAAGCACCAAGCCAGTTCATCTCCTTGATTGTTTATTTGTGTCTTATATAACCTGTTTTTGTATCACTGGAACCACAATAAACCGTGAATAACATCCTCACGTGCCTTTTGAAGCAGTTCTACTCCTTGATTCAACTGTCATTTGGTGTCTACCCCTTATTTTCAGACCATGTTACCCTACCAGCAACTTGGGGTCGCTGTGCTTCACATTCACCATTAGTCAGTGTACATATCTATCTTTTATTGCCATCCCCAGTCAACATTACCCTACAAAAATGATATACTATAAAGATCTAACTAACCACTACTACTACTATGGTGAAGTGCTTGACTTGCGGTGTTGTTGATAAGTGTAAAACTGGAAAAAGATCTACAAGAAAACAAAGACATAAGGTTTTGCCGAAGGATCATCCTCATTAATATCATTCCATCAAACTTACAGTAAAGTCAAAGAATAACGTTCCACCGCTTCCAAGTAACCAGGGGAAGTTGATCAACAGGTAAGTCCGATCCGTAGACTTAAAAAAGATTGACTGGGGAAACAAGTGGGTAGTTAGTTAGCCATTTCGAGAATTGCGACTTGGGAATCACTTACCATACAATATGTCAGATTGCCTACGACACTGAACACAAACATAGTCAAGCTAAGTCCTTCCACACTTTCGTTTCTAAAGTTTTGCATGATTTGGGGTATGCCTAAGCGGATAGAGCCAATTGTCAGTGAAAGGTACAGATCCGTCCAACACTTTTTACTTACGACTACAACAGTAGAGAATAGCACTTAACCAACCGAGGGATTGGGAGACAAGATGCCATTGACTGAGATCCACCTTTTCTTTAGACCAAGGCCAAAAGAAGAAGAGCGCCGAACCAAGCAAAAGAAACAACCAAAGTAAAAGACTGGTGATGAAGAAGACCCGGACGATCCACCTTGTATGTTCGGATTGCTTGTGGCTGAGAGCTGTGCGCGAGCTAGAGTCACTGGTGCTAGTGCTGCTGGATGATCGAGCCAATAAGGGTGCAGATTCATCGTTGCTATGGTGATCCAAAGACGGAGAGGTGGCGGTATCAATGACTGTTTCATCGTCGGGGTTGCTATCGGTAGCTATGGAAGGGTGTTTTCGGTAGTGTAGCACTTGTCCCATTAGCAAAGTATCGGCAAAGAGATAATAGACTGCCAAAAGTAACTAGAGGGAAAGAGAGAGAGGGGGGGTCACGAAGGGTTTCCTTCTGCCTCCTTGTTTGTTTTAAGGTTTACCACAGTCAACATGAGATGTTCGAGAATGGCACCTAGCAAGTTGAAGATGTCACCAAAGATCCATAAGAGTAAAAAGGGAATCGACACACCATCCGTGTTTTTACGACGATAGTTTTCATAGAGCTGACTATATAAAGAAAGCAAAAGTGTCAGTCAGTCATCAAACTTCCCGAGCCAACAATGATCTTTTTTTGTGTCCACTGACAACGAAGGACTTACGGTGAGAAGACAACAATCCAACAAGCAATACTTGCATAACCAAACAATTCGGCCCACTGCTCATGGTGATCCATGAATTGTGGGTTCATCCTACAAAGTTTCCAGTGGAAGAAGGAAGAAAGAAAGAAAAGAAAGTTCAAAGTCCTTTTATCGTCTTGAAAAAAATCTTGCCTGGCAAATAATGAAACTCCGCTTTTTGGCTACAAGTATCACTTTTTTTCCGTCAATCCATTTCTTTGTTTCTTCTTTGCTTCTTCATCACTTTTTTCTTTCCTTCGGCTTTGGAACCGCACCACTCGCTCTCTATACAACGACCTTGAACGACGAACACAGGGTAACCCTCTCTTTTCTCACTATCTTGTCCATCTTTGTCTCACCATGACTAACATTTGCCTTTTGCATCAATGCTCCGTTTTTCCTTAGTAGATCGAGTGGAATGGCAACAGATATCCGCTCTCTGGCACCAGGACATGATGGACATGGACATGGATCAGCGATTGAAAACAAGGAATTACGAAAAACATGGGGAACCCCTCTTAGGCGCACTCACCTTTCCATTGTAGAATCTGTATCCATTGCACTGCTAAACATCACTACTCGTTTGCCTACTCCCTTTGGACACACCCACTGACCCTTTTAGCATCGCTGATCAGCTCTCCCCTTTCTTCATTCCGTAGGTCATTACACTAGATTAGCTATTCCATGCCAAGTCCTACATTTAGTTTAGCCATAGTCTCATTCAGTCAATAAAACCTATTTGAAAAACCATCATGAATTCACTTTTCGAAATATGTTCCCAGTAACCTTTTAAACTCTGACATACACCGGTGGCTAAAGTCTTGGCCGCATAAAAGAGCCTAAAAAAGCGCACCCTGAATTTGCGGACAAGAGGACTTTTTTGGCGGAGGACTTTTCGGGTCCCTGACTTGAGTCGCGGGCATAGGTGGGACTCAATTTGAAATAAAGATAAAACCGCTCGCCCAAGCGCAGGAATGGTCCTAGGAATCGATCGGCAGATCCCCCCCCCCTTATGCTGGTATCAGGTCCAACAAGAAGACTCATATGAATTGCGGCTCATCAGCTCGTATGGCGGGTATCATGGGGGTGAACGAAAGATCAAATACGACGCCAAGGCCGACGGAAAAACACAACGATGGAGGGCATATCTCGCCAGCCTTCAATGCGATCAATGGCATGACTTCCTCACCAATGGTTGATCCTTTTACCTTGCTCGTGCCCCGTCGATCGACGAATGGCATGACCGACTGGCGGCAAAAGAACTCAGCTCTGACGATCCTATCCAATCTACCGTCGCTGCCAATGCATTTGTACTGTACAGGTGATCATGATGCTCAGGAAGAGTTTCATACAAGGCTCGGTGCTCATGATGAAAGTCCGCCCCTGCTATCCCATCTGGCAATATTCAATCTTCTCTGATCTAGCCTACTTGTCATTTAAAAGGCAAGTCAACATCATAAAATTAGCATGTAGTAGCATGCTCACTTTGATATGTTAGGGATCTGCTGCAAATTGAAGCTCAGGAACATGATCCTGCCCACACACTCCTCCAACAATGTGTGCCTGTGCACTCTAGATTTCAAACCCCGATTTAGCTACAAGGGCTTTTTTTCTGCCCGTTCTTTATTTTGTTCCTTCTTCCCCTCGTCATTACTTTTTTACCGCATTGTCATTCTTTTTTACTCCATGACTACATACGAACGAACGAACGAGCAAACGAACGAACGAACGAACGGTAACTTTTCTCTTTTCATGTCAAGTTCATCTTTTGCTTACCATTACTAACTTTTTGCCATTTGCATCGTTCCTGTTTCTTTTGACACTAGATTCGCTACAACGATGGCGACGACAATAGGGACGACCACGATGCTATTTGCGACTCCACCACTACTTCATGTCGCCCAAAAAGGCTCTTTTTAAAATTTTCAAATGTAAAAAACATGGGGAAACCCTTGAATTTTTTTTTTAGGTGCACTCATCTTGTCCATGGTAGATTCCCTAGTCATTGTACCGATAAAGTGCCCTATCCCTTGACCCATTCCCAGCGCATACTACTACTGATACTTTGGATAACACTGGCTCCCTTTTCCTTAGCTCATTACACTAGATTAGCCACACCATGACAAGCCCTGTATCCACTGCCATCCACTAGGGCATGTAGTTAAAGCATAGTCTCATTCAGTCAATAAAAAACCTACTTGGACCCATCTCCATGACTTTGTTCTTTTGCATAAGCTCCAGTGATTTTAGAGACTTTGATATGTAGCGGTACAAATCACCCGGTGCGCCAAGCCCTGACGCTTTTTTATTGTCTACTTCGTCGCTTGGCGGTGTTTAAATTAGGTATTGACACTATGATAAGGGCTATGGTGCAAGTTGAGCTAATGTGTAAATCCACAAAATCCTTGTTGTCCGCAAATTCAGGATACGATTGTCTTTTATTCAAGAAACTATCCAACGAGTAAGCGTTGCATGATACAGTATTATGACACACTAATAAGGGGGGAGGGGACAGTAACTAGATGGTTGTAATTTATCTAAACTACAATTTTCTTGAACCACTGTTTCCATTTGCTGCGTTTGGAGATAGGCTGATAACCATCGATGAAGCGGACTTGAATCTTATTGAGTGCACCACGACGATGTTGTCTAACATAACTGATTGCGTCCTAAGAGAGAGAAAGCAAATGCATCCATGAATGAGTTTGTTTCCATTTTGGATTTCGACTTACCAAAGGATCCATCCCGCTTTCAATGAGAGATAGGGTGACAAGGACCTGCATGAAAAAGAGACCCTGTTCGTTACCCAGTTTTTTTTTTATCATTTCCTTATCCTATTGACTTACAGGTGCACGCCCAATACCGCTGACACAATGCACCGCCATTGTGTGCCCTTCTTGTCTCGCCTGCTCAGCCAGACTTAGCCAGTTTTCAATGTTTTCGGGACTAGGGACATTACCATCGGCAAACTTGATATCGTCAATCACCCGGATTCCCGCTTGTCGTTCCAATTCCGCAGCGTCATAGTCGAGATGTCGGTTGCAGATCCGAACAAGTTGCTTGACGTTTTCTTCTTTCAAAGGTTCGATATAGTTGGATAGAGTCTTTTCCGTTGGTGCATCTAGCAAGAGAAAACGTTGTTTGGATAAAGGCGATTCAACAACCGTTATCATTTATTGATGGAGTAGGTGAGTAGTGTGTAGATTGGATGGAAATGTAATTGTATGTAAAGTAGGTATGAATGGGTTAAAGATGTTGCAATGTATGTTAAAGGGTATTAAATAGAAGAGGAAGAAGAGAAAGAGAAAGAGAGAAAGAATTCCCCCTCCCCCAATGAAAAAAAAAGGAGAAGCAAAACAAAAAAAATGAAGGTCGATTGTGATTGGATGATGGACCGCCGGCTGCATAATCACCGCCACCGCCGTTGCCCAAAGTAATGAGAAGGATCAGCATTACCGTAAACCCTTATGGAAGATGGTGCGCACCTTGAATTCGCCATCTGTTTCATTCTTCTCTTTGAGATATGGCCTATTCATCAAAGGTTTAGTATGTATCATCAAGAGTTTCTCGTTTGCACTTACAATGGTATCGAGTAGACCTTGATTTGGCGTATATGCACATCCCTTCCATTCAAGTGAGTGCTTAGCACGGCGATCTGTAATTGGAATACCCGCAAAGGCTCGCTAAAACAAAAAACCCCAGTTGATATCTGCGTACATTCTTACACACATGAGTGATACTTACTTCATAAAGGAGGAGAGATCAACATTCTTCCACCCAACTGTTTCATCACATTCAAAACTAGCGATTTCCTAAATCATCAAGCATTAGCTGCAGTGTTCAAAGCCTATCCATCATGCTACTTACATGCAGATCCCGGTAAGTGGTCCCGCCCCGGATAGATATTTCCTTTGGTGAGTAGCTTTCATCTTGAAAGAAGTCAATAAAGATCGACACTTGCTGCAAACAAAAGATCCGTTAGTAAGGAAAGTAAGTGGTCATCATGTCCTCACTTGTACCTTGATAAACGTTGCTTGGTGAAAGTATAGATCCACAGTATGCGGTGACCTGGGGTTGGGACAGTCAGATCTAAATCACCCGGTTAATGACAACAGTGTTAGTACATCTCTTTATTCCTTCTTTTATGATGCCACTTACTGCCAGTAGGTCAAGGGATTGTCGTCCCTCATCTTTTCCACCCCCCAATCAGGCCGAAAGGTAGACACTTTCCAGATCGCTTCATGTTCGTCGATTTCACGCCCGCCTTGTTGCTGCTGTTCGATATCAGGGTGTGAGCTGTGATAGATTTGCACTGCTTGCCTTTCCCGTTCACCTTCTTCCAAGAGCCGATCGCCGTCGTCGCCGTCGTCTTCCATCGCTTCGGTGTCGGCGTCCTCGGGAAGGTAGCCTGTCACATTCGGCATCCCAGGTTGCCGATCCGCCCCAAATAACCCAGGATCAGAATCAAAGTACAAGTCATTGTCATCTATTGGATGGTGAGTCATCAGCTGTTGATCTTGGTAGCCAGGGTCGTTGCTGGCGCCCTCGTCCATAAAGTCGTAGTTCGTCCGTACAATCATTGAATCAGTGTCGTCATTGTCGTAGGACGCTTCGCCGGTAATGATATCAGGGACATCCATAAAGTGGTAGTTGTCTTGATCATGTCGGTCTGACATTGTTGATTAAAAGTGAAAGAAGGAGAAAGAATAGGAACCGAAGAGAAATTTTGAAGACGACTTTAACCTCCGCCTGTCGGCGTTTGAAAAGTACAAGTATTCCATTCTCCTGCCAATTATTTCGTCGCTTCTTCTTTGCTTCTATATCACTTTTTTTTTTCTTTCCAACGACATTGGAACAGCACCACGAGCGACTCGCCTCTATACAATGATCTCAACGACAAGCGCATGGTAACCCATCTCCATCTCACCATATCCCGTCATTGTCTCACCATGATTAACCTTTGCCTTTTGCGCATCATTGCTCTGTTTTTCCTTGGTAGATCGAATGGGATGGCAACGGTTATAGACTCTCTGGTATCAGGACTAGATGGACATGTGGTTAGTTTAAGGATTAGAGGCAAGGGATTACGAAAAGCATCGCATTTTATTCTCGGGCACTCACTTTTCCATTCTAGACTCTGTAGTCATTGTACGGCTAAACATCACTACTCAGGCGCCTAGTCCTTTATGCTCACTACCACTGACACTTTTGGCACCATTGGACAGCTCTTTCCTCCTTTGTTCTCTTGGTCATGACACTACATTAGCAGATTCCCTTCCACTACTCAAACCTTTAGTCTAGTCATAATTCATGGAATACATAAAGTAAAAGTGTTTTATTTTGATCATGATGGGTCTAATTATGCGTCCCTCGGGATGGGGTGACAAAAGGATGCTCGACAAAATAAATGCAATTTCCAACTCCGCCAGAGCCTCTCTGAAAAGTCACAAAGGCAAATGAAAAAAAATGTTTCCCTCTCTTCCCTCTTCTTTCACTTCATTTTCATTGATACTTGCCATGTATAACGGAATTGGTTTAACAACAGCCCGTGGTTCAGGTAAATGCTCATACACATTCATCATGACCAAGAATCCTCTATAACGCATCTTTATGATTCCTTTTTGTCTCTCATTCTAGGTACCAACGGTTACGTTGTCCGCAACTTATCTCATGTCAGACCACCACCTATACAAAACAAACAGAAAGGCATGGATCATCGTGGCCCTCCTCCTCCTGTCAAGAAACCCAACAAGGACCTTATACTTCATGACCTCAAGCGTAAAGTCGAAGTACAATGCATGGAATTACGTCTGAGTATGGAAGATGATGGGTAAGAAAAAGAATGAGAATGCATACATACATACATACACACACACACACACCTTATTGAAGACTCACCTCTCTCTCTCTCTGTATTTGTTTAGCGCCGATGAAGCGACGATTGATACCAAGGTGGATGCACTGCGCCAATCACTGTTGAGTCGTCTGGATGATATGAAACCACGTGAAGCCAAAAAGTAAGAAACCTACCCTCTCCTGTAGTAAAAAAGTGATATCTCACCCTTTATATGTTTTTAGCCTACAAGAGCATGAAACACATCTACTACAAGCAGCCAAGGCGGAAGAAAACATCAAATTCGCCAATGCCTTTGGTATTCGACACGAAGATCATGTGGAAGGCCAAGCATTCGATCGTGAACTCCAAGAACAAAAGAAACAAGAACGCATGGAACGACGACGACTGGAGATGGAGAAGCAACTGGAACGGCATGAACGGGACGAAAAGGCAGCTCGTCGACGACATCGCAGTAGCAGAGACGACGACCGACGACGACGACGAAGACGATCGCCTTCTTACAGCAGCACCTCGTCTCGAAGCAGCAGCAGCGACCATCATAGCCGCCGCC
>LT554473.1:82502-99304 GCA_900079185.1 Absidia glauca
TGTTCTTTATTTTGCTCCTTCTTCCCCTCGTCATTACTTTTTTACCACAATGTCATTCTTTTTTACTCCACGACTACATACGAACGAACGAACGAGCAAACGAACGAACGAACGGTAACTTTCCTCTTTTCATGTCCTGTTCATCTTTTGCTTACCATTACTAACTTTTTGCCTTTTGCATCGCTCCTCTTTCTTTTGACACTAGATTCACTACAACGATGACGACGACGATAGGGACGACGACGATGCTATTTGCGACTCCACCACTACTTCATGTCGCCCAAAAAGGCTCTTTTTAAAATTTTCAAATGTAAAAAACATGGGGAAACCCTTGAAATTTTTTTTTAGGTGCACCCATTCCATTGTAGAATCTCGTAGTCCAAGTTACTAATAAAAGTATACCAATTCTTTGCCCATACCCTTCTGCTACTATCACTGATACTTTTCCACAGCTTGGCCGTCTTTGTCCACCTCCATTTGCTTGGTTTTTACAGCAGTTTAGTCATTCCCACTACAACTCGTTGTCATTTGCACCTTAGCTTAACTACGACCACGAACATAGTCTCTACCATAGCTCGCTATTCGTACTGTATCAATAAAGCCTACTTGAATCATTCCTCCAAAAGGGTTTCCCTAATCCACAACCTTAACAAGACCATGTACATTATAAAGACCAAACTACAGATGAGCAGCTCATCATTGACAACTTCTAAAACATCACTAGTCTACTAGTTGGGGTAGAGTAGAACTTTGGTATGCGCAAATAGACCCTAAGATTATGTACATGTCATTAGATTCATTCCAACTAGTAAACCACTCCAAATAGTAAACCATTGATGTTTTAGGAGTCGTCGATGTTGAACCACTCATCAACAGTTTGGTCTTTACAATGAACATGCTCTAATCGTTATGGATTAAAGTCAAGTCTTTTGGAGAATGATTCAAGTAGGTTTTATTGATACGAAGGGATTAAGGGCTATGGTACAGACTATGTTTGAGGTCGTAGTTAAGTTAATGTTTAATGGCAACAAGCTATTGTAATGGGAATGACTAAACTGCTGTAAAAACCAAGCAAATGGAGGTGGACAAAGACGGCCAAGCTGTGGAAAAGTATCAGTGATAGTAGCAGAAGGGTATGGGCAAAGAATTGGTATACTTTTATTAGTAACTTGGACTACGAGATTCTACAATGGAATGGGTGCACCTAAAAAAAAAATTCAAGGGTTTCCCCATGTTTTTTACATTTAAAAATTTTAAAAGAGCCTTTTTGGGCGACATGAAGAAGTGGTGGAGTCGCAAATAGCATCGTCGTCGTCCCTATCGTCGTCGTCATCGTTGTAGTGAGTCTAGTGCCAAAAGAAAGAGGAGCGATGCAAAAGTCAAAAAGTTAGTAATGGTAAGCAAAAGATGAACATGACTTGAGAAGAGGAGAGTTACCGTTCGTTCGTTCGTTTGCTTGTTCGTTCGTTCGTTTGTCGTCGTGGAGGAAAGAGAATGACAAAGGGATAAAAAAAAAGTGATGGGGGAAAGAAGAAGTGTAGAATAAAAGATTTGTGAAAAGTGGGGACTTATATACTTTTCAACCCCCGCCAACTTCCTCTTGCACCACAAAATTCCTATTGTCCGCACAATTCAGGATATGCCCTGTCCTGTGTGTTCAGATAAATTTGGCAGTGTAAAACCATTTTATTGCTATTGTAAGATAGGATATGCAGTGAGTGTACAAGTAAAAGGATGTGATCTATAGAGTAAGGGGATGATTTCAGAGCAGATTGCTGCAAAAGAGGCCGAGAAGGAGCTGGTTTTCCACGTCGATGACATTGCGTTTGGTATAAGTGGTGCCTTGATATCTACACGTGTTGTGTTCCATGCCCAATTGATGAGTATCCCAGACCTTGATACGAGATTGATCCAGCGCTTTCACCGTCTCCCTGACGACATTGGCAAAAGCACGACTCCGCCCAGCATTCCATGATGTGTCGTAGTGTTGACCTGTGCCGAAGAATTGCGGCGTGCGTACGATGATGACTTGATTGGTGGTGTATGTATGAAGAAGTAGATGGCGAAGTAAATCTGAGAGTGACTGTGCGTACTGGTAAGGTTTCATGCGACTGAGAGCGACATCGTCATTCCCCACACCGACAATGACGAGATCTGCCAGGGGTAGCTGTTCGTTCACACGGCGGTCGATTTCAGGGCGCCAGTCTTGGACAGTGATCGAGTTGACCGAGTTGTAATGCACAGTATTGTCGCCCAAAGCAAGAGGAATGTTGTGGTCTGCTGCCCAAGGATAAACTGCATGGCTGGGATCTTCGTCGTCGTCGTTACATACACATGGCGCTTCGGTACTATTGTTCGTATCGCACCAATAAGGAGACGCCAATGTTTTCAAGTTCCTAAAAAGACAGATAACGACACAAAGAGTGAGTGAGTGAGTGAGTGAGTTCCTATATATGGTTTCTTTTACCCACCTTCGCAAATTGGCATCTGCCCACACATGGATTGTCTTTTTACGTAAACATCGGAGTCCATCTTGTCGGGTGTGCTTCATTTCACAATGGTCAGGGGTGAAGTGATAGACGTTCGTGTCATTTCGCCAGCTGCCTTCCAAGGGTTGAGTTGCATCACAGGCAGGAAGCTGTTGCTGTTGCTGCTTTCCAAATGATAATGACGATTGTGGTGTAACGATGGCCATATTACTAGAGTCAAATGAGAAAGGCTGATAGTGATGCTGAATCGGTACTTCCCAAAAGTGAGATCTGTACTCCGTGGTGCTTTTCAACGTATAAGAGTCACTTTGTCGAAAGTAAACATTAGCATAATAGGCGTTCGATTGTTTCGGATACTGTTGTAAAGTGATAGGAATATGATAGGTGTTCCCAGAGGCGGTCATGGTGATGATGTCAGGCGGTGCATAGTGTTGATCCACCTTGATCTTTGATGCTGCAGGTACAGGTCCGAGCTACATGGAAGTGGTTATTCATATGACCCTGTTCTTAGTCCACTTGTTTATCTACACTTACCAATACGACAACACATAATCCAGTACCTTCTTCAACATAGACATTATCCAGTGTAAAGTTCCCATCCTGTTGGAGGATAAACGCTTTTGTTTTCCACCCGTCCCAGTATTGCCGATCAGATGCCCTGGGGGTACAAATGGTTAGTAAGTCTACGAGAGATAAGGTTGGTGGGCTGCTTTTTATTACTTACAGCCAAGGGATATCGCCTTTATCACAGGGTTCTTCTTTGGCAATGTAGGGAGCTTCAGGCACCAATGTTGACGATATAGAAGCTGAATCCAAAGATGACAATGCCGCTTTGTCTTGCTGAAAGTGATCTTCAGGTGGCAGGTTGAGCGTGGAGTGATCAGCTGGGCCAGATTGGAAATAGGAGACCGTCAGTAAAAACACAAGGAAGGTGCCTAGCAGGAGAATATGCCTTTGTTGTGAAGACATGGAGGTCAACATTGTGATCCGAGGGTATTCAAAGGAGTAAGATTGAAGATGGCGGACACACAATAATGCGAAAAAAAGAAGAAAGAAGAAGAAAGAAGAAGGAAAGGTCCAGGCAAAAAAAATAAGCTCCCCAAGAACCGAAAATTTAGCATTTCAAACTCCGAGCGCTAAGACGAAGATCGTTTATCTTCCATTGGGAGATCCCCTCCACACTCTCCTAAAAGACATGGCTTGACACGATATAGTCTTCACCTTTTCTCCTTGTTGTAGAATGCCTAGGCTGTAGCTGCTCTGCACGAATCATCCAGGATGATCTTGACATCTTGTGAGTGGACGATTAGTCGCTCGATTTCTTTCAATCGTCAAGGCTTTGCAATTTAAACTCTATATCAAGTAGTGAAAAGTATATTTTTACAATAGCGACTTACCATTTGTGTGTTAGAAAGTCATTTCTTTACCCCATTTCAATATATTTGTCCTTCCCCTGAACAGCGATTGCGCAACGTTGTTCAAACTCCACTACTCCGCTATGCATGCTCTCTACAGAGATCTACCAGAGATTCACATGCGACTACCACAGTTGACAGCCAGGGTATCTTTGAACCTCTTACACTCAATATCCATTAGATCAAGCTAGGTCTGCACAGGGACAGCGATGAGAAAGGTCGGGGCGCATACGGCCTGCCACATTTTTTACCACAGAATAGCCATAGGTGATTCACCCCCCTCACATTACGCATCCAAGGGAGGAAAGATGGATAACCATAAAAAATGGTAATCACTTGGCCCACCGGGTGATTTACGGTCCCCTTGTTTTTCAAACCCCGATTTGGCTACAAAGAAGCGCTTTTCCCTCAATCCGCTTGCCAATTGCTGACTGTTTGCATGAAGAGAAGAAAAAGTCAGAGTGTGAATTGAAGCTGGGACCGGCGGCGTTTGAAATTTTTGGGAACTGGAGTATGCCAGAGACATATAGTGCTTGCGTAGGCAGAGTTTAAAATCAAAGTTCGTCTGTAGTCAAGGTAAAAAGTGAGCTTTGTCATTCATACAGCCGATACAGAGTGAAAACCGTATCGTACACACACAAAAAAAAAAGTCAAGGCAGAGCAACAGTAGCGGAATCTCGGTCCCCTCGCTTCAAGTTTGGCTCTATGAATTAAGACCGTAGTCATGGAGATGGTTTCAAATAAGTTTTATTGGCTGAATGACACTGTTTAAGCTATATGGGGAGAGACTGCGTGGGAATGTACAGGACGTGGGATGACTAATCTAATGTAATGAGCTACGGAATGAAGAAGGGAGAGCTGGTTAGCGAAGACAAAAGAGTCGGTGGTAGTGGGAAAAGAAAATAAGTCAAGTAATACGGTTTGTTGGAAGTGCAATGGCTATAAAAACTACAATGGAAAAGTGAGTGCGATTCCTATTCTAACCACATGTACATCCAGTCCTGGTGCCAGAGAGCCGATATCCGTTGCCATCCAAATCGATCATCTAAGAAAAAGTGGATCATTGAGGCAAAAGACAAATGTCAGCCATGGTAAGACAAAGATGGACAATATGGTGAGAAGGAGAGTATTACCCTGCGTTCGTCGTTGAAGATTGTTGTATAGAGGACAAGTCGTTCGTGGTGCAGTGCCAATGTCGATGGAAAGAAAAAAGTGATGAAGAAGCGAAGAAGTAGCAAAGAAAAGGGAGGGGAAAAAGGGGCTCTTTGTTGTCGCAAGAAGCGGAGATTGAATATTTGGCTGGCTGGGAGAATGCGGGGGCGATTCGACGACATTGCCAAATTTGGCAAATGAGATCGTTTAGAAGCCGTCTTCTCTTTCTAGAGCTCGACATCATGCCAACCAACTGAATTTTGCTTCACATGTTCTTCTCATTTGTTGAGAATAGCGATGAAGGAAGAAAGATTCCACAATCATGTCCTGACGAGTAGCAGTTGCAAAGAGGTCCGCACGTTGATTTTGAGTGGTCAGTGGACGATACGAATAGCAGGTCTTCCTCCCAGGCAAATGCCATCAGGTCAATCATATGTAAACTTTAACGGATGTGAGAAAGGAAACGTGGCTGGAGATGGAGGCCGAACACAGAGACATGTAGTGCGATCACCAGAAGGCGATCGTCAATGAAAACTCCGACTGACATTCAAGCGACTGCTGCATTTGTCGATATGATATGATATGATAGTGAAAAGAGGCCATTCTTATAAAATGTGGCATGGGGTACTCGAGCGCATTGGATAGCATGGTTAGACTCTGCTACATATGCTCAAGTACCCCTATTTTGACACGTCTCAGTTCAGCCATTCGAGAACCCACCATCACACTCTGTGCAACACTGGACGTTGATAAAGAAACCCCAGGGAATTTTTTCAGGTAGTGAGCCCATTCATGGTATGGTAGAAAGGTAGGGAATGAGCCTACTGGAGAGTAACCAGGATGAGGCAGAAAGGGGCAAAGATAAAAAGGCGGAGTGTCGGAGTTTGGGAAATTTCAAGCCTTTATTTACTTTTGTCCGCCTGCCTGCCCTTTTTCCACTTCTCTTCTGGATACTTTATTTTGCTTTGCGCGCAATGTCGGACGATACCAACGATGACTTCTTTATAGGGCCAATGCCTACAACGGATCAAGTCACATCGATACTGACAACAACTGAAGACATGGAAACGTCGCCGCCAGTCGATGGATACAGTGATGACCAACACGACAAGCCTGAAGAGGACGACGATAATGAACGTACGACAGTCCTGATGATCCACGACAAAGACGACTCCTTCAAGTTAAATAGCGAAAGCATCAATGACGACGACAGCAACTCACCCGACAATAGACCACCATCACCACAACCATTGTTTCTTCGATCAGGGATTGGAGCTAGTCTTGATGGCTTGGAATACGATGGCGTGATTAGTCAAATCGCAGAAACGAACGAGGTGGACAAACCATGGCTTGAACTCAAAGTTATTATCAGGTCGGCTCTTTTGAATGTAAGCAAGCATTAACCACCAGGCTCACTGTCATCGCCCCATATAGACCTCCTAACACTACTCTTCCTCCTCTGTTTGCCAATAGCAATGCATCGCCATAGAAACGGTGCTTGACGATCCCGACGTACTATCAACTATCAATGGTATCAAGACGAATATCTTGCACTGTATCGATCATCATAAGGGGTAAGAAATAGCTCTATCTGACAACTCGACCTGTGAACTAATTGGTTTATCTGATTAGGACGCCGTTTTCCATACAGCGTCTTTGTGAATTGATCCGCTCCCCTACAAGGCATTATAGATTGTTTATCAAGTACCTACATGCAATTGAAAAGGTAGGCAGGCGATTAGTGTGTCCCCTGGGTTGCCCTGTAGCTCATTGACATTCTACGGTAGGTCCTATCTGTGGCATCAACATGGGAATCATTCTATGACCAGGCGTCCACTTGCCCCACCGATCCACAGCAACCCATCACTGACCTGATCTCTGGATACGAAACACCTCATATCACCATGTCATCAATAGAAGCGAATCAAGGTGACTCTGACGGAGAAAACGATGACTTGGACGACGATCAAGACGATGAAATTGACGACGACGACGACAACGATAGCCAGCAACAACACAACAACGATACAGATATAGATACAGTCACTCACACTGACAGCAACAATCAGCAACATGGTCAAGATAGAAACATCGAGGTCGATCCCAGCGAAGAAGGTCTTGACGGCGATATTGATACGGCCAGGGCAGATGATCCACCCTCGACAACAACACAGGTCAATGGACATTCCAACGGCGCTCAACAGCCTGGCGGTGATCAAGTTACAAATGGTTCGACAGATGAAGAGAACGACGAGCATGGCGATGATAGTCCTACCAAGGCGGATCCCTCTTTACACAGTGCGACAGTACCCTCCGACGAACCATCAGCATCTTCTTCATCAACATCATCAATCAACAACTCAGACGCTCGAGAGAAAGACCAACCAGCTAGCGATACGCCAACGGACTCCCAACACACAACACAATCCAACGGTTCTCTGGACAGCAACCAGCACGACGAACAAGATAGAAATGGACTGGCGGATGATAAGGACGGAAACGAAACTATCGATGATATTCATTCCACTGGATCCAAGAGACGCACCATAGGCTCGCCTTCCAAACAAAAACACCAAGTACGATCAAAACGGCAAAAGCAAGATCAAGCGACCGATGATTCCAATCTACCATAGTCCTCCTTCCAATGCATTCCCCCCCCCTCCTCTCTCTCTTTTTTCCCCTTCATGATTATAATCCACCCCTGTCACCTGTTTTTTTATCCACATGCCACCATACATAGTATACACACATCCCTTCCTACTAGTTTTATTTCAAAAGGTTATAAAGACGATGATAATGATGATTTGTTGATAATGATTAGGTGTATAACTAGGGATTTATTTTGGAAAAAGGGGGTAATATGGACAAAGTATATGAAAAGTGAGATCTAAACAAAAGGCAAGCCGGCAATTGTATCTAGCGGTATTGGGGTTTCATTCTAGAGAAGGCAAAGACACCGAGGATGGCCACGCCCAAAAACGTGATGGCAGCAGGTAGGATCAGTTCTTGCGGGATGCCAGCAAAGTCGGCGGGGCCTTCTTTTTCGATGCGGCGTTTGGGCACCACAGGTTCTTCTTCCTCGACGGGGGAGACGATATCCACCACTTCAGGCTCGACCACTTCGACAGGTGTAGGTGTGTTTGGGCTTGTATCCACCGAGTAACCATGGAGCAAGGAGGGAGTGGGGGCCGTGCGGTCCACGACAAAGAGCATGATGCGGTCCAGGTCCATCTTGCGCGCCAGTTGCATGGCATCCCGCACATCCGAATCAGAGGTCATCAACACTTGGTCGTCTTCGTCGTCTACATAGGAGATCGTCAGCCAGTCCACGCTGCCGTCGTCGTCGTCCTTTCCGTTGGCAACCATGTGGTCGTTGATCAGCTTGGGCCGCACCATATCGAGCACTTGTTGAAAAGTGGGTTCTGTCAACATAAAGCGATGGCTCTGTCCGTTGGGTAACTTGTACTTGAAGGCAACTCGATCGTCCGCGGCTTTGGTGTGATGCGATGTCCGGCTGGATTGGCGTTGCTGCTGTTGCTTATGGTGGGATGAAGTGGCGGATTGGTTGTCATCGTTATGGGCAACCATGCTTGCCGATTCGTTGGGGGTGATTTCGGGGAATTCATTAATGTTGGATTCGGGAGAGATCGCATTCTTGGCGCGGGGTTGATGCGGCGATGACAAGGGTCGGTGATGACTTTGGTGATGCTGGGATGTCGATATGGATGCTGAGAGAGGATCGGACAATTGTGATTCCGTTTCTGTATGCTCCGTTTCACCAAAACTGTCCCAAAAACGAGACCACATTGGACCTGAAGAAAACGTAATGCAATCACAGTGTCAGATGAGCCACAGTCTAGTCTATAGTGTACGCCGCAAACTCCTTCTTACCTTCACCATCACTGCCCTGGATGCTGTTGATCTGATAAGAAGTAGTTGCTGTGAGTGAGTAGATTCATGCAAAGGACGGACACCTTTCAATTTACCTGTTCGAGAGTGGCGTATGTGAGCTTCAACACATCGACGATACCAACAATAGAGCCATCTTCAAGGACAGGCAGGTTTAAATAGTGACCATCTGAAGGGAAGAAAGTGAACGGTCAGCAAAATGATGTTTTGTTTATAAGCATGAGAAGCATGCAGATCTGATACCTACCGTTCATTCTGCGCAGAGCTTCCATGATGGTTGTTTGAGGATCGGCACAATCAGGGTTGGGGGTCATGACACGCACCACCGAGCAATTGTCAGGGGATAGGCCGGCAGCAATAACACGGAGAACCTAGCATCAACAAAGAAGGTTAGTTCACGTGGATTCCCACTATAGTTCCTTATCTCATACTTACTATATCTTTTCTATTGTAACCACCCAAAGAAAAAGAGCACAGTTAGTTACGGTTGCCAGCAATACGACACCCAAGACGACTTACGTAGTGAAGATACCTGCCAGACCTTCACGATCCGTTACAAGGACAGCAGTTGTATGGTGTTCCTTCATCAAGCGAGCGACTTCACGCACATTCGTTTTGACGTTGACTTCAGCGGGCGCACCACCATCCAGCACAGAGTTCAAGTCAGGACAGGACATACGGTCACGAAGGGTTTCCATATATTGAGCCAGTTGGACGGGACCACTGGACCATTCACGTTCCACACCCTGTAACGCATCGTAGAGCTTCTGAGACGATCCAAAGGCACGCTCCATCTTGTCCAGCGCTTCGTAGAGACACTTTGTGATATCCAGTAGCCCGAAAATATCCCCTTCTTCGTTGCAAACCGGCTGAGAAGGGACTTTAGTAACTAGAGACATCTTTCCACAAACAAATCGGTGTTCCTTACCAAGTGACGAAAGCCACGGGATACCATGAGGTTAAGAGCATCAGTTGCACTTGTATCAGCAGTGACACACATTGGCATTTTGGTCATAATATCAGCCACCGTCGTCGTCCTAATATGGAAGGAGAACAAAGGACCCCCCCAAATAGATCAATGTGTGAGTGATTGTTTGAGTCTTACCACGGTTGAATGACCCTGGTTTCTTTCATTTCGTTTATAACATTACCTTGGATCCACTCCATTAGCAGCCACAACCCTGTATGCAATGTCTTTGGCCTATCAGTATGAATCAAGAAAAAAGAGTGGGTGAGTACAAAAGGGTCCATGCGTCGTCACATCTTGCAACATGAAACAGAATAGTGTTTTACCGTAAAGATACCACTAAGATGGTCATTTTCATCCACCACCAAGACACAGTCTCCACGTTTGGCTGCCATGAGTTGAGAAGCTTCAATCACCAACAAGTGTTCTTTCACGGTTAAGGCTTGAGTGGGTCGTAGGGCCGATACCGTGCCTGGTACCTTGCGTCCATGTCGTACACCACCTCGACTGTTCCCTTGTCGTTTCTTGGAGAGTTCTTGTTCCAGTTTTCTACGAATCGCCTTTGTAATGATAAACAATGAGTCATGGTTATTTCCTTCCCCTTTACCATACATACATACCTCATCTTTCTTCGACTGGCGTTGTCGACTACCAATGCTCGCCGTTTCTGCAGTGTCGGCACGAGAGGATGCTACCGATGGAAGTCTAGATCGATGTTTGGTAGCCATGGGATGGATATATAAAAAAACGAGGATAAAAAAGAAGAAAGAGGAGGAAAGAAAGAAAGGAGAATTTTTGAAATGAAAACAAGGCAAAGAACAAAAGGCGCTATTTGAACTTTGTCGGGCGGGGGTTAAAGTTGGTCATGACCACTCTCCCCTTGCGGCAAACGAGAATACCCTGACACTTTTGCCTTGCATATTGTACATCCTATGTCATTGACTGTTCCCTTTAAGGCACAAGCATGTGAAGGATCGCTGGTTATCATTCCCATCATGTTAAGTATAGGGAGACATTGTACTGTGACCGTTTGCCTCGGCAATGGTGAAGATGGCGATGATGACGGTAACGATGATGATAAAGCAGGGTCAACTACAAGACTACATAAGCACAAAGTTGTCCACCAATGCGTTCAGTCACTTTAACATGGATGGCCCCAAAGAGACGTTGTTTAAAACTCCGCAGGGTGTCGGAGAATGAAAATCGATTTTATTTTTCCAGTGGGTGGAGGCGGAGGCGGAGGCTTAGAACCAAGGGTATTTTTTTGTGTTCTCTTCCATTCACCTCTTTCTCTTCCATTCTTCACCTCCGTCACCACCAGCAGCAGACATGTTATCGATTTGCAGACGAGCGGCCAACACTCTTTCGCCCACTTCGGTCCGATTCCTCAGCCAACGACGATGGAACAGTGACACCACTCAACCTCCCACCACACCCATTCACACCGACACTAAAGACGAAGAAGCTCCCTCCATGGACTCACAATTCCAAGTTTTACTGAACGTCATGGATGCCAGTGCTTCGAAAGAAGAATCCACATCTACAACCACTCCCACTTCAGCTGTCGAAGGTATCACGAACATTCTCAACGACTCTGCCAGCAAACAACAACTCCAGCAGCAGACATCTTTCAACACCACTGGTGGCGATGGCAGCTATGACATGAGCTACCTTTCTGTATCTCTATCCTCCATGACTCAAGCTCCTTATCTACTCCATGTCAATGCTTCACCCAACAATACCATCATCACCTTGACTCAACCCAATGGTTCTCCCTTGGTGACCACTTCTGGAGGCAGCGCTGGATTCAAAAAGGCACAACGCAGTGGTTACGAAGCAGCCCATCAAGCCGCTATTCAACTATTGGAAAAGATGCAAGCCAAGAACCTACAGGTCCCCAATATCCATATCGTATTGAAAGGTTTCGGCCCTGGTCGCGATGCTGCTTTCAAGGCTTTGGTGGCTGGCGCTGCTTGGAACGTCCGTCGAATCACTGATGCTTCCCCTGTGCCTTTTGGTGGATGTCGACCAAAGAAAGCCAGACGTCTTTAGATACTATTATTCATTCACAATCGCCTCACTCATCTCCTCCTTCCCCTTCTCCCTCTTATATCTGTACATGTAGATTGCTTTAGATTAGGTCTTGTTTGTTATTGTCTCCTCCCCCCTACTACCATCAATCAATAAATAGATCCCATCCCTAATGAACGTGTGTGTGTTTGATGTTGATGATCACAACCTTTCAAAAACCAGGGCGCCGTGTCGGAGTTTGAACTATCAAAATAAAAGAAGGGGGCGCGGAAAATTCCCTCACTGTTTCTATTCTTCTTTCACTCTCTCTCTCTTTTTTTTTTCTTTTGACAACCATGTTTAGAATCTCCACCCAATTGGTACGCTCTCGAACGTTTATGCTTCCCACCCAACCACGCATAGGTGCAGACCTTTGCTGTAAGCGATTCTATAAGCTCAGCGTTGGCTCCGTCAAAAAGGGACAGATCGTACAATTCAAAGACAAGGCTTGGAAGGTCCTCAACCGTGATCATTCCTCTTCAGGACGTGGTGGTGCTGTCATCAAGGTAAAGTGTTTGAAGTGGGGGCGGGCATGTGTGTACTTAATAAAGTGTTGCATTGGCATGTAGATGGAAATCCAAGATATCAAAACTATGGCCAAGTCCAACGAACGATTCAAGTCCAGCGATTCTCTAGAAAGTAAGCCCATGAACAGCCTTCTCTCTCTCTCTCTCTCTAACCGCTCGTCTTTTGTTTAGTTTTGAACTTGCAGGATGAATCATACCAATACCTCTACTCCGATGGTCCTCAGCTTCACTTGTTGCACCCCGAAACATTCGACGAAATCATCTTGACAACGGATATGTGTGAAGGCGGCGAACGAGCCGTGGCCATGCTGGAAGGTAACCAACGCCCACCATGAGGACGGATTTAACCAGGTTTCGTTTGTGATAGATGGTATGCCTATCGCCATCAGCTTCTTAACTACCCCGGAGGAAGGACGACAACCTGCGACCTTCCGATTACCTGCCAACTATACCTATACTGTGGACTCGGTCGTCGAACGCGCCGGTCAAGCTGCTAAAGGTACCGTCTACAAAACAGCCTCTCTCTCCAATGGATCCAAGCTCCAAGTACCTGAATTCGTCCATGAAGGCGATCGTATTGTCGTCGACATCGAAAACATGAAGTATGTCAAGCGGGAACTATAATCATTGCCTTGTTAGTTTAGCTATTAGTGTTTGAAATATGTATTACTGGTGGATTAGATCCCCTGCTCTCATACTATACTTGTCATTTTAACCCTTCATCGCATCATCAATAAAGCATCGTGTCTCTAAAGGTCACAACCAGGTGATATCATTCTCTTTTATAGCAACATCATGGGCATAATTACAAAGTTGGGGATGGGGGGGGGATACTCCATGCCTTCATGTTGATTTAACGTATGAAGACTTTGAATGGGAATCATGCGGGAATTAAAACGCCGCTTGGTTTGACAGGTCAAACTCGACATTGATTCCCTTACTGACATGATTGGGCCATTCATACGTTCTTCATTAACTAGATCTACTCTGCTTGTGAAAGATTTGGACTCTGCGTTGATAATGATCGCTTGTGCTCTGCGTAGAGCAAATATTCGATTTTTCAACCCCCGCCATTTGAAAAATTGGAAAAAGGACAGACCATCCCCTTGGAAAAAGTCCCACTTTTTTTAGATCTCAATTTTTTTGCGAACAGAATAGACAACCCGCCATAAAATTTGACATAGACACAAAGGTGCGTTTTATCTATCGACTGATACCAAGAAAGTCGGGTCTCCTTTAGTAAATTGCCTTTTTTTTATATCACTCCAAACAGTCGCTTTTTGGGGGCTACTTTTGGCGTTCACGGAAACATGCAACATGAAAGTGTTTGTTTCTAGGTATCATTCGATAGATATGCATTGCACAGTTTTGCCTGTAAAATTTGGCGGTGGGTTGTCTATTTAGGTTCTGAGAAATAAGCAACTCTTTCCCAAAAAAAGGGGGTCCAAATCCGATCAGTTTTAAAAAAAGTTTAAATTTTCGATTGAATCTCGAAATTTTTCAAGAGCCGCCGAAAGGTCAACCATTGGGTGCTAAACTCAAGCCTGGGGCATGAGACCAATCAAAAGCCGCCTAAAAGTCAAGCGTCAGGCCAGCAGACGGTTGAAAAGCCGGCCAAAAGTCTAGGCTGAGGCCAGCAGACGGTTCAAAAGTCGCCTATAAGCCTGCCTAACCCCAGGCCCATAGGGCTAAACTCAAGCGTGTGGATTTTCACACTCCGACTTTGAAAAAAGGACAGGGGACCCCCTTGGAAAAAGTTCAATTTTTTTTGTATCTCTTCTTTCTCCAAAACTGGATCGACAACCCACCTTTAAATTTAACATGCACCTGGATGTGCTTCTTATCTAACGATTGATACAAAGAGCGCATGACTTGCTTGGATATGCTTCTACTTTTGTTACCACACCAAACGGTCGCTTTTTGGGGGTCTATTTCAGCGATCACAAACCCATTAGACATCCAAATCTATGTTTCGTGGTACCAGTCGATAGCTACACAATGCATTGTGTTGCATGTAAAATTTGAGGATGGGTTGTCTATCTCCATTTTGAGAAATAAATGTTTCTTTCCCATAAATTGGATCTCAAATTTTCAAATTTTCAAAATTTTCGATCGAATCTCGAAATTTTTCAAAAGCCGCCAAAAGGTCAACCATTGGGTGCTAAATTCAAGCCTGGGGCATGAGACCAATCAAAAGCCGCCTAAAAGTAAGCGTGAGGCCCGCAGACGGTTTATAAGCCATTTCAACTCAAGCCTATAGGGCTAAACTCAAGCGTGCAGGGCTAAACTCAAGCGTGCAGGGCTAAACTCAAGCGTGCAGGGCTAAACTCAAGCGTGCAGGGCTAAACTCAAGCGTGCAGGGCTAGACTCAAGCGTGTAGCGCTAAACTCAAGCCTGTCGGGCCTGTAGATTTCATTCGCCTACATCCGGAAAAAGGACAGGAATCCCTTTGAAAAAAGTTCCATTTTCCTTGCATCTCTTTTTCTCCTGAATGGAATCGACAACCTGCCTTCAAATTTAACATGGACCCAGATATGCGTTTCTTCTTTCGATTGATATTATGAGCGCCTGGTTTCCTCGGATATATTGCAAACTTTCGAGTCGCTCCAATCAGTCGCTTTTTTACGGCTAATTTGAGCGTTCACAGACCCATCAACCAGACAAATGCATGTTTCTTCGTACCATTCAACCGCCAAGCATTGCATTGTGTTGCCTGTCAAATTTGAGGATGGGTTATCTATCTCAGTTCTGAGAAAAAAGTCATTCTTTCCAAAATTATGCATTTCATTTCACACCCCGCCATTCGAAAAAAAGACAGACCATCCCCTAGGAAAAAGTCCCACGTTGCTAGATCTCCATTTTCTTGCGAAGGAGATAGACAACCCACCATTAAATTTTACATAGGCGCAGAAGTGCTTTTTATCTATCTACTGATACCAAGAAAGTTGGGTTTCCTTTAGTAAATAGTGTTTTTTGATATCACTCCAATCAGTCGCTTTTTGGGAACTACTTTTAACGTTCACGGTGGTATACGACACAAAAGGGCTTGTTTCTGAGTATCAGTTGATAGATATGCTTTGCATTATGTTGCATGTAAAATTTGACGGTGGGTTGTCTATCTCGGTTCTGAAAAATGAGCAACTCTTTACAAAAAAAATTTGGGGTTCAAAACCGATCAGTTTTCAAAAAGCTCAAATTTTTGAACTCTTTCGAATCCCGCCATTTGGAAAAAGGACAGACCATCCTCTTAGCAAAAAGCCCACTTGGATTTCAATTTTCTTGCGAACAGGATAGACAACCCATCATCATATTCAACATAGACCTAGATGCACTTTTTATCTATCGAATGATACCCAAAAAGAGTATAAGAGAGAAGGAGTGAATGATTTGCTGTTGGTGCTGATAGTGATCGTTTGTGCTATCTTTGGAAGTGTAGAGGATAGACGATCTACAATGGAATCAAAGTCATGGAGATGGGTTCAAGTAGGTTTTTTATTGAGTGAATGAAATCATGCCTAAGCTACATGTCCTAGTGAATGGCAGTGAATACAGGGCTTGTCATGGAGTGACTAAACTAGTGTAATGCGCTAAGGAAAAGGGAGGAGGAAAGCAGACCAGTGTTATTCAAAGTATCAGTAGTAGTAGGCGTTGGTAATGGGTTAAAGGATGTACACTTTACCGGTACAATGGCGTAATAGGTTAAGGGATGTACACTTTGTCGGTACAATGGCTAGGCAATCTACCGTGGACAAGATGAGTGCAGAAGAAAAAAAAAATTCAAGGGTTTCCCCATGTTTTTTACATTTGAAAATTTTAAAAGAGCCTTTTTGGGCGACATGAAGCAGTGGTGGAGTCGGCATTAGCATCGTCGTCGTCTTTATCGTCGTCGTCATCGCTGTAGCCGATCTAGCGTCAAAAGAAAGAGGAACAATGCAAAAGGCAAAAAGTTAGTAATGGTGAGCAAAAGATAAGCATGACGTGAGAAGTGAAGAGTTACCGTTCGTTCGTTCGTTTGCTGGTTCGTTCGTTCGTTCGCTCGTTCGTCGTCGTGGAAAAAAGATAATGACAGTGTGGAAGCAAAAAAAGTGATGGGGAAAGAAAGAAGAGGTAAAGAATGGAGATTTATGGAAAGTGGAGACTTATAGAATTTTCAACCCCCGCCAGTCAACCCCGCCCGACTGAAAACGTCAGGGATTAATGAGAGCTACAGCATCGGTTCGTTCATTGATCGACTTTGTACCTAGATAGACATGATTCAGATAAAGAGTGTGTG
>LT554473.1:106868-120513 GCA_900079185.1 Absidia glauca
AGGATCATCGTTTGTATGGGATGGTTTGCTACTTAGTATAGGCTCTGTGTATAGTTAGTAGTATGGAAGGGACAAAAGGCCAGCACGTCAGAAAGACAGGGAGTAAGTCTAGTGCGGACTTTCTATAATCAGACGCACTAAAGCGGCAATGTGGCAGTATGTCAGTATGTAAGGACAAGGTAGGGTGACAAGTCTGACATTAACAAAGTGGCAAGAGGGTTTCCTTTCGATCGGGGATACATACTGTAATGACACCCCGAACTCCCTCTTGCCTCCTCCTTGTTCAAGAGCTGCGTATCTAAAAAAAGTGAATCATGCAAGAAATGAATGAACCACTGTACTTTTTTCTTCAATGGGAGTATGTCCTAAAAGAAAGTAAGGAGTCTCCATACACTCTTTTTCATTGTTGCTTTACCTTTCTCGTGTTCGCGCATAAAAAATGCACCATTCATGCAGGCGGAGTTTGAAATGTCCGGATTTGGTTGGCTGGATGTGAGTGGGTGTATGATCCATACATCTAATCAACCTATCATGTGGCTTCCATGACTTTTTCTTCGACGTTATGGTTTTCGTTTATATCCGTAAGGAGACAAATCGGAACGAAAGAAAGAAAAGAGAGAAAGAAAAGCTATTTTTACTATGATGGCCATGCTTTCCTTATTCTCTGATTGGTGCGCACAGACTCCCTCTCTCTCTTTTTCTTCCCATGTCAAGCACCACACTCTTTCATTCGGATAGATGATGGGTTAGGTGCTGTATCTAATTCAATGACGGATGAGAAAGGGTGAAAAGGGAATGTCATGATGGGGTGAGGAAAAGGGATGGGGAGGGGGGGAAGGCGTGCTAGCGTGTGTATATGTCTGCGTGTATCAAGCAAGAAACAAAAATGACGATGTGCATTTGACTACTAGCTGTGTGAGATCCTTTTTTTGTACCACCAAGAATCATTAAGTCAATGGATTCCTGTTTAAGCTAGATTGGTTTCTCAACCCTTTTTTCTTCGTCTTACAAATATAAAGCTTGGTACTTTCCCATCTTTTCTCTTTTCCCTTTTTCTTTATCTACACTCAACCTTGCATAAAATAAAGTATCAGTGCTGGCTTCACCGATATCCTTTCATAAACCTTCGACCCTACTCATATCATATACACTGTCTCTCTTTTACCTACGAACAGAAAATGCAACGTCAACGCAGTCAATCCTCATCCAGCTTCGCCGCCACCCCTTACACCAGAAAACGAACCCACCTAAAGCCAAGTCAAGTCGCTGTCCTTCAAGAGTCCTTCGTCACTAACGCTTTACCTGATGCCGCCATGCGAAGCCATCTTGCTCGGGAACTAGAAGTTAGCGAACGAACTATCCAGATTTGGTTTCAAAACCGCCGAGCCAAAGCTCGAAAGTCAGAAGCCTATTCGATCGATCAAGACATGTCATCCTTAATCCCTAACGTGCGCACCGGTTGGATCGAACCACCATTACTCAATAAGAACAACATCACCTCTTCTGCTGCACCCTCCTCGTCCACTTACCAAGATACCTTTCGATCCATGATTACCCCTGAATCCTTCCTCGGTGATTTCAAACCCCGCCAGACGTACCACCCTTTTGGTTTTGACCAGCAACAACGCCTTCGTTCGTTTAGTTCCATGCCTGAAAAGCAACCCTCTTTCACACCCTTTGGTATGCTTACTCGGGCTATGTCTGAAGGAACAGATCGTCAAGGTAAGAAAACCACATGTTTTTTTCATGCATCTTCCCTTTTTATATTCAAACCCCGGTTTCCTTTTCTAGTGATCCACCTTCCCATCCCCGTCAATGCGCTGCGAATCGGAACCTGGGCAAGATTTATGTCACTGACACCACAAAACGAATGGGATCTCGTCTGCTATTGTCATCCATTGGAACGCATGATGGTTTGGCAAGTAGAAGACGGTGGCCACAAATTCCGCATCGAGCTCGACTTTGACCAGATCAACCAAATGCGACTCAGCCAGGTCCCTCTGAATGCAACAACAACCGTGGGCCAATTAGAAGTCGATATAAACCAACAGCAGCAAACTCGGTTCGGTATGCGACAATCAGACCACCAAAGTGGCGGTGGTCAGCCGGACGATTGGGTGCGATGTGGCGATTTCTCGGAAAACAAGCAAGCAAGCGTGGAGACGATGCATGTGCTCCAAGGCAATTACGAAGCGCTGAAGCATGCCCTTTTGGATATCGTGAATATGGTAGCAGAGCTTTCGCATAAGTTGGTGTTACCGCCCCCTTCTTTGGATGTCTCCTCTCATGGTGTGGGCGCTAGTGGTGTTACTGCTGCCGCTGCTGGGTATGATGATCTATCTGTATCCCCTTGCTCAACCCCAGAACCTGCCCCAACAAGTACAGCCTCAACCAATATGATGATGGTCATGATGGCCGGAATGAATGATCCTCAGCATCATGCAGGACCGATCAAAAAGGAAATGCTCGGTCTCGCCTCAACGTCATCCCTCATGCCCACCGCACCTCCGCCTCCACCTCCTTTTGAACAGATGCAGCAGTATTATATGCAACTCTTTCAGCACCAACAACAACAAGAACAGCATACTCCCTCTTCCGTCTTCATGTAATCAGCCCTCCCCCTCTATATCATAGCCTATTCTTCTACATACTTTCTTTGCTTAACACATTATCTTCTTCTTTGATCTCATCATTATCAATAAAAGTCATACCACTGGGTCGCCAACTGGTTTTTGCTTCCCATCCTTATCTGTCAGAGCGCAAAAGTCTAAATCAGGTACGACAAAGCTATATTTTCAAACGCCACCATTTTTTGTTTCTGTGGTGTAGGATGAGTTCACTTTTTTGGGGGGAATGCTACAGACAAAACCATACGGACAGAACCAACCTGCGTATCCTGAATTTTGCTGACAATAAGGACTTACATGGCGGGGGACTCTCTGAGTCCCTGGCTTCAGCCCCGGTCATAGATGGGGCTCAACTTGAAATGAAGATAAAACCGCCCCTACCCACACACTCCTCCAACAATGTGTGCCTATGCACTCTAGATTTCAAACCCCGATTGTCTTATAAGATTTTTTTTTCGCCCGTGCTATCATTTTGCTCCTTCTTCCCCTCGTCATTACTTTTTCGCCACCATTGTCATTCTCTTTACTCCACGACGTCAAACGAACGAAACGAACGAACGAACGAACGAGCAAACGAACGAACGAACGGTAACTCCTCCCTTCTCACGCCATGCTTATCTTTTGCCTACCATTACTAACTTTTTGCCTTGTGCATCGTTCCTTCTTCTTTTGACACTAGATCGGCTACGACGATGACGACGGCAATAGGGACGACGACGATGCTAATGACGACTCCACCACTGCTTCATGTCGCCCAAAAAGGCTCTTTTTAAAATTTTCAAATGTAAAAAACAGGGGGAAACCCTCGCAATTTTTTTTTAGGTACACCCCATTCCATTGTAGAATCTTGTAGTCCAAGTTACTAATAAAAGTATACCAATTCTGTGCCCATATCCTTCTGCTGCTATCTCTGATACTTTTACACAGCTTGGCCGCCTTTGTCTACCTCCATTTGCTGGGTTTTTACAGTAGTTTAGTCCTTCTCATTACAACCCGTCGCCATTTACACATTAGCTTTACTCCGGCCTCAAATATAGCCTGTACCATAGCCCATTAATCCTACTGTATCAATAAAACTTTGTAGGTATGCGAATATAGACCTTACAATCATGTACATGTCATTAGATTCATTACAACTAGTAAATCAACGGTGTTTTAGGAGTTGTCAATGATGAGCTACTCATCTGTAGTTTGGTTTTTATAAAGTACATGGTATTGTCATGGTTATGGATTTGAGAAAGGTCTTTCGTAAGATGATTCAAGTAGGTTTTATTGATGTGATGGGTCTAATGGGCTATGGTACAAACTATGTCTTAGGCCCTAGTTAAGCTAATGTGTAAATGGCGCGGGTTGTAATGAGAAGGACTAAGCTACTGTAAAAACCCAGCAAATGGAGGTAGACAAAGACGGCCAAGCTGTGTAAAAGTATCATAAATAGTAGCAGAAGGGTATAGGCAAAGAATTGGTATACTTTTATTAGTAACTTGGACTACGAGATTCTACAATGGAATGGGGTGTACCTAAAAAAAAAATTGCGAGGGTTTCCCCCTGTTTTTTACATTTGAAAACTTTAAAAAGAGCCTTTTTGGGCGACATGAAGCAGTGATGGAGTCGTCATTAGCATCGTCGTCGTCCCTATTGCCGTCGTCATCGTCGTAGCCGATCTAGTGTCAAAAGAAGAAGGAACGATGCAAAAGGCAAAAAGTTAGTAACGGTAGGCAAAAGATAAGCATGACGTGAGAAGGGAAGAGTTACCTTTCGTTCGTTCGTTTGCTCGTTCGTTCGTTCGTTTGACGTCGTGGAGTAAAGAGAATGACAATGGAGGCGAAAAAGTAATGACGAGGGGAAGAAGGAGCAAAATGATAGCACGGGCGACAAAAAATCTTATAGACAATCGGGGGTTGAAATCTAGAGTGCATAGGCACACATTGTTGGAGGTGTGTGTGGGCAGGATCGTGTTTTTGAGTTTCAATTTGCAGCAGATCCCTAACATATCAGAGCGAGCATGCTACTACATTCTCATGCTATGATGTGGACTTACCTTTTGAATGTCAAATACGCTGGATCAGAGAAAATTGAATGCTGCCAAATGGGATAGAAGGGGAGGAGTTCCATCATGTGCACCGAGTCTTGTATAAAAGTCTTCCTGAACATCATGATCACCTGTACAAATGCATTTTCAGCGACGGTAGGTTGAATAAGATCGCCAGGACTGAGTTCTTTAGCCGCCAGTCGGTCATGTCATTCGTCGATCGCCAGGAACAACTTTTCGCAGAGGCTGGTAGGTGGGTTAAGGGCGGCACGTGCAAGATAAAAGAATCGAACATATGTGGGGAAGCATGCCATTGATCGCACCAATTCTCTTGGAAGGTTGGTGAGATATGCGCCGTTTATCGTTATATTGTTCCATCGGCCTTGGCGTCCTATTTGATCCACGTTCGCACACACGTTACCCGCCATACGAGCTGGTGAGCCCCAATTGATATGTGCCTTTTTGTTGTACCTGGTATCAGGAGAAGAGAGGGCCTTTGCCGATCGATTCCCGATGAGAAGAGTAAGGCCATTCCTGTGCCTGACGCAGCGGTTTTATCTTTATTTCAAATTGAGTTCCCGCTATGCCTGGAACTCGAGTCAAGGACCCAGAGAGTCCCCCGCCATATAAGTCCTCATTGTCCGCAAAATTCAGCATACGTTCTGTCACGGTGGTTCTGTCTGTAGCATTCCCCGCCCATAAGCCTATTTCGAAATTTCGACTTTCATTTTTTTTGGATCTGCCCATGTGGACCTGCCCCTAGAATTCCCCCTTTTCATGGGTGATGGTCCATCCTTTTTTTTCAAAATGTGACATTTGGAAAATTTGGTGTTTTGAACTGGAGGATGCCAGAAACACATAGTGCTTGTGTAGACAGAACGCAAAAGACAAAGCAATCAAGTTAAAAAGTGAGATTCGCTCATTCATACACTTGATACAGGGCCAAATCCGTATCGTACACACACACACAAAAAAAAAAAAGTCAAGTCAGAGATACAGAAGCGGAGTCTCGGTCCCTTCGCTCAAGTTCCGCTCTAGAAATCGAGACAGTAGTCAAGGAGATGGTTTGAAGTAAGTTTTATTGGCTGAATGAGACTATATTTAAGCTATAATAAGGGGAGTAGTGATGTTTAGCAGTGGAATGACTACAGAATCTACAATGGAAAGGGAGTGCATCTAAAAAAAATTAGAGGGGTTGCAATCCCTAATCTAACCGCATGCCCATCCAATCCTGGTGCCAGAGAGCATATATCCGTTGTCATCCTATTCGATCTGCTAAGAAAAAAGCGAGCAATGATGCAAAAGGCAAATGTTAGTCATGGTAAGCCAAAGATGTACATGACGGTGAGAAGGGGAGCGTTACCATGCACTCGTCGTGAAGGTCGTTGTATAGGGCGAGTCGTTCGCAGTGCTGCATAATGTCGATGGAAAGAAAAAAAAGTGATAAAGAAGCAAAGAAGAAGCAAAGAAAGTGATTAACGCAAAAGTAATTTTTTAGTGACCAAAAGCGGAATTTGAAATCCAGTGGGGCTGCAAATCACACAGTGAGCCAAGTCCGAACCTTGCGTACAAAAAGTCAACGTCAGGAGAGCAGGGCAAAACGAGTTCACAGGGTGATAGCGCAATGCTAGATTACACCATCCGATAAAATAACTGCCACTGATCCGATTTAGAGCCGACGGAACCCAACGTAATCTGATTGAGGGAACGCTGGCGATGTTGACCAACTGGACCTTTCAATACCAACTTGCGGCGATCATGTCCAAGTTTAGCAGGTGTAGAAGTATTGAGCACACCCTTCTTCCCCCTCCCCTATAACTTCCAACCGTATGCATATCCCATACATTCCATAGATCGCGATCCGTTCCTCGGATTCCGTTATGAGTCATCCAAACCCTCCGTCTGCGACACTGTCCCGATGTCATATACCACCCTAGATTTGACCCTCTACACATCCACATCCAGACAAATGATACCAACGAGTTTTATTTTCAAGGCGATAAAGTACAAAGCACACTATGTCTAACTTGGTAACTAGAGCTAGAGCTACCAAAGGGAAGAGGGTCAGTATCTGTATCATTATCACGTGCGTCGGTCCCTTTCTTTCTCTTACCTTCTATTTTCCAATCATCCACAGTGTCCCATTAGTTCTTGCGTTCAAAGTAAGTAGAGTTGTTCATATAGACAATGCTGTTATCCAATACCCATTCTCCCACGTTCAAATACTTTTGTACATAAGAGCGGATATCTTCATTTTCGATCATCGTTGTCTTGGGTCTAGGTGATGATAAAGAAGAAGCATCAGGTGAATGATGCTGGGGCCCCATGGCTTTTAGGCATTGTTTTCAACTTACTGTAAACCTGTGTTGCGTTTCACACCAGCGAGAACGGCAGATACTAGAACGGCATCGGCTGTTAAATGGATAAGTTTCCCCCACATTAGATTCGGTATATCGAGAAGAAGGAAGAAAGAGAAGTCGGGATGGAAAAATCTTTATGAGGGCAAAGATTTAAAAAAAAAGCGGGGTTTGAAATCGGAAGGGGATCAGGTACACTTTATTTTCCAAAGACAAGGTATAATACAACAAACTAAAAAAAACATTCTATTTTATGAATCTATTCATACAGCCACAGAGCCCAATCTAAAGAATGATATTCCCACCAAGCATGGACGTAGTCGCAGCACCAAGTAGACCACCAATGCCACCATCGATCGGTTGTTGGCTCTCCAAAGCGCAGCCATAACTTTTCCCGGGCATCCAACCAAACAGCACGGGCGCAATCATGAATCATCAGGGCGTAGTTTTTACGAGAGGATACGGAAGGAGGTCGAAGGGATTCATCCAAATGACGCAAAAGATCGGAGGTTTTCAACAGGAGCAGCATGACCCGAGGTAACGTGGCAAGGATGTCGGCGATCTTGTGAAGAAAGAGCCCTGTGCGCCCAGAGACCCGTGAGACTTCCACAGTGCTTTTCAAGGAGGACAAATTAGCCGCTTCGATGGTGTGCCATTCCCGGCCCGTCAAGAGTGAGGCAAACAGGCGATGTGATTGTTGTCGGCAGCCCAGGCGACTGGCGTATAATTCAATCCCAGCTTCATCACCCCGAATCAAACTGGTCCATAGGTGGGCATAATCCAATCGCATATCATGATCGAGGGTTCGGTATTGTCCATGGTCCAGTAACACTACGTCAAAGTTGAGTCTATGCTTTTGTCGTGTCGTATTAGGTCGTATGAGGATATTGCCGGGATCTAAAGATGAGGAGCCACAGTAAGAAGAATGTCTGATAGAGGGGTGTTCATCACTTACGAGGATCACAATGGACAAATCTAACAGGACGAATCGATTTACAGTGAGTACAAATGCGTACAGATCCATCAACACACTCTTATTTTTTATCTTACCCATGTATAAACATCATCTTGGAGAAGATTGTAGTGATTTCAGACGATACTTGGAGAGGATCAATGTGGTGTGAGCGCATGTAGTCCAAATCATCGGGTCTGGCGCCTTCAATGACTACACAAAAAAAGAGGATGAGACCACAACATCGATTACTAGCAGGCTTCACTTACATTCCATACACAAGATCCTACGTTGGGCCCAGAGGATACGAGGAATCACCAAAGCCAGATCGTCTTCACTGCCGCCATGAAAGTTCCTATCGACCTGCCTTGCATTGTTTGCTTCATTCACAAAGTCCAGTTCCAGAGGCAAAGCGTCCTGCATTTCCTGTAAGATCCATTCAAAGCCAAAGTCCGGGAACACCCACTTGATACACCCCACAATAGCTTGGACGGTTTCCAGATCCATCTTACAGAATTCGTCCAGTCGAGGATGTTGTAACTTGACCGCCACCCATTCTCCTGTCGACGCCAACCTAGCCTTGTGCACCTGAGCCAGCGACGCCACACCCAACGGATGATCCCAATCAAACACATCAAACACTTGTTCCAGAGGTAAACCATAGTCTGTCAAAAAGAGGTGCTCGAGTTCTTGGCGAGTGCTTGTCGGATCGCATCGGTCCTGTAACACTTCCAGTGTCGATGTCCATTCGATCGGTAAAATGTACTTCATCGCAGAGATATGTTGCCCAAGCTTGACGTAGATGCCACCCAGCTGTTGAAGACCGTCCAGGACCCGTTTGGCGCTTTTCAAGTGGCATTGTCGTTTCTTCACCTCCACCAGATCTTCGGCGTCTTGATTGTACCGGCAAGACAGATACCACCATTGATAGTCCAGCGCCACTTCAAGTCCCACCACACCAGCTTGACCAACACGGCGGATCGCCTTGACTGTGTGCACAATCCCAGATGTCGAATCACCATTGTCGAGATACAGGGTGCCGCCAAAAAAGATACTGCCGAAGAGAAGGACCTGCTTCCAATGCCGGGGTTGATGATGCTTGGTGCTGCGTATCGTTGACATGGATCGGCTAGGGGGGATCCAACAGCGATCCTTGAAGGGTTGTGCTTGCCATGGATGAGACAAGTGTGATCGTTCAACTGGGAAATGTCGCAGGTACGTGGATCGGAGACACCTCAGTAGCGAAGGCGGGTTGTTCAGCATAGCATTGATGGCCAGAGATCAAAAATTAAAAGAAGAGAGAGTTTTCCCAGCTGCGTTTTTTCTTTTTTCGAAAATGGGCGCCTTTATTGATTTTAATTCAACCTCCGCTTCAGTGGGCACCAGTGGGAAAGCGTCATACGGCAGACCCAACGATGTCTGCATTGATAGAGCCTGACAGGCCGACACATGGCGACATTGAATGCTATTCGTCAAAGTGGGAAGAATGTTTTGAGATACCTAGCCTCATGTATTGACAGGCTCTTGCAGTCTACATGAATGTGCACACAGACGCCGACAGATCGTTCGTGCGTTTGATCTGATCAACAGCAATAAAAAGGTTCCCTCGCCCAAATTTAAACCCAAGATCGGAGATGGTAATGTTCTAATCATAAAGAAGAGCAAAGTGTCATGGAGATGATGCTTTATTGATTGAATTAGGCTACGGTCAAGCTATGTGTCTAAGTGGGGGGAGGCAAAGGTAATAACAGGAGTCTTCATGGAATAACTGATGTAGTGTAATGAGCTACGGAATGAAGAAAGGGAGAGCTGGTCGGCGGCGCTAAAAGTACCAGTAGTAGTGTGCGCACGGAGTAGGCCAAGAGTTGGGGCACTCCAGAAGTACATTGGCTAGGGAATCTACCTTGGACAAGATGAGTGCAGAAGAAAAAAAAATTCAAGGGTTTCCCCATGTTTTTTACATTTGAAAATTTTAAAAAGGGCCTTTTTGGGCGACATGAAGCAGTGGTGGAGTCGTCATTAGCATCGTCGTCGTCTCTATTGCCGTCGTCATCGTTGTAGCCGATCTGGTGTCAAAAGAAGGAGGAACGATGCAAAAGGCAAAAAGGTAGTAATGGTTAGCAAAAGATGAACATGACGTGAGAAGGGGGTAGTTACCGTTGTTCGTTCGTTCGTTCGTTCGATTGCTCGTTCGTTCGTTCGTCGTCGTCGTGGAGTAAAGAGAATGACAGTGGGAGGCAAAAAAGTAATGACGAGGGGAAGAAGGAGCAAATAATAGGGTACGGCGGGAAAATTCTTTCTTATAACCTTTTTAAAACCCCGACAACCGCTCAAGTGGTACATGGTCGTATTCCCTTGATGGTAAGGCACCGGAATGTACGCAAGTAGAGATGTCTTACACCCTTTAAAAAGTTTAGAAGCAGTAGGGTCGTATGCTCGCATCCTCATTGTGTAAGGCACAGGATGGTGGAAAGGGTAAAAGTATCGGTTCCTTCATTTCATGCAGGCTTGACAGCGGAGTATGAATCCCATACACGGGCGGATGCATCCAATTGTGATTTGGTGCACCTCGAACTCGGTTGTACGTCCCTTGCTGCTTGACCATATGGTTATTTCGAAACTGGATGGTTTTTTTTGTGTGCTTTCTTGAGATGTGGCCTTTTTTTTCCAAGTCCACTATGACTACAAAAACCCCTGAATACCCATCCAACAATGCTCCTCCTTTCGATCCGTTCTTTGGTGTCATTCTGTCCACCACATTTCACATAGACATCAACTCTGAAAATTGCATACATATTGGTGGATAATGAGTCATATTGCTCTCTCGAGAACCATCCCGCGGCCCAGCCATTCTAGGAACGGTCAAAGATATGGAAGCAAAGTCATGACTCTACTCGGTTATAAAACAGATACTTCACATTGATTTATTCAAACGCAACGGATCAATCATTCAACTACATGCTGTGATAAAGTGAGAGTGGGGTGGGTGCTAAGTTTAATGAAGGGGTTGATGGACCTATGTAAACGACGGGGTATCAAAGGGTGTTCGATGGTCTAAGCTAAGTTGGTAGTAATTTTCTAAGAGTGACACTAATCCTTGTTCCACGGACGACCATTTCATCGCCCACAATATCGACTTCCCGTTCAGCGATCCCATGTTCCCAATAGTAGCGTGCAGGTCCCGATAGTACAAGAATGTCCCCCGGTCTAAGTAAGATATCAATAGCCGTTGCATCGTCAGGGCTCGTCGGTTGTGTGGTTGAGTATCCTTGTTGAATGGCTTGTTGTGGATTGGCCGCCGGTTTCATAGTCATACAGCAGCTTGACAGGAGAGACAGTACAACGATGCCATCATCGAATCTAAATAGTAAGAAAGAGTGAGTTGAGAGCGTCCCATCATGCCACCACCGGTCCCTTACTTTGCCAAGTCTATGTGACTGATCAATCCTTCACCTATAGAGAAGAAAAGCTGGTAAATGAGTGCTACTGTTACTGCTTTCCATACCTTTGTTGTAACGATTATATATCGCCTGGTCAAAAAGAGGCGCTCGACTGGCAAGGGACACCGGCAGGACATTGCTTTCTTTAATATACGCCGCCAGTTCAGTTAAATGAGACCCTAGATTTCCGAAACGCATTGCTTGATTGCCTTGGCCAAAGATATCAGCATCGATAATAGCTTGAGTTAAGGCCATTTGTTGAGAATGATCAAGGGCGCCATGCCACAACGACAAGCCAGGAATCTGATCGAAGATTTCCACATTATCGTTCGCTTCGTCCATAAGAGTCGTTGTTCTGCAGTGTAGGTTGGTGGAGCCGGTGTCTTCGGCATAATCTTCATCGTCTGACCCAAACAGATCTTGCCACATTACAATAGAGAAAGAAGAAAGACAATGTTCGAAATGAAAAAAAAATTCCCCCTCATTAATCTTGCCTGCCAAATATTCAAAACCCGCTTGGCTACAAGAATCACTTTGGCCTATCAAACCATTTACTTGCTTCTTCTTTGCTTCTCCATCACTTTTTTTCTTTCCATCGACATTAGCACAGCACCGCGAACGACTCACTCTCTATATAACGACTTTAACGACGAGCACAGTGTAACTCCCTCCTTCTCACCATCTTGTCCATCTTCTACTTACCATGGAAGGGAAACTCTCGCAACTTTTTTTAGGTGCACTCACTTATCCATTGTAGATTCTGTAGTCATTGCACAGTTGAAATTCACTTTTCTTTTGCCCACTCTCCTTTGGACACCACCACTGACCATTTTGGCACCGCTGACTAGCTTTCCTCTTCTTCATTCGGTAGCTCATTACACTGTATCAGCCATTCAAGTCCTGCACATGCCTTCGCACCTCCCTCCTTATAGCTTAAACATAATCTTCTTTAGCCAATAAAACTTACTTGAAACCATCTCTATGAATACCTCTTCGATTTGTAAAACCAAACTTGGGTGAAGGGAGCGAGGTTGGTTCCGTTACTGTTGCTCTGACTTGATTTTTTTTTGTGTGTACGATACGAATTTGGCTCTGTGTCAAGTGTATGAAGGAACGAATCTCACTTTTCAGCTTGATTGTTTTGTCTTTTGCATCCTCCAGTTCTAAAAACCAAATTTTCCAAATGTCGCTTTTTGAAAAAATCGGGCAAAGCCCCGTTCCCACACGAAACGTCCAGCGCTCTATATACTGTCGCGGGGGTTCAAAACTCGCTAAGGGGTGTGCATTCCCCCTTTGGAATTTTACAGTACTTTGGTATTCAGCTTTTGCCTACGGCGTGTAATGCGGCCTACGGCGTATAGGTTGGGATTCTACAGTAATGTGGTATTCAGATTTTGCCTACGGCGTGTATGCAGCCTACGGCGTATAGGTTGGGATTCTACAGTACTTTGGTATTCAGCTTCTGCCTACGGCGTGTATGCAGCCTACGGCGTATAGGTTGGGATTCTAGAGTTTTAATAGCAGGTAGCAGAGATAACAAGAGTAAGGTAAAACCGATGCTTTATGCCTTGTCCATGTAAGAGACGAAAAACCTTCACGACAAAGTCTGAACCCTTGGGATTCTTGACCTAATTTCCTTGAGTGGTCACTCCACATGTAAGAATGGATCCTTTCTCATCATTTTCGATTCCACTCTTTTTAGGTACTTCACATACGATGTACATATGCTTAGTTTTTCCTGTCGGCATTTGAAAATCATCTTTTGTTGCGTTTCGAATCCCGACATGAAAAAATGATATGCTGTGAGTAAAGGCGTAAAGCCACGAAGATGTTTTCAAATAGATTTTATTGAGTGAATGGGACTAGGTGCAAGCTATAAGAGGAGTGGGGGATAAGGTAAAGGTATGTACAGGACTTGTAATGGCTAACCTAGTGTCATGACCAAGAGAATGAAGGGGGAAGAGTCGACCGGCGGGGAAGCAAAGAATAGATAAATGAAGAAGTAAAAGGGAAGGCAACAAAAGGAAAAGTAAAAGAGAATGCAAAAAAGGAAATCGGTGTTTCAAGCCCTTTTATGCCAGGTGCGACCGTATTATAACTTTTGCCCCAGACAAGGCTTCTCCCTGTGACATACATCTTCCTGTGACATACACCTTCCTCTGACATACATCTCCCTGTGACATACACCTTCCTCTGACATACACCTTCCTCTGACATACACCTTCCTCTGACATACA
>LT554473.1:128070-139435 GCA_900079185.1 Absidia glauca
GTGTACCAACGTGAGTGTGCTGAATATTTCGTTGAGTGAGATGTTGAGGATAATGTCCTTTTTCGATAGCGCCATGTACTGATCCATTTCCAAAGATTCGTAAAAGTCGCTGACTTCGCATAGTTCGTTCAAAAACTTGTTGATCCTGAGCTTGTTGTCCTCCACAAACGAATTCGTCGGTAACATGTAAGCTTCTTTGGCGTAAGAGGGTCGATTGGCCAGGTTTTGTAACATCTTTGCAATCTATAAAGGATAGGATGAGGGGGTATGTATTAGTTTAAAGTGAAAGGGGTGATGGACGGGAGAGAGAGACCATCTCTTCTTACCAGAGTCAAAGTCCGCCGAGGGTACTTTCCAGGGGCATTTTCCATCAACATGTAGGCTCTTGGGGTCACAATGGCGGGATTGATGAAGCGTAAGAAGAAGAAGCCACCAATCATAGAGCACACCGAGAATTCTGATGCTTGAGGGTTTTTGCGCTTTGTCAAGGATCGAATCTGTTTACATATCCACCGAATACCATAAGGCACATTGTCCACCGAGGAGATGATCGTTGTCAGGAAGCTTTCGGCGATCTCCACCAACATTTTCAAGCGAGGCTGGATGATGGCTTGGACATCTGGATTAGCGGCAGCAATATCAGGGGTTACACTTTTGGGCATGTCATCTGGTAATGAGCCAGAATCCTGTTCGATCTGAGCCACCATTTGTTCATAGACCTAGTCATAAGGAGAGAAAGAAATCAAGGAGAAGCATTAAATCACTGTGATAGTGTACCTTTTCTTATAAGAGAGTTACCTTCAATGGGTTGATTTCAAGATTGAGATCCTTGTGTTCCACCAGACTTGTGATCTTTTCCGCCAAAGTAGATTTCAAATAAGATTGACCAGGACCACGTCGAGTATAGGTAGTCATCATTCGAGAAACAGGTGTATTTGCACGAAGAAGAGATCCAAATTCAGTCGATGTTTCAAATTGGGCAGCCAGCACGTTCTACATTGCATTGTCCCCAATGAAAGGGTCAAGTTAGTACACTAGATCCGACAAAAGCTGTGTGTTTTACCTGAAACATAGTGAGCAAAAGATGCTCTTCACGACTTTCATATTGGTTTCCGTATAGTGTAAACATCACAGTTTCCAAGAGAGTATCGATTTCGGAGAGGCTGACCATGCGACAAAGGGTGGCTATATGGCGAGGTTCGCTTTGGAGAATGAAGAAGAGATTGCCGTACTGTTGAAGCTTCCTATCATCTGGATATACATCGTCACCGCCATCACCTTGTTCTTCCAGATGAGATGCCATTTCCGTGTGCTAAAACAGGCCAATAGTATCTATGAGTAAGAGCCACTGTATTGTAAATTTCTTTTTCTTACCTCGGCCAAAGCAATGCGGTTCTGAATCAACAAAGCTATACGAGAATCGAGATAGCGGACATCCCGTTCCAATACAAAGTTCTTTTTCGATTGACCCGATATCTTTGACTTGAGTTCTCGTAGTCGACGTTGTGCTGTAAGGAAGAAAGGAAGAGTAAGTTGACAGTGGGTGCTTCATGCTACACAAGTGACTTTTTACCTTGAGCCAAATCATCTTCCACTTCATTGTCTTGTTCAGCAGCCATGGAGTAGAAAGCAGAGACAGAGTAGCGTTTCGAGCCTCTACCCGCTTTACTACGGTTCGAATGGTGATTATTAGCAGCAGCAGCAGCGACCGCCCTGGTCACTACTTGCGAATGATTAGTGGTGTTGGTGGTGGTGGTGGTGGCCGCTGTTGAAGGGGATGGGTAGCCATATGATTGCACCATACCGTTTTCACGATCAAGCATATAATATTATCAAGTAAAAGGATAGTGGAGATTAAAAAGTGGAAAAATGACAACAAGAAAAGTAAAGAAGAGAAAGGGACGATGAAATGAAAAAGGGGATAATCAAGAAAGAAATAAGGAGGCGGAGTTTGAAATTTATAATTAGATGCTTCAAGCGCAGGATAATTGGAGGTGGAGGTGGTGGTGTGGGGCGCCTATGTAGGGACATGGATGAGGGTAGTAAGCAAATCATGTGAGCAACAGCATTACATCAACGAGCACACGCTGTTTATTCACTAGCCACAGGTAAAAAGTCAATACTAAGAGTAGGTAGGGGGCTAGCCAGCTAAAGGGTATCACGGTGAAGAAGTAGAGAAGGTCCTTGCACGAGGATACAGGGTCCACCAGCAATCACATTCAAACCAAGCTCTTGAGCACACTCCAAGACGCTGTTGTCTTCGGCTCCAGGCTGAAGCCATACATTGTCAATGCCAAGTCGTTTGCAATCTTTCAGGACACCTAAAGTGATGTTTGGAGGGGTGATAATTGATACAGAGGTGTGTTGAGGATCTTCTAGTTGATCTACAGACGACACCGTACGGATGCCTTCAATTTCGGATTCCTTCTATATAAAAGTGTTAGATGTTAAAGAGAGAGCACGGGCGAGAATGTCCTTTTCAACTTGCGGGATGCACAGGAATCACAGGTAGCCCTTTGCTTTGGTACCATCGCAGCACCTTATTTCCATACTTTGCACGAGAGGTACTTGCGCCAACAACAGCGAATTGTGAATTCGAAATGAATCGTTGAGTGAGCGACATTGGGATTGGAGAAGAAAAGTAAAAGTCCTGCCCCCCAGAAAATTCCTCGTCATGCCCGTGCCAACCAAATATTCAAACCCCGATTATGCCTACAAAGGCCCACTTTTTCCTGTCACTCCATTTCTTTGTTTCTTCTTTGCTTCTTCATCACTTTTTTTTCCATCGACATTGGAACAGCTAACGACTCAACTTCTATACACCGACCTTTAACGACGTACACAGGGTAACGCTCACCTTCTCAGCATCTTGTCCATCTTTAGCTTACCATTACTAACTTTTTGTCTTTTGCATCTTTCCTCTTTCTTTTGACACTAGATCGGCTACGACGATGACGACGGCAATAGGGACGACGACGACGCTAATGACGACTCCACCACTGCTTCATGTCGCTCAAAAAGGCACTTTTAAAATTTTTAAATGTAAAAAACATGGGGAAACCCTCGCAATTTTTTTTTAGGTGGACTCCCATTCCATTGTAGAATCTCGTACTCCAAGTTACTAATAAAAATATACCAATTCATTGCCCACAACCTTCCGCTACTATCACTGATACTTTTACACAGCTTGGCCGTTTTTGTCCACCTCCATTTGCTTACATTTACAGCAGTTTAGTCATTCCCATTACAATAGCTTGTTGTCATTAGACATTAGCTTAACTACGACCCCAAACATAGCCTGTACCATAGCCCTTTAATCCTATCCCATCAATAAAGCCTACTTGAATCATCCTACGAAAGACGTTTCTCAAATCCATAACCATGACAATACCATGTACTTATAAAAACCAAACAACAGATGAGTAGCTCATCTTTGACAACTCCTAAAACACCATTGGTTTACTAGTTGTAAAGAATCTAATGACATGTACATGATCGTAAGGTCTATCTTCGCATACATACAAAGTTTTATTGGTACAATATGATTAATGGGCTCTGGTACAGACTAAGTTTGAGGCCGGAGTTAAGCTAATGTGTAAATGGCGACGGATTGTAATGAGAATGACTAAACTACTGTAAAAATCAAGCAAATGGAGGCGGACAAAGACGGCCAAGTTGTGTAAAAGTATCAAAGATAGTAGCGGAAGGGTATGGGCTAAAAATTGGTACAGTTTTATTAGTAACTTGGACTACGAGATTCTACAATGGAATGGGAGTCCACCTAAAAAAAAATTGCGAGGGTTTCCCCATGTTTTTTACATTTAAAAATTTTAAAAGTGCCTTTTTGAGCGACATGAAGCAGTGGTGGAGTCGTCATTAGCGTCGTCGTCGTTCCTATTGCCGTCGTCATCGTCGTAGCCGATCTAGTGTCAAAAGAAAGAGGAACGATGCAAAAGACAAAAAGTTAGTAATGGTAAGCAAAAGATGAGCAAGACGTGAAAAGGGAAGAGTTACCACTCGTTCGTTCGTTTACTCGTTCGTTCGTTCGTTTGTCGTCGTGGAAAAAAGAGAATGACAATGTGGAGGCAAAAAAGTAATGACGAGGGGGAAGAAAGAGCAAAAATGAAGGACGCGGCAAAAAAAGTTCCTTGTAGTCAAATCGGGGTTTGAAATCTAGAGTGCATAGGCACACATTGTTGGAGGAGTGTGTGGGCTGGGGCGGTTTTATCTTCATTTCAAATTAAGCCCCATCTATCACCGGGACTGAAGTCAGGGAATCAGAGAGTCCCCCGCCATGTAAGTCCTTATTGTCAGCAAAATTCAGGATACGCAGGTTGGTTCTGTCCAGATGGTTCTGTCTGTAGCAATCCCCTTTTCCAAATGGCGGGGTTTGGAAAATTTCAAAATTTGAGCTTTTTGAAAACTGATCGGTTTTGAGCCCCCAATTTTTTGTAAAGAGTTTCTCATTTCTCAAAACCGAGATAACCAACCCACCGTCAAATTTCACAGGTAACACAATGTAATGCATCTTTATCGACGTATACCGAGAAACATGCATTTATATGTTGTATGAGTCCGTGAACGCTATACAAGATGCCCCCAAAAAGTGACTGATTGGAGAGGTATCAAAAAAGACAATTTACTCAAGGAAATCCGATGCTCTTGGTATCGATCGATAGATACAATGCACTTCTGGGTCTATGTTAAATTTGACGGTGGGTTGTCTATTTCGTTTGCAAGAAAATTGGGATTCAAAAAAAGGGAGACTTTTTTCAAAGGGACGATGGTCTGTCCTTTTTTTTTAAATGGCGGAGTTTCACATTGTAAACTTTTGATCCCCATTTTTTTGGTAAAGAGTTGCTTGTTTCTCAGGACCGAGATGGACAACCCACCGTCAAATTTCACATGATAAACGATGCAGCGGAATCTGGGTTTCTTCGCTTACGTTTGGCTCTAGGAATCGCAACAATGGTCATGGAGATGGTTTCAAGAAAGTTTTATTGAGTGATGGGACTATATTTGAGCTATATGAGGGAGGAGGAGGCTATGTAGGCATATACAGGACTTGGAATGACTATTCTTGCACCCAATCCCTAATCTAACAACATGTTAATCCAGTCCTGGTGCCAGAGAGCCTATATCCGTTGTCATCCCATTCGATCTACTAAGAAAAATTGGAGCAATGATGCAAAAGGCAAATGTTAGCAATGGTAAGTCAATGATGGACATGATGCTGAGAAGGGGATAGTTACCCTGCGTTCGTCGTTTATGGTCGTTGCATAGAGAATGAATTGTTCGTGGTGCGGTGCTAATGTTGATGGAAAGAAAAAAGTGATGAAGAAGCAAAGAGTAGGAAGAAGGGAAAAACTGGTTCTTTGTCGCCAGAAGCGGAGTTGGAATGTTGGCCACTTTTATTTTTTGCCCTGTTCTATCTAATCTAGCAGTAATCTAAGCACAACCCCCTTCCCCTTTGTCCGTCCTTCGCGGAAGATCTAAAAAAGCAACCAGAGAGTCAAATAGTAGTATGAATAGCATCATACACATTCAATGTAGTTACAACTTACCAGTTTGGCCCCTTCGGGTAGGTATTCTGGATGCTTGATGAATTCAAATTGCTACATTAATTCATAAATGGGGGGGGGTTAGATCGACATGCATGTTTTTGCCTGATAGAACTACTTACCACAGTTGCCCGATCGCCCGTCCGAAGCACCTTTTGTTCAAAATGTGTAATTTGAGCAGTTTGACGCACCGAGCCGCAATGCACCATGGCTTGATACTTTTTCTTGATGGTGGTCGAATGGTACAGTATCCGTATTTCCGCTTCAAATCGCCGAGAGACCTTTGGAGGAGGCACATCCTTGTCGCACGCCACCAAGACCATGCCTTTGCGCACCATTTTCCTCCGTACGTTTTTCAATGCAAAAGTGACGCTTTGCCCAGCCCGCGCCGTAGGTACAGAGATCCGTTTGCGCTGGATGCTTTTGATGGTGGTCGTTGTAAATTGGCCAAAGTAATCAGGTCCGTAAAGCACCTTGTCGCCCACATGGATGGTTCCCATTTTGAGACAGCCCGAAACCACTGTTCCGACGAAGGGCACCGAGAAGATATCGTTGATTTCAAAGTGGAAGGCACCGTTGGTGTTGTACTTGTTGACTGAGGGAAGGGCATTGAGGTAGGTTCGGAGCAGAGGCAGCCCTTCGCCTGTCACATTACTGACCTGGAATATAGGACACAAGCGCGAGTTGCTAAAGTGTTGCTAGGCAACAACAAAAAGACGAAGGAGAGCAAAGCAGTGTATTAGCATCTTTGTCGATTTGTTTGCTTGGTGCTTACCACACTATTCACCACGTCGTCGGTTGTTTTCACCAAGAGAGGAAGTTTTTGGCATGCCTTTGACTTGAGTATGGTTCGGAGATTCTTGATGGTGTCAGCCAGTACATTCGGAGGAGTACGATCGATCTTGGTGATGACAATAAACAGCGGTATCCCTAAAGATAATGCCAACCCCAGGTGTTCCTTTGCCATGCCTATAACCCCCGCATTCCCTCCAATAAGAAGCAATACAAAGTCCGGAGAGTTGCCAGTGATACCGAACACAGTCGTCTAATGATGATGCCGTATAGAAGAGACTGTGAGCGATGGAAGGCCCTGGCTTTATATTCTTATGTCTTTACACTTACCTTGAGATACTTTTCATGGCCAGCAAGATCAACAAAGCTGATGATTTTGGAAGCTTTGCTACAGATTTCGTCCCACCCCTTTCGGCCCGAATTTCCAGGATGTGGAACCATACATGATTTCGAGTCAAAGCCAATGATTTCCCCGCCGACACTTGAAGTCCGCCCCGATTCCCTTTCATGCAGATGTCTAAGAGAGAGAGAGAGAGAGATTAAGCTAGGGTAGAGTATGGCCTTGTATTTCTTACCTGAAAAGGCCCATGCGAGCCTTCCCTCGGCCATCATCTAGCACGTCCTGGGTCAACACACCAATAGTCGTTGACTTTCCTGCATCCTATACAGTATCGAGAGCATATAAAAAAAAAGTCAGCGAAGTATAGCCACCACAACTTGTTCTTACCACATTGCCCATGACAGCCACTCGGATTTCAAGCATATCTTCCACAGACGTCGGTATAATGCGAAACATCAGATGTCCACTATAGGTGTCACTCCTCGATGTCTTGTTAATACAGGCACAGTCCACCCCCAATTCGTTTGCCACCCGAAGAATCGTTTGTAAGCACCGGTCGTAATCATTTTTTGTGAGTTTCATAGGTGTTCCATCATCTATAGGGCGGAATAAAGTGGATAGTGAGTGACCTGGTGTATGCATGCCCACTTTTACCTTCGATCCCAAGTTCAAATAGCGTTTCCCCGCCGCCTTCTTTTATCCGCATTGACAAAAAGTCTTTCAAGACGAGAATGTCTTGTTCTTGGCTGCTCAAAAGACGGGTCTATGTATCAGAAGGGCCAGGAAGGGCGGTTACAGCGAAGGCATGTTCATGTCATTGAGGCGCTCCCATGTCTACATACCTTGAGAGTTCGTTCGTGCATCACATGAGGCTCGCCAGTCCCGTCGTTCGTTGTGCTGTATTCGGAGTTATACTGCTTTGAGTCCAGAGTTAGCAAAGCCAAACGAGCGTCAAGTTGGTCTCCTTTATCAATCGTCATAGAATATATATACAGATAGGTAGATAGTGTAGTGTGGCACGTTGGTTAATGGAGCAATGAGGCGGTGTTGAGAAGATCAGCAATGTCGAAGAAGGGGAAAAGAGGAAAGAAACCCTCTCAAAAGCATTTGCCCACTTTATCCCTAATTTTCTTGAGCGGAGTTTGTAATTAAGATCGCCCACCTTGGAACTGGCAGGGTCATAGGCTGAACAGTGGAATGCATGTAGACACAAAGTTGTTAGATGACAATGGTGAAGGATATCACGTCGGTAGGATGCAGGGAACGATCCGTCCTCCGCAACTGCGGTATATAGTTGGAAATTTTATTTCCGTTTGGTTCTACAAGAGTGTGATTGGAAGAGAAAAAGGGGTCCAGTTGCCGGTTGGGGGAGAAAGGCGAGGTTTAAATACACTAGGCGTGGGAAGAAAGAACTTCCAGTTACTGATCCTGTCTTCATTAAGATAGTACAGGTACATGAAGGTAACCGTAATCATACACCCAACCTCATCCTACTAGTATTTGTATGACCATAAAAGGGATCATAGTTCATATCAGTATCATAGACCCAACCCTTTGTTTTCCATTCAACAACCAAGAAAAATCATCACTTGGAGTCACGATCAAGCTCCGCTATTTAAAGGGTCGAAAAGATTTTTTCCATTTTCTTCCTTCTTTCCCTTTTTCTTTACTTTTCACTTTTTACTTTATCCATAATGTCACTTCCCCAATTGAACGTCATTGATATCAAGGACAACTTGGCCTCTGCCCTCGATGTCAACAGCAGCAACTACGATAGTTTGGTCGTCCTCTTTGCCGACAAGACGAAACTGGCCCAAGTCGTTCCCAGCGTCAAGACCTACTTGGAACTCGATCAATCCTTCGGAAAGTCCATGCAAGTGATCTGCCCTGCTGATCAAAAGCCCTTCCCTCGTATTCTCGTTGCACCTCTTGGTACCATCTCCTCGGATGTTGATGATGCTCGACGTTTCAAAGGTAAGCAAACATGGACTGGCCATTAACAAGAAAAGGGGTGTATATACTAATGAACCCGACCTTTCTTCGATAGATGCTGCTTTCGAAGCGGGTAAGCGTGCCTTGGAAGCCGGATTCGTGAAGCCTCTTGTATGCTTTGCTGATGCGCCTTCTGCCTCCGCTGCCTCTTTGAACTGGACCTTTGACGAACAGGACGATTACAAACACTACCTGGAAGTCACTATGCTTGGATTCTTGGAAGCCGCCTATGAACCTGTGGACGTCCGTGATTATCATGCCAAGAACAACACTGCGATCAAGGACTTTGCAACATTGGGTTTCGCTGCCGCCTCCATCCAAGAAGATGCTACAACTTTGATTCAAAAGGTGCAAGCTATTGAAGAAGGACGTCGTGTTGCTAAAGGTAAGCAATCCATAAAACATAGGGGAACGGTGAAAAAAGGTTGCTAAAAGCGCTGTCTTTTATACATTATAGATATCGGTTCCCCTGACCCTGAACAAATGTCACCTATCCAAATCGTCAAGTACCTGGAATCTGTCTTCAAGAACGACAAGAACGTCAAGATGACTGTGATCGACGATATCGATATCATCAACAAAGAATATCCTTTGGCTCATGCTGTGTGCCGTGCCAGTTTAGTAGGTAAGGTGGAAGAAAAAACAAGGACCCTCCTCTGAGTAAAAGTGTCGACTCGAACCTAGGCTCACATGATACCTTTTTTTATATCTGACTAGTACCCAGACACCACCCTCGCTTCGTCCATTTTGAATACAAATCTACCGACCAATCAAGTGTAAAGGAAAAGTAAGTGATCTCGATTGTAAGGAGGAAGTATACTGATCTTTACTTCTACTACCCTTAGTCTCTACTTTGTCGGTAAAGGTGTCACTTACGATACTGGAGGTGCCGATATCAAGTGTAGCGGTCATATGAGAGGTAAAATAACGTCATCTGGTGGGGGATTAGTGGCGGTAGATACCAACCTGTCTTTCTCTAGGTATGTCTCGTGATAAGTGTGGCGCCGCCGCTGTTGCTGGTTTCTTCAAGACCATCGAACTTCTTCAACCCAAGGGCATCAACGCAACTGCTGGTTTGGCTCTTGTCCGTAACTCCATTGGCCCTGACGCCTATGTCAGTGACGAAATCATTGTATCCAGAAACGGCAACCGGGGTAAGTAAAGCACATTTGAATGATTCATGTCCACTGACGGATTTCATTTTGTCCCACTAGTCCTTGTCGGCAACACTGATGCTGAAGGCCGTATGGTGATGACCGATCTGTTATGTCAATTCAAGGAAAAGGCCATTGCACACGCCCGCTCTCAAGAAGCCTCCAGCGACAAACCCTCCCTCTTGTTTACCGTGGCTACGTTGACAGGTCACGCCTTGAAGGCTTATGGCGGCTACGGTATCACCCTCGACAATGGATTTGCACGAAAGAACAAGGTCAGTCGCCGTATTCACGATGCTGGTCATATTTTGGCGGACCCCTTTGAAATCTCGACCTTGCGCCGTGAAGATGTGGATGTCGTGCAACCCGGCCGCTCCAGCGAAGACGTGGTCCAAGCGAACGACAAGGCTAGCTCAGTGACTGATCGTGGTCATCAATACCCTGCCGGTTTCATGTTGATTGCTTCTGGATTGGAAAAACATGGTCTCCGTGATGACTTGCCCATTGGTTACACTCACTTGGATATCGCCGGCTCTGCGGAAACTATGTCGTCCGTTGGATGGAGTTTGACTCGTGTTACTGGCTCCCCTGTCGCTGCTTTAACCGGTGCTTTCCTTCTTTAAAACTCGTCTTGTATAGATGGTATCCTTAGTGTAGTATCCTTCCCTTTTTATGTGTATTCATGTTTCATCAATAAAAGAATGATTCCTCGATTTATCAATAGGATGCTCATATGATGTTTTAGTAGATCTGGTTTGTTACGGCTCTGCATGAATGTCATGGAACGACGTTAAATCGTCAGCAACCTCTTGTTTTCAATCTCCGATTATGTCTTCAAAGTATCACTTTGCGCATGTAATCCTTTTTTTTTTTTTTTGCTTCTTCTTTGCTTCTTCATCCCTTTTATTCTTGCCGTCGACATTATCATCGCACCACGTACGACTGACCCTCTATACAATGACCTTGAACGACGAGCGCACGGTAAGTCTCTCCATCTCTCTATCTTGTCGGTCTTTGTCTTACTATGGCTAAAATTGCCTTTTGCGTCATTGCTCCACTTTTTTCTTAGTAGATCGATTGAGATGGCAGCGGATATAGTCTCTCTGGCACCAGGACTGGATGGACATGGATTTGGATCAGGGGTTGGACGCAAGGGATCACGAAAAACATGGGGAAATCCTCGCTATTTTTTGCAGATACACTCACTTTTACACCGTAGATTCTGTAGCCATTGCATTTCCAAACAACATTACCCATTTGTCTTTTTCCCTTTGCCAACTACCACTGATACTTTTGCACCGCCGGTCAGCTCTCCCTTCTCTTGGTCATGACACTAGCTTAATCATTACAAGTCCTGGACATGACTTCACAGCCTCCCCATTATATAGCTCATAGATAGTCTCATCCACTCAATAAAACTTACTTGGAGCCATCTCCATGACTATTGTCTTGATTGTCGGGGTTAAACTTGAGCGAAGGAACATTTCCCTGGTGTTGCTCAGGCTTGACTTTTTTTTTTTTTTTTT
>LT554473.1:157107-169997 GCA_900079185.1 Absidia glauca
TAGCGACAGGTAAATCAGATGATCTAATCTTGAACGGGGAAATGTTTAACCGCCGTCTTTTGTTTAATTTCCAATAGTGCCAAGGTGGATGGTTGTGTGATCTGCAGCAATGCTGGAAAGCGTCGACGACACCGTTCCAAGTGATGGAAACTGGATCAGCTTGTCTTTCGCCTACTATGAATGATGGCGGGGAACTCTCGAATGTAGCTCTTTCACGTTGGACCCAATCAACGGGATGGAAATGGCATCGTTATAGAAAAGACACTTGATAGTATATAAGTTTGGTAGTTTGCCATCAATGTAGAATAGTGTAGTCATCATAGCTGTATAGAAATAAACACCTTGTAACATTCTTCTCGGAAGCCTGACTCTATTTAGGATATAACGGTGTGTGCAGTAAGAAGCAGTGAGGGGATTACATCTATGCTATAATTGGATTTGACGCACAAACAGGTTTGTGTAACACTATTTGTATCCGCGCATTAGGGAGACCAAAGGGAATGCCTCCTCACTCATTTGCGCTCTTCCGCTCCAAAAAAGCCAAAAGCCAAAAGTCAAAAAAAAGTCTGGCGGGTCGCCTATTTAACCCGACTCACTTTTTCCTTTTTCCTTTTCTCTTCTTTCCTTTCACTTTCTTCTCCCTTTTTATCTTTTGTCTATATCTCTTTTACATATCAACCTTACACCATGTCTTTATCAAGTTACGATAGTGGGTACTCCTCAGGTACAGTCATCACTCCATCTCCCCCATTGGTCGGATAAGGATGAAGGCAACCATGGGCACTTGACTGACTCTCCCTCTTTCTCTCTCATGAACTTTTTAGTGTGTCGTCTGGAACACTTTAGAACACAACATGAACTTGCAAGGAACTTTTACGACGACGTTGAATTCTGTCCACTATCAAGTTTTGAAGAGGTAAGTCATGATGACTTTTTGTATGTTAGAGGAAGAGTATGAACTAACCGTCTGTGCTTCAATAGGTAGCAGCACATCGCAGTAGGATCCAACAACGATCTCCGTATTCCTCCCCAAGACCTTCACCGCCTGTCTCTTACAACACTGCTTCTCCACCGAAACGAAAGGCCATTCCTATCATCAATCCGGAAAACATGACACCAGTAGCGGTTTTGCAACAGCAGCAGCAGCAGCAACAACAACAGCAGAGGCAAAGACAACAGTACCAGCAGCAGTATTATCATGTACAGGAGTCCAATCAAATGGCTTACTGGCAATCGTATCATCAAGAACGACCTTCCTCTACTTCCTCGTCCCCATCCATAGCATCCTCCGCATCGTCCTCGGCATTATCTTCAGCGTCGATGTTAACGTCGTCCATGGTTAATAGCCATGTTATTCCCATCATCAACCCAAGCACCGGCCAAGCTCTTTTGCATCACCCCATGTACGATGTCACAGTCCGATAATCGCTCGTTGTAGAAAATCATCTTATCTCATTGACTACATTCACATCCATATATCTTGTATCATTCCCCCCTTCTCTCTATTTACTTTTTCCCCTCTATTTTGCTCATTTGACTTTTCTTTTTTTTTGACAAACATAAATAAACAGTACGCACATTATACACAACAGTTACACATTATCAGTGATCACGATGATACCGATGTGTAAGTGATCCAAATGCCTCCACTTTTTTGCCTCTTTTTTTGTTTTTTTGTTTAGGTGTCCCTGAAAGCATTGCATGTTGATTTTAAACCGTCTCTCCCTCCTTTGTTTCATCATGGATAAGCCCTCATCAGAAACCTGCCGCTCATCTCTTGTACAGAAAAAGTCGCACAATGATAACTTTATAGCTTTACGTATACCCAACTTGGGATCCGTCCCCCCCCCCAGTCATCATGATCACATCAAGCATAGCATAATTGAATTGCCGACTCTAGGACCGACAACGTGGAAAACCCGACCTGGTGCTCGTGCAAGAACGGGTTTAGGGCGGTTGTCCTTCTTTTACCGTCTCCTCTTATAAATACTGTTTTTCTCATATTGATGCTGTATGTTGTGCACCGAGAAATGATGGGCAAATGAAGTATGGTGTGCATTGATGGGCGTACCTTAGAGTGTGTCGGGGTTTGAATATCATAAGGCTCAAAAAGGGATGATCCAAGATGATCATCATCGGCGTCGGATTTATATTTTATGATGATACAGTGAAGGGGCCTGCATTGAGTCCAAGCATTTCTAAAAAGAAGAGAGATGAGCGAATACAATAAGATGGAAGTAATTGGAGGGAAAGAGGGGGGCGCCAAGTTGACCAGACTGTGAAACGATCGTGCACCAAGCAGTGTATTTTCAAACGCCGCCGCTTGAAAAGCTATAAATTGCATTTTTCTTTGCTCTTGCCCTTTTCTTCCTTCATCCCTTACCTCATTCCTGTATATTCTTCTTCCTTCATTGAATTCTAGATTCTGGTGTGTCCTTCACTGTGTAAGTGAAATAACCATGGGTAGTGCCACAGCATGTGTGAACATGACAAGATGTCTGAACTGATCTACCACTTTTGTAGGTCTGCCCTCTTCACCACCAATGCCAACAAAAACTTCTCGACGGTCCACCTTTAACAGGCCTAGATTTATGAAGAATGCACCAGTACTCTCATCAAAAGCACCCTCGAAAAAGCGACCCCTTCAGCTGACTTTGACACCGACTCCAGAAACAACCTCACCAGTGCTATCCTGGACAGAAGCGGCGCTGGACAAGGCAAACATGGCTGTGCTCTACGATAACCGCGGTTTCTCAACACAGGCGTTGGATGCATATAATGAAGCTATCATTCTTTTGGACAAGGTGTTTGAATCATCGCATCAGTGTATGGATCCAGTACGACTAAGGAAGATCGTAAGTGTCTAAGAAGGCATGATAAACGAACAACCACTCATCTATGCTTCTTACTTTTATTTTCCTAACAGTATGCCTCCTATGCTGACCGAGTATCGATGCTAACTCTTCAGTGTGCCGGCAGTTGTCATAATCCAACCACCCAAACACCTCCCACACCCTCACCAGTGACAACATTGCATACAGACGAAAAGGATTCTCAACACCACCGATCCTCTGATCTGACCAACGGCGACTCTTCACCTTCACCAGATGTTTCAGTTTCTTCACCATCAAGCATACCAGCAAATGAACGTCTAAGCGTGCCTTCTACCAGAGGATCTCAGTTTGGATCCATCATTGTCAAAAGGCAACCCAGCAAAGACCATCTCGAACCGCCGGATCAAACTATTGTCTCGCCAACTTTATCTAGAAGCAAGTCTGCTCTATCATTGACAAAGACTTTCCTGTTTGGGAGGAAGCAAGGTAAGGAGAAAGAATGGCTATAGACATAGACACTAAATGCTCAAGGTATACATTTGAATTTGTCACAGGGTGGAAGAACGAATCTCAATGCCTGGGCGACGATAAAGGGGATTCCTTGATTCTACCAAATATGGACCTGCGGCCTAACGATGACTATTTTGGTTTGAAATCGACTCTGGAGGAGAATCACCTGCATTACTCAGATCGGGAGTCTGTGCTGAACTCTATGGGACACCGCCACTTCAACAACAACACTAGCGGCCACAAAGGACATGGACTCTACGACTATGATCTCAATGCAGCACACGACATCGATACCGCAACCCCAGCAAAGGCATCATTGACGCTATCACTATCCCCTTCATCAAGTAGTGCATCTACAAAGCACCAACCCCAGCTTCCATCGCCAGCGCCATCCATTCTTACAAGCAGCTCATCCTCTTCACGATCCATCTTTTCCTCGGGCCCCTCCGACAGTGACGATAGCTCCATGCTCTCCATCTCGCTTTTGCCCTCATTGCCGTTGCCATGGCCTGAACCCAAATCTGGCGACAATGATATCTGCGACAACATCATCGGTGATCCTTCGGCCCCATCTATGGCAGAAATCTGGGGGGACATTGACCCGGACTCTTTATCAGCCATCACCCAAGACACAGTGCCCACGTCGAAAACACAACACCTTCCTTTGCTGGAACGACAGCCTTCTTGTACATTGCTCCGATCAACGAGCTCTAAAAGCATCGCCTCTCACAGTGGACTATCAAAGCCTGGAGGTCTATCAACACTGGAACCATTCAACACTAGCCCCAACCCATTTACGTTTTGGCCCAGCAAGATACCCGGGACTCTCACGATCAAAGGTGTGGATATCACTGTCGCCATGGCAACGTCGACCAGCAGCCTTGATGGCAAGTCATCCAACCTTCTGACAAGACTCCGACAAAGCATGGAAAAGGGGGGATACATCACCGACCGCATCCACGCCCCCAAGCAGCTGTGGTCTCAAACGTGTGTTCGCCTGCCTGCCATTGAATCCAAACTCTCGTGCTGTGAACAAATCCTCAAGCTCTTCCAGCGGATGCACGATATCACCCGCCTTTTTGATCACCACCCTCTCGACCAGGATGATATCACCACCGAGGCATTCTACTTGCTCGACAAACTAGACCGTACGCTCGACCACATCAAGCACACCTGCAAGTCGACAACCGAGGGAATACACCAGAATCACCCAGACGCCGCCGTCAAACAACGCCAGCGATCCACCATCCACTCTTTCAAAGAGCCCTTGAACGCCTGGAGCGCCAAGCTATCCAAATCTGTCGACCGGATCAAAATCGAAATCAAATCAGGGCAAGTTTTGAAAAGCTCGGGCGGTGTAATCTCACTCATCTTTTTCTTTTTTTGCCTACTTACAGGGAAGACGACCTCCGACTTTATGTGGCAACAATGATTCGTGTATTCACAATGGCCAGTATTCTAGGTAAGACACCACCTTTCTTTCTTTTTTTTTTTTTTTTCACCGGCACTTACCAAGATTCCAGATCAATGGGGGATGCAATTTAGGGCCCGGACAAGCCCCATTCATGCCGAGCTCTTGCGACGAACAGGCCTGTGTCACGAATCCCTTTCCAGGGTCATTGGCGGCTTTGTCATGCGTGATTTTGAACTCTTGCTGGACAGATGGATCAAAAAAAGTCGGGAATGGCTCTTGGAAGAATAGACTAGTTGGTATCATAGTTATTTATAGTAGATAGTCGCCCAATAAACATCGCTGCTTGTATCTTGACTTTTACCGCCTTGTTTTATACACATGTCGTCTCACTTAAAACTCGTAGGTCTTTAAAAGGCGGGGAAAGAATGCATAGGTGACGCACGGCTGGGACACACACTGGACCATCAATTTTTTCGAAAAGTGTCAGGGGGTCATAGTGCTGTTTGCGGGCAACAAGAATTTTGTGGTGAGAGGGGAAGTTGGCGGGGTTTGAAAATGCTATATGTCTCCACTCATGAAACATCCTTGGTCTACTTTGTTGGGGTAGAGTAGAACTTTGTAGGTATACGCAAGACTCTTATCCTAAACATTGCCGATTTATAATCTCCTATCACATCCCCAGCCTTTTAATACCCTGGCGGGCTGTCGTATCAGGCACTAGTTAGGCCAAAAGGTGTGAACTGCACAGTTTAAACACCGCTAAGCGACGAAAAGGTCAGGGCTGGGTGCACTGGGTGATTTGTACCGCTACACATAAGAGTCTTTAAGATCACTGGAGCTTATGCAAGAGAACAAAGTCATGGAGATGGGGTTCAAGTAGGTTTTTTATTGACCGAATGAAACTATGCTAAAGCTACATGACCTAGTGGGTGGCAGGGCTCGTCATGGAGTGACTAATCTAGTGTAATGAGCTAAGGAAAAGGGAAGCCAGTGTTATCCAAAGTATCAGTAGTAGTAGGCGTTGGGGATGGGTCAAGGGATAGGGCACTTTATCGGTACATTGACTAGGGAATCTACCATGGACAAAATGAGTGCACCTAAAAAAAAAATTCAAGGGTTTCCCCATGTTTTTTACATTTGAAAATTTTAAAAGAGCCTTTTTGGGCGACATGAAGTAGTGGTGGAATCGCAAATAGCATCGTCATCGTTCCTATCGTCGTCGTCATCGTCGTAGCCGATCTAGTGTCAAAAGAAAGAGGAACGATTCAAAAGGCAAAAAGTTAGTATTGGTAAGCAAAAGATGAGCATGACGTGGGACGGGAAGAGTTACCGTTCGTTCGTTCGTTCGTTTGCTCGTTCGTTCGTTCGTTCGTTCGTTTGTCGTCGTGGAGTAAAAAAGAATGACAATGCGGTAAAAAAGTGATGACGAGGGGAAGAAGGAGCAAAATAAAGGACGGGCAGAAAAAAAACTCTTGTAGCCAATTCGGAGTTTAAAATCTAGAGTGTATGGGCACACAATGTTGGAGGAGTGGTGTGTGGGCAGGATCGCACAAAATTCACATATCAATCCCAAGATCACACTCTTCTACCCTTCACTGAATACACTGTATGTCATTGGTTGTTTATTTTTCATTCACAAAGTATCACAACTACACTATAAGCTACTCTACCACAATGGACCATCCACATTGAGTGACTGAGGCGGCAGGATCGCGGATGGTGAGGGATGCCTTTGTATCGTCGTAGTCGAAAGCAAGAGAATGAGCTTCGTTGTTGTCGCTGACAAGCTGGATGCGCGATGGGGTCTTTTTGATCCCAAGAATATGGATGCGTTCGATACGGAGTTGCTTCATGGCTTCGGCAAAAGTGGTGGCGCTGGAGCTGTTCAGATCGTGGTGAAGAGAAGCGCATGATAATGTGCCCCGGTTATAGTTGAATGCGGTGTGGGCATAGCTACCTTGTTGGAAATCATAGGTTTCGCCATCATCTATGTAGAGAGTACCTTGAGCATTCGACTAAGGTGAAGGAAAAGAGGGAGCATTAGCAAGAGGTCGTTCCTGTCAGAGTGGGGGTGTTACCTTTCTATCAAGAGCGATGACCAGAGTGAATGGATCCAGTTTCATAGCACTGGAGCTACGACGAATACGTTCACGGCGAGGGATGATGAAGCCACCACGGTAATAGACAGGGATCTTCTCTAGAGGGGCATCGACAGTTTTGAATCCGGTATGCAAAGTGCGTTCGTGGGTTTCCATATCATACCAAGGCTAGATATTAAGGTGAATGGTGAGTAAATGAGAGCATCTAGGGAGCATTGGGTTCTTACCTGGTCTCCGGCAAAGTAGACATCAGTCGTTGTAGCTCCTTCAGCTGTGACAGGCTTGACCATAATGGCTTCACCAACCATGAATTGATCTTCAGTAGCAAACAAGTTTTCATCTTGAGGGAATTCAACGAACATGGGGCGGGAGATCGGAGTGCCATCTTGATAGGTGTTGTAAAAGAGTGTGTACCAGTAGGGAAGAAGTGCATAGCGTTGTCGAATAGCGGCCCGGGTAATGGTTCGGTAAGGTTCATCGACGAGGTAAGGTTCACGGCGTTTGGTATCGATATGCGCATGGCCGCGGAAGAATGGATGGAAGATGCCATTTTGGTACCAACGCACAAGTAGTTCAGAGCTTGGGTTGTTGAAGAAGCCAGGAATGTCGGAGCCAGAGAAAGGAACCCCGCCCATGCCGTTTGTGAGGACCATAGGGTTTGAGTAGGTCAGGGATTCCCAGTTAGCCATGTTGTCCCCAGTCCAGACAGGTCCGTAGCGTTGGACCCCAGAGTAAAAGCCTCGGGCCAACACAAAGGGTCGTTTTTGGATGCTTGTTCGTTCACGCATACCGTCGGAGCTGGTACCATGCTATATTTTCAAAACCATCGGTTAGTTCAAAGAAAAAAAGGTTCCTCGGTGATTCCACATCCAACTTACCGAAAGCAGACTATAAAGGTTATGTAGCACACGATGTTCCCAGTTGTCGTGATGGATCATTTCCTTTTGCATAGTGATTTCAGGGCCATTGAAGATAGCAGGCTCGTTCATGTCGTTCCAAAGGTGCACATTTTCCCGAGTGCCATCAAACTTTTCAAAGGAGAGTTGCTTCTTCCACCATTCACGAGCATTGGGGTTGAAAAAGTCGATCCAAGAGGATTGGCCGGGCCAGCACCAAGCTTCATAATCACCACCAGAAGGTTGCTGTACAAAGTGTTTCTCCTTGATGGCTTCATCGCACGTACGATAGTTGTGGGCACGTTTGATGTGTGGATCGATGATGACTACCAGCTAAAAAAGACAAGTGCAAAAAAAAGGGGTTAATCAAGCCGCCTTGATCTGCTCTGTCCTTCCTTACCTGTCTGCCTTTGTGGTCTAGTTTCATTTCCATATCAATAGGGTTGGGGAACTTGGCCTGATCCCAAGTGAAGTACTTCTTTTCGTCGGTATATTCAATGTCTAACCAAATCACATCGTAGGGAAAGTCATTGTCGTCAAACTTGCTGTCCACATCCAAGACGTCCTTTTCATTGATGTAGTTCCAGCGGCATTGATGATAACCAATAGCAAACATTTGAGGCATAGCAGGAGCACCCGTAAGTCCGGTGTATTGTCGAAGAACATCCTTTACAGTGGGTCCAAAGAAGACAAAGAGGTCAAGCACGCCGGCTTCGGAGATCCAATGGGTTTGAGTGGTTGTACGATCACCATCGCCGCCCTTCTTTCCAAAGTCCAGGATCTTGTGGATTCCATTCTACAACAAATTAAAAGGCATTTAGCATACCTACTTTTTTGATTGTCGCCTTGGTTACCTTTTGATCTGATCTGTCTTTGGTGATATCCACCCAGGTTTCGGAAGGATTCATCCAGAACACACCAGCCGAGATATCCTTGCGATGGGCAATCATAAAGGGAACAGCACCATAGAGAGAAGTGGGGCTGTCGAGAGCATATTCAAACACATCGGTGTTGTAAAGACGATAGGGATCGGTATATGCATTATCGCCACCTCTTGTTTCCTTGAGCGACAGACTGGATGCATGTTCCTACCAAACGCAAGAAAGTAAAGTAATGTGGTTAGATAGGCTTTTTAATTCGGAGACAGCGGTACTTACAGGAATGCCATACACATGAGAGAATCCATGAAAGGAGATATCCAAACCAATCGATTCAGGGCCATTCGGCTTGGGATCAGTCCACGTCTTGAAGGTTTCTTCCCACATGGAGCCTTCACTTTCAGCTTCCTTCTCTTCCATGACGCCTTCAGAGTTCGTTTGCTTGATCATCTTGGGAGTGTGAGTGTCCTTGGTACGCAGGTGTTCAAAGTTGAAGAAGCCACGGTCGTTCAGACTGATGATGGGCACGTCATTGACCATAAAGTCCATCTTGAAGGGTTGAGAGGTGATGACCAGTTTGCGAGAGTCGTCCAAAGTCAATGTCACGGCACCAGTCTTGGTATTCTTGTCCAGTTTGAGAGGGTTCACAGCGGTAGGGTCCTGTTGTAAGGTATATCGTGCATGGTCAGCGTAGCGCGGTCGTAGAGGTGACTTTTCGTTGACTTGTACTCGTGCGGTGTTGTCTTGCAAGAGAGTAACATCCAAAGTAAAGATGACCTTGGTGTCGGTGTTTTCAATGTCGGCTTTAATGTGGCTACCCTTGGTGTTGTCTTGGTTGAATTGGATGGTGTCTTGAAGAAGCGTATATGGCGAGTAAAAGTCGTTACCGTGAGAGAGTACTTCGTCAGCGTAGGCTCGGTTGCGTTGACAGAAGCCAGATTGAGAGCAGGTCTTGAAGTCCTCCTTTTTCATTGCAGAGACCATGACTGCCCATACTAGCAAGACAATCAGGCTAAGAGTCGCTCTTGGGGTCGACAATTTTGCTATCATGACGTGTAAAGGAAAGGAGAAAGTGAGGAAGAATCAGGTTGTGTCTATTTTGACCTCAATTTATTTCCAACTCCGCTTTTTCAAACGCCGCCCAAATCGACTACATACAATGTTCACACTTTTCCATTTCATCTCCTTGTCTTCTTCCCTTTCCTATTTATTTTGATCGTCATACCAATGGGCTCTTCATTTATACCATTCGCCGTCTTGTCTGGATTCTTTGCAGCACTATCATCAGTCTTTGCCAAGCTATTCACCGATGAAAGGACGACCACTCTTGTCGCTACTCTATCCACATACTTTTCCAAGTACTATCCTCTTTCGTCAGGTGTTGACGATACTCACGTAAAGGAAACAATGACCCTGGATGGAAACTTTGTGCGCTAAAGATTAATTTATTGTCGTTGATAGGTATTCCTACTGGTCATTCGAGGTATCTGCTTTCTTCTTATCTTTGGCTGCAATTCCCTCATGTGGACTCTCTTCACCAAAGCCCTCCATGACGCGCCGTCTTCCATTCAGGTCACTATAGTCAATGGGGCAATGAATCTGGCTACATCGGTAAGAATGAGAGCATGGGCAGGCACCATGAGTCCACTAACCCCCTACTTTTCACTAGGCTATTCTTGGCTTCCTTGTCTTTCAGGAACCTCTGGCTCTACGCTGGTGGATCGGAGCAAGCTTCATGTTGGCAGGTACCATCATGGTGTCACAATCACAAAAACGACTGGAGAACAAGAAGAAGGATTGATCTAGGCGGGCCTTGGTTTAGTTTACCAATAGTATACTTTGCAATTAGTGTTAGTGTATCAGGAATAAAGATGGATTGCATGAATTGGGCTTTTTATTGCGATGTTAGAAAAGTGATGATATGCTCGGCGGTCTGATAGCCTTTGTCCATGGTAACGAGATGACCGGCAGAAGGAATGACCTGATATACAGTCTTGGTTTGCGCTGTCTTTGTAGCATTGGAGTACCATGCTTCCATGACATCTTTTGTGTGTAGATCGGACTCACCACGCAACAAGAGCTGTGGAATAGAGGAAAGCTCGTGGGTGCATGTAGGCAAAGCATTAGCACAGGCTCGGAAGCAGCAAAACAATGTCTTGTCATCGACGAGACACAAAGAGCTTGCTGACCTTGCTTTGCCCAACCGACTATTAGCAGAGTCAGCGATGCTTTGTCTTGCTGCTGGAATCATAATGCGTGTATCCTCGTAGGACGCTGCTTTGTAAAGGGTCAGCCAGGGAATGGCGGGGTCGGGGATTAAAATGTGGGCGCATCCAATGCCTATCTGTGCCTGAATTTTGACAGGGCTATTTTTGTAGGCTGATAATAGGCGAAGGGCGTATGCCTGGGCAATCATTCCACCCATGGATATCCCCCCTAGCACTATTGGTAGCTCAGTCAATCCATGCCGTTTTCGAAACCAAGCGAGTGCTCGATCAAGATCTTGAAGGATCACTTCAAAGTCAAACACCGGATTTGCATGATGATCGGTTGGCTGGGATCGGCCATGGTAACGTATGTCAGCTACCATTGTATAGTGACCATTTTCAATGAGGAGAGGAAAAACATCATCAAAGTGATGATGATCGCCACCTGCACCGTGTAGTAATAAGATCAAAGGCTTGCCCTGGGCATCAAAACGAGAATATGGTGAGTGAACATAAGTGAACAGGGGCAACGATGGGTGGTAAGTGTCAACAAATGTGTCAGTGATGTATTCAGTTACTGTCATGATTCAAGTTACTTGATGGTTTACATGGTGGAGATGACAGCTTATATGTGTTTACCCCTATTTTGCTCTATTGTTCGACGCATTTGGAGATTTGGCTACACAATTATCTATATTGGTCATAATCAACTTTTTAGATCATAGGACACTCTATGTGCACACTCACTATGGATCTACGTAGGCAAAGTGTCTCTTCATGGGTGAGGAGCACCTTGGGTAGTTGGGCCCCTATCCTGAAATTTGAGAAGACTTTTGTGGTGAGAGTGGAAGTTCGCGGGGTTTGAAAAATGCCATAAGGGTCCACTTAACCGCCCCGCCAGGCACAGGAATGGTCTTACTCTTCTCATCGGGAATCGATCGGCAAGGTCCTCTCTTCTCTTGGCATCAGGTCCAACAAAAAGATACATATCAATTGCGGCTTATCAGTTCGTATGGCGGGTAACGTGTGTGCGAATGTGGATCAAATACGACGCCAAGGCCGATGGAACAACACAATGATAAACGGCGCATATCTCACCAACCTTCCAAAAGAATTGTTGCGATCAATGGCAGGCTTTCCCACATATGGTCGATTCTTTTATCTTGCACGTGCCGCCCTTAACCCACTTACCAGCCTCTGCAAGAAGTTGTTCCCGGCGATCGGCGAATGACATGACCGACTGGTGGCGAAAGAACTCAGTCCTGGCGATCCTATTTAACCTACCATCGCTGAAAATGCATTTGTACAGGTGATCATGATGTTCAGGAAGACTTTTATACAAGACTCGGTGCTCATGATGGAGCTCCACCCCTGCTATCCCATTCGGCAACATTCAATCTTCTCTGATCCAGCCTATTTGTCCTTCAAAAGGTAAGTCCACATCATAGCATGAGACTGTAGTAGCATACTCGTTCCGATATGTTAGGGATATGCTGCAAATTGAAGCTCAGGAACACGATCCTGCCCTCACACTCCTCCAACAATGTGTGCCTATGCACTCTAGTTTTTAAACCCCGATTGGCTATAAGATTGTTTTTTTGCCCGCCCTGTTGTTTTGCTCCTTCTTCCCCTCGTCATTACTTTTTTGCCTCCATTGTCATTCTCTTTACTCCACGACGTCAAACGAACGAAAAACGAACGAACGAACGAGTAAACGAACGAACGAACGGTAACTCTCCTCTTCTCACGTCATGTTCATCTCTTGCTTACATTACTAACTTTTTGCCTTTTGCATTGTTCCTTTTTCTTTTGACACTAGATCGGCTACAACGATGACGACGGCAATAGGGACGACGAAGATGCTAATGACGACTCCACCACTACTTCATGTCGACCAAAAAGGCTCTTTTTAAAATTTTCTAAAGTAAAAAACATGGGGAAACTCTCGCAATTTTTTTTTAGGTGCACTCCCATTCCATTGTAGAATCTTGTAGTCCAAGTTACCAATAAAAGTATACCAATTCTTTGCCCATACCCTTCCGCTACTATCAC